>OZ005662.1:139751746-140131746 GCA_963930645.1 Salticus scenicus | reverse complement strand
GATTCAGGTCTGGGGACTGTGGGGGAATTACCAATCTTCGGGGAGCATTATATAATAGCCATTCTTTGGTTTTGTTGGCAGTATGTTTGGGGTCTTGATCTTATTGAAAAATGAATGTCTTCTCTAACCCTAATTTCTTTGCACTATCTTTCAAGTTATCTCTTAACACATCAATATATGACAAAGCTGTCATTTTATCATCAATAAACTAGAGATTACCAACTCCATTGTAAGCCATACAGCCCCAGACCATGACATTCCCTCCTCCATACTTTATAGTTTTCTGTACATTTTGAGCCTGGAAAGCAGCTACCTTCCTTCGCCAAACTGTGAGCACGTGTTCAGGTTTGAAAATTTCAAATTTACTCTCGTCGGAGAAAATAACATTTTTCCAGAAGTCTAAAGATTTATTTTTATAATTTTTGGCAAACTCTAGGCGTTTTTTCTGTTGATTTCTGAAATAAAGGGTTTTTTCCTTGGCCGTCTTCCTTTTATACCAGCATTATGCAATACATTTCTAACTGTTTGAGGTGTTACAACCTTTCCTGATATTGATTCAATATTTGCGGCCAACATCCTTGCACTTCCTGTTGGAGATTGTAGGGCATCTTTAACCACTTGTCGTCTTTCTCTGACAGTCAGCTTGCTTGGTCTCCCTGATCTTGGCCTATTATCCACAGCCCCAGTTTCTTTTTTCTTTTTCAGAATGTTGTGAATTGCGCAAAGTGAAACATTCAACTTACTGGAAATTTCTCGAAATGTTTTGCCACTATGGTGCAGGTGAACGATTTGTGCTCTCTTCGCAAGCAAAATCTCTTTTCTTTTAGGTGACATGGCAGGAAAAGTCCACGTAAACTGAATTTTCACAAATTAGCAGTGAAAGAGACAAACGCCCTTGACATTGATACGGGTGAACGTAACCTTGAAAGTTTAATAACGTCACCAGCACTGTAATTTGCATGTTTCCGCTTCTGTTCTAATACTTTTTTTGCGATGCAAATTTTGTTATTTTTATTTTAAAAATCTTGTAATTATTTTTAAATTTTATTTTTTATTTAGTTATAATTTTCTAAGAAAATGTTCTCATTTTTAAACTGATTACGCGATTTACTTGAATTTATTACTTGAAAACTACAAATTTCTCATTGTTCTAATACTTTTTTTGCCAACTGTACATCATCGTAAAAATAGTGAAAACGAACTCAAGGGACCTCGAAATGTATAGAAACATTAAAATCGCGAATTCGGATTTTTGACATGATTGCAATACTTTCCTCACTATAGTGTTCGGAAAGTAAAAATATGCAAGTATCTGTAAACTTACATCTGTAAAAACATCCAAGTCTCCGTAAATTTACTTTGGAAAAATAACCAAGTCTCAGTAAAATTACATAGGTAAAAACATCCAAATCTCTGTAAATTCACGTATGTAATATTACGAAAAATCTCAGTAAATTTATTCATGTAAAAATACCTAATATTCGAAGGCCTCACCAAGGAGTTCTGAAGGCGGGAGATGCGGGTTCTGATCTCAGGCCACGCTTATAAATCTATCCGTTCAGAATTTCCCATGTTTTTCTCCAAAATTGCTGTAAATACGGGATAGGACACTTTAGAAAAACCTCCACACAAGGCATTTTGTATTGGCCGGTAGCCAATCATCCTGAACCACCAAGACCACACCAACTTAATATTAGTATATTTGCAAGCGTACTCAAGACACTATAAATTAGCATGTATTTAAAAACAAATATAAAAATGCCCAACTGTAAGTTTATCTTCATGAATTAAGAATCTAGTGAAGACGCTGTATAAGAACGATTTCTTATATAACTTAATGAAGAGAAACTTAAAGTTGTGTGTTTTTGTACTTGTAAATTGAAAGCCTCTGGATTTATTTTAAATACGTGTAAATTTAGAGAGTCTTAAATAGGCTTCTAAATATGCTAATATTAAATTGGTGTGGTTGTGGTGGTTAGTGCGGATTAGCTACTATGGTGTTCTAAGTCTATGTGGAATGTCTTGTGTGTAGATCTTTCTAAGATGTCCTATTCCGTATCTACACGTTTTGAAGAAAGCCTTGGAAAATTCCAAACGGGTATGCCGAAAGTCGCAACCTGGGATCGAACAAGGCACCTCCTACTTTCAAACTTTGAGAGCAGAACTTTTTGGCAACTGGTGGGGTGGGAAGACCAGACTTTCGTAGACATGTTGCATATGTTTCGTGAAAACTGCATTAAAATTCAGAGATAAAGTTTATTAAACTTGTAACAGTTACCTTTGACAGGATTTATAATGATGCCTTTTAACGCGACCTTAAGGGCCCGCTTCACTCACCGCCGCCGGAAGCCGAAGCTAATGTTATTCTATGGGGAATTTTTCTTTACAAATAACTTATTAACTAATGCATATTTTTAAATTCTGTTTTCACATTCTCGAAATTACCAACTGTTAAATTTACGGACTTTTTTAAAAAATAATAATTTTTTAATTTTTTATATTTTATTTTGAAGCTGCAAAATAAGAATTTTCAATATGTGAATTTTTTTCCTATTGCAATTTAAAAATAAAATATTAAAAATTAAAAAAATACGTTTTTAAAAAATGTCCGTCAATTTAACAGTTGGGAATTTTCTGAATGCGAAAACAGAATTTAAAAATATGTATTAGTTAATAAGTTATTTGTAAAGAAAATTTCCCCATAGAATAACATTGGCTCGGGCTTCCGGCGACGGTAAGTGAAGAGGGCCGTTAACTGCAATTTTTATTAATGTTGTGCTACATATTGCATGTAATAAACTTTTAATTTAAAATTTAAGAAAAGAAACTGACTTATAATACACTTATATTAAAATGATCAGAAATAATTTTCAAAATATGCTATGTTTACTTAATATTGTCTCGATAATATATAGTCCATAACAAGTTTGAAAAATTAATTCTCTTATTTAAAGGGACTTAATAGTGAAAGATTACATAGGTCTGCACCAAAAATTTAGATTCGATAATTCAAGCTGATCTTTGTTTTTTGGTGTGTTGAAAGCGAACGTGATGCCAGTTTTTCACTATAGGTATTGTCAATTACAGGGTGGGTACCACCGTTCACTCTCAACTCTGACATGAGTAAATCTTTTGAATATACTGTCAAGATCCTTTTCAAGATTATTTTATTGCATTGTGAAACCGCGTCAGTAGTTTCATAAGGTAGCAATATAACACAAAAGATCGTACTCATACGCCCGGGGCAGTTAAAGGGTTAATCGTCCCATTCAGTTTTCTCATTCAGAAAGTTTATCCACTTTGTAAATAGGGGAAGCCGGGATAATAAGAGACAAAAAATATTAATAAAATATATACTATTAATCTAAATAACTTGAAATAAATGTATGGTATTAATTTTATTAAATGGACTCCTCTTGATTTTTTAGGTGATTTTTGAACTTAATTTTTTTGTTTAAAAAAAAAAATTACATTTTCATTAAATCCTTGTCTCTAATAACCCCACTTGGAGTAATAAGAGACCAGGCTTGTAACTGTCCATATATAGCAATGTAAAATCATGTGGGATAATAAAAGACATCTGGAAACAATTCTGAATCAGCCAATAGTTTTTAATTTTTATTATTTACATCCATTCAAAAAATATGTTTTCTCGAAAATTAACTGTCATAAATTTGTTTGTGAAATTCGTTTCTTTTAATATTAGGTCCTATATAATATAATATTGTACTTAATGATAGTTCTACATAATCAACATAACCTAAGGATTAACCAAAAATATCAATATAATTTTTAAAATGGGCAGAAAATATTTTACGCATTTTCTAAAGTGTAGTCGAAAATAGGCAAAAAAACGTATCTTTGAAGTGTATACAAGAGAACAAAATGTTATAAAAAAAAATTTCTAGTAATTATAAATGAACTTATTTATTATGTAATGAAGTATTAATGACTGAATACTAACTTATAGACATTCCAAACAAAAATTTACATAATCATAAACCTTAAATATGGTCTAGCCTAATGAGTAAAACTGCTTTTTGATTTAAAGTGAAAAAAAAAAAAAAAAAGTTCTCTTGGTAAACTTAGACTAGGCCTAACACTAGGTAAACTCTCCATAAACTAGTCAAGCAGAATTAACAGGAACTACAATGTGGGGGGGGGCACAGGAATTAACAGTGGGGGTAATAAGAGACTCCCCTACAAAAAATAAAAATGGAATAATAAGAAACATGCCTAGAACATGTAAATAAAGAATGCTTTCAAGGTTTTAAAAAATTTTACAACAAAAGTCATAGTCTTGGTCAAAATGCTACACATTAATAAATACCAAACATCTAACCCACAAAAAAAAAATAAAAAATTACAAAATATTTAGAAAATGCCACGAACTCTTAGGGTAAGTTCAAAGCGAAGGTTTTTTTCATCGTATAAAAAAAAAAAAAAAATTCAAAATGTGTTATAAACTTCTCAATAAGTGTATTGTAGTAAAGAATACACATGATACTTAATATTACATATTTTTAAAGTTGTCTAAGTATATTTTTTGGAGGTTTTTTTGACTGCGTCTCTTATAACCCCTGTCTCTTATTACCCCGGCTTCCCCTATATTTAAGAGAAAAAAAAGATTGTTAACCATTTTGAATATCTTAATAAAAGAAATATCTAAAAAATTAATATTTTTCTTAAGTAAAAATTAAAGATATTACTGATGTAATTAAACACTCTCTAAACATTTAAAATGCATTATGTTATTAAAGAACAGTTGCCAGTTTTTAATAATTTATTGCGGAGCATTTTTACACCCGCCTTTATTTCACACTGAATAATTTATAAATTAATCTTCTCCTTTCTATAATTACGATAAAATAAGGAAAAAAAAATACTCATAAATAAAAAAGCGGTATGAAAAAAAAAGCTGGCTAACAATGCTCTAGAATAAATTACGAAAATTGTTAACTTTGTTAAAAAGTGTATAAAAAAAATGCTAGTTCACCTCTATATGAAAGCTCTATAAACATATGTATATAATGTTGGTAGTTTATTAAATATGTATTTTAGGTTATTATTCGTAGTTTATTACATTTATACAACATATTAACTACAATTAAAGAACCATAAGACATAATTTTAAGTTATTGACCAAAAGTAACAATTTAAAATGGAACGTTATTTACAAATAATTAGCCCAGCATTTTTGACATTAAAAATATCACAACGCATCAGTGTAACACTTTTGTGTGTGCGTGTGTGTTTAATACTAGCTTTCATTACTTTTTGAGAAAAATGACGTATAAAAGGTTGAGTAAAGCCTTATATGTCCACACAAATTAAGTACCTCTCTCTGTATGTCTTTCACGATCATGAACTGTTCTACTCGTTTGATTTTCTTTATTCCCTTTTCCGATATCTATTTTGAGCATTTACATACTAATGTTCCCTTCTCCATTCATTTGTATTTGCTAATAATCTTGCATTGTAAATTCGTAAAATTGGTCAAGGTTTCAGAAACTTTTTAAAAGATGGCAAATAGAATAGCTTTATTAAACCAACGTTTTTAGCTAATAAATTCACTAATTAAGGGGATAAAAATGTTTAACTAACTGAAATGTCTTCCTTGTAGTATTCGGCACACATTGATATCTCTCATGACTCGGAAGACACTGTCCTCTGCAAGAAGATGAGGTCACAGACAAAAATAAAAATTGATGCCAGCGACAGAAACTTTTTTTTAAATTTATTTATTTATAGAGACTAATTTTAAAATCTTTCCTGGAAAATAAGTATAAGATTAAAAATAAAACATGTTGAATTAGATTGTAAATTGAGTTTTATTTAGTTATTTTGCATACATAACATTGAGCATAATTGCTTTTCCAAACATGACTTATAAAAGAAAAAAATTAAAAAAGTCGCTCTTTTTAATAATTGGATTAAATTTTGGATACTGTTTGTAAAAGTTAAAGATGAGGAATTTGTACTCATTTTCTATATAATGTTTTCTTAGACAACGTGTTTCTTCTGTCAGGATCAATTTCCATTATAACTGGGAAAAAAAAAGTTGAAATATTACTTTTGCAGGAAGAAACTTCTACTATAAACTTTTAATACAAAACGAAAAACTATATCCTATGACATTTTTAACAGCTAATGAAAAGAAAAGATCGTATGTCTATTACTTTATAAGGGAAATGGTTATACAAAAGCAAATGTCAAAGAATACTTTTTGCTTCATCTAAATAGCATGCTAAAGAAAATAAAAGAATGTACACATAGTATTTTAAATCGTTAATATAGGGGAAAATTTCTTATATAATAAAATCATAAAATATTTAAGTAGCTTTGTATTAACTGCTGTGTAATAGGAATAACGTTGCTGTATTTTATATTAAAAATGAAATATGAAGCGAACATTGCACCTACTGCAGACACAACATCTGTGCATTGAGCAACTGTAATATAAAACAATTAGGAGAAATGGAATGGCCTTAAATTAAAATTAACCTTAAAAGTAACAGAAAGATAATTTAAATTAAAGCTGTGATATGTTTTAAAAAATTGCATTATTTGTTAGAGAGATGTATAATATATCTATCTACCTATCTATTTATCTATCTATATATACTGAGACAATTTTTGTTTCCTATAAAATAGGTATTAAATTATACACAAAACAGAAATTAATTTAGTGCGAGAAGACTTTTCAATTATATTTTTGAATATAAAGGAATGCGGTAACTGTGCTGCGTTCCTTAGCAACGTTTACTATATTCATTTCTTAAAACCTCTTGTTACAGCTTTAGTATGGGACCCCCTTGGCGACTTCTAAATTTTTATTGCCATCCTAGTGATGAATTTAAAAGGCTATCGCAATTGCATAAGTGATGACGTTGGCGAGAAACTTCCGGGGTACTTCGGTGCCAACTTTCAAATTTCTTCATCGAAGACCTATACTAAAACTGTTCAGAACTGAAATTAAAATTCAATAGATAATTATTTTATTTTTCTAAATAACAATAAATTATTTTCCTTTCAAAACTGCCTTCTCCTAAGCTTTATGCTTTGCACTTAATTTATAATACAGCGTGATGTTATAAAATTAAGATATATAGAATAATTTATTAAAATTATAAATTATTCTGATGTCACAGTATACGTATAAATTAAATGTAAATGTAATATAATCTGTATTTTTTCCATAATGTATACTATGCTCCATCACATAATGAACTCCAACAGATATTATTATACGCAAAATATTATTTTCATGCTTGTATGTATTTCAACGAAATTATTCAACAGAACCAGTCATTCAGTACCAGATAAAGAATTTACAATTTTGTTCAATAGAAAACATCTAATTAGAAGCTTTCCGGCCACAAACATTGTCGGGATGGACGGTATAAATGTAAGAGAAAATAATACTTATTAGCAGACATAATATATTGTGTTCCATCATTAACTCGGGAAAACCGCTGAATTGAGAATTTCATAGAAATTACCTATATTTGTTTCAATTATTTATGATCGAATTTCTTATGTTAGTGCTATATTTAGAGTATTTTGCAGGCAATAATCTAAATAACTGGCTATTCAGTGCACGAAAATTTATCCTTGATTTACTTGTAAACCAAATAATGATGATTATCAAAACAATTAGAAATTTTTTGAGTTACTCCACGCGTACAAAAGATATTTTAGTCAAGTTGTGTAGTAGAATAAATTTTCATACTCGCCAACATTCTAATTGATATTCCGTAAAATTATTAGTACCAGCTCATTTTTCCATACCACCTCATTTTTAGAGTAATTTTCTTCAAATGTAATTACAATTAAATAAGGAGAAAAATTCTCTAAAAAAAGATTGGTGTGTTAAAAAAAAAAAAAAAAAAAGCGGGTACTATTAATTTTACCGAATATTAATTAGAATGTTGGAAGGTATGAATTTTATCGATTTATTTTATTATTTTAATGCTTTTTTTTTTTTTTCAAAAAGGTTTTTTTTCGCACTTTAAATTACATGAGATTTAAAATTAAATTTGAACAATAACAGAATAATAACAGAAGACTTGGCGTTGGAATATTAAAACCCGAATAAACTACTACGTCAGAAACGCCAAAGAAAAATATTTGATATGCATACAGCTGTTTCGGTAGCCTTTAGCGTACCGTCTTCAGTTCAAAAAGGAATTCAAATTCTTTTTGAATTTCTGCAAAAACAAATTCTTTTTTCTTTTTGCACTGAAGACGGTACTCTTAAGGCTACCGAAACAACTGTATGCATCTCAAATATCTTTCTTTGGCATTTTCTGACGTAGTAGTTTATTCGGGTTTTAAAATTTGAATAGGTACCAACCACTGATTGTGTAACACTTTTTACGAAGATTATTATTGTTTATATATACATATATAATATGGTTTCACCTAATAATATTAGACGATTATGAATACGGCAACTGTAATTTAACTCACATACGGCACCTGAAATTTAAATCATATATTTTTCACGAAAAATGGATGGCGTAAATCATTAATTACACGAGAAGCGAACAGTAATATAGGATTGTTGCCATAGTGGGATAGAAAACGGCAGTACATCTACAATTTAAAACTGATGTACATACACAATTTAATAACACTTAGATTATTAATGTAGAAATCATTAAGAAAACAAAAGCTCTGACACCGTTTCCGTTAAAGAAAACTTAACTATTAATTACATTATCGGTTTTAATTAAAACCCTAAGTAGAATAAGAATAATGGTATATGCATAATTTAATATTTACAAGTATTGAGGAATGAATCAAATTTATCGTCGTAAACATCTTACAATGTAAAAAAAATAACAGTTATCTGCTGCAAGGAACGAGTAATTTACGAAAAAATTACGTTGTTTGAACTTATTTTCTCCGATTACAGAGAGTTTCTTGCAGCAGATAACTGTTATTTTTTTACATTGTAGAATGAATAACAACCCATCGCATCGTTCACTTTTGGTTTTGTGCAGAGCACGCATGATACAACCTCTTTTCAGAATGTCGTTTGTCGTCAGTGATGCCAGATTGGGGATTTTGTCCCCATTTTGGGGATTTTTGAGGCTTCTGGGGACAATATTAGGGACCAAATGTTTATGGGGACTTTTTTGGGGAATTCTAAAATTTTTGGGGACAAATCTGAGGAGTTCTTCAACTTTCTATCAATGTTGGCAACGTAATGATTTATCCCTACGGCCAGGGAATTTCAATAGCTTTATTGTTATTTGGGGATTTTTTTCAACAATTGCCTTTATTTGGGAAAAAATCTGAGCTTAAATCCACTTAAATCTGATTGATTTTTTTTTTTTTTTTTTTTTTTTTTAATGTTTTATTTTTCCTTTTTAGTAGAAATCAAGCTGGGGATTTTTTGAAAAAAAAAACCTGATTTGGGGAAATTTGAAGACCTGTTTAGGGAAAGAATTTTCGACCATCTGGCATCACTGTTTGTTGTTCATCCTTCTAAACCACTCTTAGGGAAAACATTATCGAAGAAATCCCTCGGACGGCCAGTAGAAAGCGTACGTACGAGGAAGAAGAAAGAGAGACTAAATTTGTTCCAATTCCACATTAATGACGTATAATAATGCAAATTATATTTAAAATTAATAGTTATTATTTATCACTTTATACTATGTTTATGTTATACATAATACTATTTTTCATTTGCAAATACCCTGTATGTTCCGTTGTGAGAGAAAAAAAAAAAAAAAAAAAAAAAAGCGCTTATTTAAGCGATAGAGCCACCCTCTCCACGGAGATCAAAATTGTGATGGCAAGTCACCATAACCCAAGTATTTAAATTTATATTCGTATTTAATTATATTTATAACATCCATATTCCTTGTATATTTAAAATATAAAGATTGAAAAAATCATAACTAAAGAGTAAACATACAAGAATCTTTCATTATTATAACTGTCATCGTTTCTATTTTATTTATTATTTTTAGTACCCGTCTTTTATTCAAGCCACTTTCTTCTGTACAATAATTTTCTCCTGTATGCAATTACAACTAAAAAAGAAAAAATATATTTCTGTAAAAGTGGTGGAAAAAAAAAACAGATAATAAAAGTTATAAGGTATAAATTAAAACTTTTTATAGCTATGTATGACAGATAACAATTTCAAATTCGCTTCATTCTTTTAACAATACAATAAGATGAAATACCAGAATTTATTTTGCAGCGAAATTCAATACTATTTTTATGTGGAAGCAACAAATTTCCCAAAGAAATGAGAATAACAGAATTTCTGGTATAAAATAAAAGACAATCTTTTTATTTTTTTCTAATAGAACATCTCTTTTTGCTATAGAAGTAGAAATCTTTATAGTATCTCATAAACAGAACTTTATTTTAATATTTTTAAATTTGTATAAATATATAAAACTTATTTGTTCTATAACTCAAGAAGTCGAAGAATGGAAAGAATTTGATACCGTTTCCTCAGCTTCCCGATTTGTTACCCCAACCAATAAGAACATGATATCCGGATATGTCCCAAAGGGTTCAAATTGTGATTTTTTTCAATGACAAAAAGTTAGGAATAAAATATTTCTTGCAGAGGATATAAGGGAAAATATGGTTTTGTATGATTCTGACAAGATAAAATGTATTTTGGAAGTTGTCATCCATCTTTTATAAATGTACTTTTGACGTAATTTAAAAGAAAAGTTTGCCAAAATACCAAAAGTTTTGTAAAAATCATAATAAAAGTAATATATATATATATAAATATTTCATTTTATGATAAAACAATAAATTTATACATATAATTGCATTTTCTGTATTTTTTACTTCCTTCTACATATAAGAAAAAGGTATTGGATTCATAAAATTTTTCGAAGTCCTGATTTTTTATGGATTTACGGTTTTGAGATTTTTTATTTATGGTTTTGCGACGTCCTGAACACGTTTTAACTATTTAAAAAAACAGCTGCCTTTCCGTCTGTGTATTTATGTGCGTGTGTGTGTGTGGAAGGGGGGGGGGGTCTTCTGACTATCATATCTCCAAAAATAATTAAGGCGAAACGATGAAACTTCAGAATTAAAACAAATTGAGTGTGCAGATGATTTTTCCAGCTTTCGGTGGAAATTGAATAATCGGAAGTGCTACATTGAAAACCAGAACGGGCCCTTAGTTGGTTGCATATCTCAAGAATGGCTCTAACGATTTTCTTAAAGGTGTTATATAAACAATCTTTTGGATGTCCTTTCATATGTATTAGTTGGTTATTTCAGGAAAATTGATAGACTTCCTGTATAAATAGGCCAGTTTTAGGTATCGCAAGTGCGTTCCTTGAAAAACGGCTCTACGCATTTTCTTCTAACTCTCCATATAAACTTCCCTATATATATGTTTTAATATGTAATTGTTAGTTTCTTGTAATCAGGTGAGTTTGTCAAGTGTTTGGGAAAATCGACATTTGAATCGAAAGTCAGCATCTCAAAAACTGCCCTAATGATTTTCTTCAAATTTGCTACACATCTTTCTTTTTAGATGTCCTTTAGCATGTATTACTTTACTTAGTTACTACACCAAAATTGAAAGGTGTTCTTAATAGGTAAGTCCGTTATAGATGTCGAAACCAGGGCTTCACAAAACGGCTCTAATGATTTGTTTAACTCTCTATGTAAGCTCTTTTTCATATGTCTTCACGATTATGTAAAAGCTTGAATTTGCAGGAAAATTGTTTGGGGCCGAATTTTTTAAATCAGAATTTTATTCCTTCTGAATACATTACAGTGAAGTATCGATAATCCGAGAACCTATAATCCGGCAGCACCTCTAATTCGGTACTGATGACCTCTTTTTTTTTCTCTGCCCGTAAACCGTAGTACTCAACCGGTTATTCGCAGACGATCTTGGAACAGCATACTTGCCAACTATTATGGATCATTAGTAATTTTTTTCGGATTTTCATTTAATTTTACTGATTTAAGGATTAACGTGAAATTTTTTATATACTTGCTGAAAAAGACCTTAGCATGTGAAAACGAACCATCTTATTCAAAAATGAAAGAGTATAACTAAGAATCGAGTTACCTTGTTAGCGTGCTCAAATGCACCAGAAACACACAAGCTGAAAATTCTTGTCATTGGCGTGAGTAAAAAGCCTTGTGCTTCTGCAAGAGTACAGTTGTTTCCCGTGCTTATTTCGAACACCATTTTAAATATTCCCGTTTTTAATAGAGTATTAAGGCATTATTCATTTTTTAAAGCCATTTTTTAATGAATATTACTTTGGATGTTGTGTCTAATTGACGATTTTGATATATTTTCGAAATACCTATAATACGAAAAAATCGGTAATTCGGCAATGGCTATTTCTCGCCGATGCTGGATTATCGATGCTTTACTGTATTTCCAAAACAGTTATATGTGCAGTGGTGGGTAATGAAAGTCGGGTGAATGTCACATACCACTTTTTTTTTTTCTTTTTCTAAAATCTTTCAACTAACTAATATAGTGAAACCTCTGAAGGAAATATAAACAAAATTTTATACTTTAAGTATATTTACACAGTTAATATTTATTTGATGTTTTAAGTATTACAAAACGATTGTGATTGCACTGAATTATAATTTTTCTGTAAATTTACAATTCAGAATAAAATATTATTCATGCATCATAATGCACCAAGTTTAGGAGGAACTGCATAATTAATTTATGAATCTTCCATGCTAAACATCTTGTAAATAAGTTATGCTTTATTAGAGTAAACTTTTTGCACTTTAAATACAAATACAGTTTAAATAATTTCAGACTAGAAACTACGACTTAGAAAATTGTAATCAACTTCCCTTCTTTGATGTTTTAGTCACTAGGTGTGATTCTTCTTTTAAAACCTCTGTGTATAGGAAAATTTTTTCTGTTTCCAACTGGCTAAACAGAAAATTGACACCTTTTACACTTACATGTGTCGTGCCCTTAAAATTTGTTTTGACACTTCTTCTATTAAAGGAGAACTGATTACTTAAAGTCCGTTGCTATCAAAAGAGGTTTTTGTCCCTCTATCATTGACAAAACTCTTAAAAAAATTACTAGATCGACTTGTAATTGTACTCTTTCTAATGAGGCTAAAATTAAACCTGATAACTTCGCTGTCTTGTCTTTTTATCCTCCCTTACGTTTTAAATTAGCCAAAGTCTTAAAACGTTTTAATTTTCATGTTATTTTTAAACCTATTAATAAGTTTCAATTCCTTTTAACTTAACTGCCCTCTTCACTTACCGTCGCCGAAAGCCAGAGCCAATGTTATTCTATGGAGAATTTTCTTTACTTATAAATACACATTTTTAAATTCTGTTTTCACCTTCAGAAAATTCCCAACTGTTAAATTGATGCACCTTTTTCAAAAACGTATATATTTTTTTAATTTTTATTATTTTATTTTGAAATTGCAAAATGAAAAATTTCACATATTGAAAATTCGTGTTTTACAGCATCAAAATAAAATATTAAAAAAAGAAAAAAAAAAACTTTTTAAAAAAGGTGCGTCAGTTTAACAGTTGAGAATTTTCTGAATGTGAAAACAGAATTAAAAAATATGTATTAGTTAATGAGTTAAGTTATAAGTAAAGGTAATAAGTAATAAGTAAAGGTACTAGGTAATAAGTAATAAGTAAAGGTAGTAGGTAATAAGTAAAGAAAATTTCCCATGGAATAAGATTAGCTCCGGCTACCGGCGACGGTGAGTGAAGAGGGCGCTTAAACCCCTGTTCTCGAGCTTCATAAGTGTAGTATCTATAATGTCCGTTGTAATAATTGCGATTTATCTTACATAGGTCAAACTAAAAGAAATCTTAAATGCCGTTTACGTGAACATTCTCGGTATGTTGCTAAACAAGAGATTTTTAAATTTCTATTGCTAAGCAAAGTTGGGAATCTGACTATAGTTTTAATTTTCAGAAAGCCAAAATTATCTTTTATGCCTAACGCGTTTCCGAATTGGATTTTCTGGAAAATTTAGCTATCTGCCTTAATCGCAATAAAATTGTAAATAAAAATCTGTTTTCACTTTATTGTCTATACAGCTTGCAAAAATTTGTTTAATTTGATAAAAAAAAATTCTACATTTTGTAAAAATAAGCAATAATAAATAAAGAAATAAAAAATAATAATAATAATAAAATAAAAATTAATTAGAATAAATAATAATAATTAGAATAAAATAAACATTAATTAAAATTAATTAATTCAATCATTAAATAAATAAGTAAATAAATAAACAAGTTAAAATAAATAAATAAGTCAAAAATAAATAAATAAATGTTAGGTATTTACATAAAAATAAAATCGAAATATATCATTTAATTATTTTAAAACCTATTCCCCCCATTTTTCGTGTTTGTTCTCTTGTTTCCTGTTTTCCCCAAATTCTTATGTACTTACTGTCATTCACTACGATATGTTTGTGAATCTCAAGCTAATAAAAATGCTCCTCCATTTTAAGTAAATATAAGCTTTTTCATTTGTCTCTCCGTGGCTCAGGTAGATAGAGCGCCATGTTAGTAACGCGGTGGTCGAGCGTTCGAAGGTCTGGAGTGTTAATTTTTGCAGATAATTAGTAGAAAAGCTGCCAATTGATAAAAGAAAATTTTTCGTTGACTACACAGTATCCTAAAAATTTTTGAAGAGTTTTTTTAAGAAGCCTTTTTTTTATGTTCGAATGCTGACATTTAAGGTTGGTTGGGTTGGTTTTTTTACGTCGCACTACTGCTGCGTAGATGGGCAATTGGCGACGGTCTGGGACACACCCCTAGAGGTGGTTTGGAAATATGCCATCACAATTTTGATCCTCCACGAAAGGGATGGCTTTCCCGTTTCGGTGATCTCCAGAGGTATAATATTTGATGGGAACATGGAGGACATTGCGACCACGACAGATTTTATGTGCGCCAGCCAGCATTAGTCTACACGACGGACTTTGGCAGGCTCGAATACCGAACCCTCAATCTTCCAATTACGAGGCCGGCGCTCTACCGACTGGGCTACCGCGGCCCGCTGAAATTTAAGGTAAAAATTTAGCATTCAAACATAAAAATGTTTTATAAGAATTAACTCATCGATAAACTCACAAAATAGTACACAAACATATTTAAAATATTTTTTAAAACTCAAAATTAAAAAATTGTGTTTGCAGGAAGCAACATTGTATGCATATTTTTATAATTCTAAAACAATCATGCAGTTATTTACCGAAAAAAAAAAGTCTTTATGCATATTTACGTTTGTAATGACCGATAGATGGCACAACCAGAGCAATAACTAATGGCCAATCATAGCAATGCATCGGTGAATGGAAGTCTGTAAATTTTTTGTATTAAGGTAAAATTTATCATTTCACCTGAACACAAAAAATTTGCAAAATCATAAAGATTTGTGTGATATGATACATTTAGAATTTGTGTTTTAAAAGTTTTTTTAAATAGATTATTTAGTTGTGTTCCCCCTCTGTCTGTATTTACAGACTGTTTCCTATATGTTAGCTGTGTTGCTCCCTTACCTTTGGATTTTGCCCTGCTTTCCGTCTTGCTTTTGCCTCCAAGGCAGTAGCACGTGTTTGCACCTGAAGAAGAAAGACCACATCCTTTCAAAACCACCAGTTCTTTCATTAGTTTTATGGTATGTGAAGAAGTTTTTGAATTTGAATATTAATTGTACACCAGTTCTTTTGTTTTGTATCATACTCTTAGTTCAATTTTGCATGCGAACATGAAATCTGGTATCAAGTAATTGATTATCATAACAATATTCAGTAAATATTTATTACCTTAAAACAAAATTTATAAGAATGAATGTAAATAAATAAATAAATAAAATACAAAATCTAAAATCTAAAATGAAATATCGGAGAAGTGGAATCAGCAGCTGAAGGAGTAAAAGCGAAAGTGTGTTCACGTTGGGAGCTTGAAAAAGAAGGTTTTTGGCTATTTGTGTGACTTAAGACCGACTGACTGTTCTAGGGTTCTAGATCTATAGGGGTTGACCTTCGTGGGGGTCTTTCTAAGGGGGTCCTTGCCCGTATTTTCGCAAGTTTCAGGGAAAACCATGAAAACTTCCGAACGGCTCGGTCGACGAATGTGACCTGGATCCGAACCCCATCTTACAGCATTGAGCGTAGGGCCGTTCGGATACTAATGGAGAAAAAAAAGGAATACTTTTCACAGGGAAATATAGTAAACGTAGAATGTTAAATATAAAGTGAAGGAATTATTTGTTTAACCCTTTAACGTTCACTACTTAATTTATTTTAAAATTTATCTAATTGTAAAAATGTCTTTTAGACACATAGCTGATAATAATATTTAAAAAATAAAAAAATAGCATAGTTCCTTTTTGATAAATCTTTGTTTGAAACATCTATAAGTTAACCTTATTAAATTCAAATAATATTTAACTTAATAAATAAAACACTTTGCAAGTAAACATTATCGACTACAAAACTCGCAAAAATTGTTTCAGGTGAAAATAATACTCCAGCTCTTCATTAAATGGAAAAAAAAAAAACTAGACATGAGTACATCATCAAACCAGCAATTTGCACTCGCGCCCACTGAGAAATTTCAAGTGACTTATGCATTTAGCTGCCTTTGAAGCATTATTTGTTAAATTTTGGAATAGTGCTGCTATCTACCGAACAGAAAAGGAACAAAAGTTTAAAACCTGATTAAAATAAGGGGGAAATGTTAAAAAACTGCTGCAATTTTTTTTTTTTTTTTTTTTTTTTTTTAAGTTATGTCAAATGTTTGGTTTCACTGCGAAACCAATGAACGTTAAAAAGTTAATTAAGAAAACAATACGTTTAGTTCAATGTAATAACACACAAACACATACAGACAGTTCGTTAAAAATCGATTTTTTTAATTCAGGAAATCTCAAGTGTGTAAATATACCAAAAACTCGATTTCTAATACTTAATCCAAAAGCAGTTCTATATATGCCACACATGCGTAAGAAAACGTAATTTTTAAAAATTATTTAAGGACTAAAATTCTGCATGAAAATACTACACAGACAATTATTAAAAAATAGTGGCATAAAGGAAAAGTGAATAGTTGATAGTGTTATATTTATTTTAAACTTATATTGATTGAAATTTATTTCTTAACTGGACTAAACTAAACACAATTAAAATAATGTAATTTTCATTTTACAAACTCAAATAATATATATATATATATATAAATTTTTCTTGCAGCAACTATTTCATTTGTCTAATAATAAATATAAAAGAGCAATACGTTTTGATTTATTTTATATCGAAATATCTGTCTAATTTTATCTTAAAATGATAATAATAAAAAAAAA
The DNA here is from genome assembly GCA_963930645.1 of Salticus scenicus. Taxonomy (NCBI): domain Eukaryota; kingdom Metazoa; phylum Arthropoda; class Arachnida; order Araneae; family Salticidae; genus Salticus; species Salticus scenicus. The sequence continues at coordinate 140,114,396 of OZ005662.1, read as the reverse complement.
ATACATTTAAGACCTTGTTTTTATTAATATTTAATATAGTCTACTATGTATTTGGAATGTAACTTAAAATTTATGTTTTTTCTTTAAAATAAACATTGGGAAATATTTATAATATCTAGTCAACAAATAATAACCAAAATAAAATTTAATTAAATAGTCGTCTGCTATCTAGGCTTCATTTTATTTACTGTTGTTCGAATTTTAAAGAAAAATATTCTTAGCTGTTTTAAAATATGCTCTGCATATAAATATTTATCCAATTTTATAATTATTTTTATCTTTAAAAAATATGCATGTATGTTTATGTTACGAATTAACTTCTTACGAAAATATCTTTTTACATCATTTTTCAAATGTACGTTTTTGAAATTTTTACTGTTGATGTACACATATATCAAAACAAATAATAGTTTGTAAAATTATGATTCCTTATTTTTCATTTTGTGTCAGACAACAAAATCAGTGCATATTGGACTGACATTGTTGTAATTAAAATAAATAAATAAATAAAATAAAACATAAATATTTAATTTTAAGAAACCATATTTTTCAAAATATTGTTATGAAAAAAAAAAGTTCAATTTATATATTATTGCACAAACACATTTAGTTAAAACGAAAATAACACTATCCACCCATCTTCTGATTTTTATTTATTTATTTTTTATTTGCTAAAAACTTTAGTTCATAAAGAAACATAAGAGAGATACAAAGAAACAAAACAAAATAAAATAAAAAAATAAAATAAAAATAAAAATAAAATAAATAAATAAATAAAGAGTCAGGACCGTAAAGAGGCACAAAAATAAACACCGAGAAACATTTATTGAAGCAGATAAAATACTTTTCAGTAACATCTAAAACATAAGAACCACTGAAAATGAAGCATATGTCATACAATCAAATCAATTTATGTTTATTAGTGTAGAAGTAATTCAACGCCCAAGAGCGGAGCCATGCTATCTTCATTTGGAAAAAAACTTATTTACCAGAAACTTTGTATATGCTGGAATAAATTGATGATCATTGGAAAAAAAAAAAAAAAAAAAAAAAAAAAAAAGAGTTTGTGGAAGGAGGAAGGTTGGGGGGAGGGGGGGGGTAACCTCCGCTTGGTGTGTAACCTGGTCACAATGCCGTGCATACGATTTTATCACCAAATAATCTGACTAAATTTACTACTCTGAATTTTACTATTCCAAATGCATTAACTGTTGAATCGTTTCAAATCTGTCGTTTTGGTACAGCTCCAAAATGTCAATACTGCTCTTGATTTATTTATTTATTTTATCAGTGGTTTACTCTTTCGAGAAAACGGCTGCAGAATTTTCAGAACAACAGGTGTTTGTATAAGATTCTGTGCATTATTGATTGAGATCCGTGAAAAAAATGACAGTATATTGGCTATAACCGTGCCACAAATATCCCAAGGTCATCCATTTGTTCAAGCATATGAAACGTTTTCTGTCTGCTAAACATTGAGGAAGGGGCGACTACCAACGGGCACACTTCAATCGCGCTTACGTTAACCCCCTATTGTAAAAAATGCATCAATTGCGCTCGCAAGAAAAATTACTGATAACGTTCATTGTCATCCCTCCCTCTTGTATACCGAAAAGTAACAAATGACAATTTCTAGGAAGGAAAAAATTCTTTACTTATTCTTGTGGTATCTCCTGGGTAACGCTAATAGGCTCCAATAAATTCAAACAAGAGCAATTAAAAAAAATATTTATTATCATATTATTTATTTAAAGAAATATAAATATTACATAAGTAAAACTTGTCTAATAAATAAAAGCAAATAAATACACAAATAAAAGTAAGCCTTGCTTTTTCTTCCAAGGCAGCAGCACGTGTTTTTTGTACCTGATAAAGAAAGGCCCCGTCCTTTCAAAACCGGTTGTGCTGGATTGAATTTTATGGTGTATGAAGAAGGTTTAAAGTTATACTCCAGGTTTTTATTTAGTTTTGTTATACCTGTAATGTTTTAAAAATATTTTCACATTTAAATGAAACATAAGTACTTCAAAAAGAAATCCAAAAACCTCCTGCCATCAAGAACTTATGATAGAAGAAGGTGAACAATTTGTTCTGGTATGCAAAATATTTTTTGAAAAACGAATTTATTCCTGAAAAGCTTTCAAAAAATTAAAACAAACAAATATTAATGATTATCAAAAAGCTTTATCGACAAATTATGCACATTTAAATAGTCAAAATCCTTTAGAATTTGTTTTCTGATTTAAGATTTTCTGAAAAACCTTCGACCGCAATTGATGCGTTTATGCTTTTTTTTTTTTTTTTTTTTTTTTTTGGGGGGGGGGGATATGATCTCGGCGCAACTGATGCCTATGAGGATGAAGGCCCTAAGAGCAATTGAGTAGTACCTCCTATTCTCAAACGCAACTCAATAACACCCCTGCCAACTGCACTCGCTTATTCCCCCCCCCCCCCACTTTAAACAAGTACCAACTGCCCTCGGACATGTAAACGCCTCCTGCTACCTGAAACCCCCGTTATGAATTTTGATCCATCCACTGAAAGTAATAAAACAGAAAACGAAAGATGTAATGGGGAAACATTACAAGACTTGAAATATACCAACTGCCCTCGCTAATCTAAATTTGCCTTTCACCTATTCTCTTGTGAGTTTCTATGTGACCACTCCTTTTATCAAGACAGCAGACAGCTGTCAACTCCGCTTTTGTCAAAGGATTGATCCTGCTTAAAAAAAAAAAAAAAAAAAAAAAAAAAAAACATACTGTTTAGTAGAAGATAAACTACTGACTCATGTTGTATCAAAGTCCTACGTCTGTATCAAAATTTTTATAACCCATTACATTCCTCTTAAAATATTAACCCCTTAACGCGCGTTGTCCTCGCTGCGAGGACGCAAAATTTAAGAGCCAGCTACAAAAATTCATCCCGGAAATTTTTTAGCAAAAATATACGTTTATAACATAGCAGAAAAGGCCGGTTTTTTTAAGCTTAAAATTTAAAATTTCTTTTAGTTTAATTTTGTTCATGAATTCCGGTGGCAGTATAATTTAAATGATCCGAATTGTCTTGCGCCGCAAAGGGTTAAGTACTATCTTTCAATGGTGCTCAACTTTTAAGTAACGTTTTATCCCAGAATTCTGTTTCCCAAAGTCTCAATAAAATATATCTAAAGTTTCTAAAAACTTCCATAGATAAAATTAGCTGTAGAGAATTCTGATTAAAATAATTTGTATTATAACTTTTCCTGTATAAATCTATATTTTTAATCAGATATTCGGTACCACGCGTTTGAGAAAGAAAAAAAAAATTCAGATATATGATATTTTTTTAATAACGAAAATATGTAAAGATTAAAACTTTCCTCAGAATATACAAGTGTAAAATTTCTTACGTATAATTGCGTTTTTTCCCCCCCATTATTGTGAAAATAATAATAATAATAAAAAAAAAAAAACGATAAGAAGAATTTAAGTAAAAAATATTATTAACAAAAACTATTGCACATATATTACCAGGTGTTATTCGAGACTTCGCTTGTCTCAGACTCGGTGACGTATTAAATAAATCATGTTAAGTTTAGTATTCATGGCACTTCGGGAGAGACTTTATTTTTTCAATATTCTTTTAAGTAGTAGACTTTTAAAAATATTAATCCTCCTAACTCGGACTTTTCCAAGTTATAAAGTTATTGTATTACATTTAAACATTTATTTTTCTTCCTTTTACGTACGCTATCAACCAATTATCAGCATAAAAACTTCATTTTATATAAGTTTTTCTATTTATTTATTTTATTTCTGAAAATTAGATAAATTTCTAATTCTGTATGTACTTGAAATTTTAGAATTCGTCTCCGCTATGTAGAATCACATTACTTTCTACTAATTAGACTCTTCTCATAAAACAGCTCTATAATTCATGTATTCTTCCCCCTGATCCAATTGCATGAAATTTTTGTTGTTTATTTGAAATACTCCTTTTTGTAAAAATTAGAGTAACCCCCTTTTTATGCATTTCAAATTTTAGATATAATCTCAGCTATGGGAATATATCTTGTTTTACCTTCATAACTCTATAAAAGTTCGTCTAATACAAAAATCTTGTAACTAATGTATTTTTTCACATGTTTAAACAATGAATTCAAAGAAAAAATATCTTATTTCTGTAGAAAAAGTAGTGTTTGTATGCCGCAATCAAAAATAGTTAAGTTCAACTAAATTAGATTATTTGTAAAAAATGTGCGAGATCTCACGGTAAATGTGAAAAGAAACATATAGTGCTGGCCTGTTGCTACTTTTTCTTTCTCTCCTATTAAATTTTATAGGTTTACAAGTCAAGTCCTTTCCTTTATGGTGCTATTACAGACGACAACCTTTCGCTCAACTTTTGAGTCAGTTGCTAATTTGAGCCAGTTTTGTTGGATCAAATAGCTTCAATGCCTAGTGAATTAGGAGTTTGGAGTACGAGCAATTTTTTCTGAGTAATCATAAAAAGTACTTTCTACGAACAATTATTTCTCCTAAGATTAACCAATGAGAAGAAGGCTCTTTATACGCACCAAGAAAAGAGAAAGAAACAGGATCGCCTTGAGATGTACTGAACACCGTGAACACCAAATTTTCAAGAGACCTTTGACTCAACAATTGCAACCCTTTCCTGGATTTCAGCCCTAAGAAGATGGGGGGAAAAATCGGCTCAAATGAAAATTCCTCGAAAAGTCGTCGTGTGTAACAGCAACGCAACAATCATGCTCAACATAAATTTCTCATTAAAGATCATGTCATTCAATGTTTTAATTAAAGCTACTAAACATTTGTAATTTCGTACGCTTTTAATTAACTTGATATGTTGTTAATATATAGTGTCAAATATAAGAACTGAAAATTTATTCACTTCATATCGTCGGATTGACTGAAATTGTGCACATGTGTGTAACTCCGATAACAATACATGCTCAACCCCTAACAGACTTTAGGGTTGTGATTTGAAGGCGTTGTGCTACCATCTCCAGTTCAAAATTTGTTTTCAAATTTTAGTCTACTTTCTATCAACTAACTGAACTTTTGTATACAAGTATAATTCCGACGATAATATTCTTCGACCACATTTCTTGAGACCATGGAAGCCTCTGCGCATGCGCTGACTCAACGAGTCCAGTGTTAAAATAGGGGAAATAGTCATCTGATTTAGAGAAAATAAGCGATAAGAAAGCGCCGAATTGTTGGATGTTTTCCAAATCCTAGTCTGTCTGTCAATTTCGCATCCCTCCAAGATTTTGGACTGTTCCTCTCTACTAGTTTTAAGGAACGTGGTGACACTATAGATGCTTAAGCAGTGACGGACTCAGGGGGATTTGGGGTTGGAAGGCTAAGTTTCACGTACCCAAACTTCAGTTAAAAACTTCTTTTCGAATTTTAAATCACTACTTATCCGTATCTTCTGAATTTTTGCATACAAACATAATATACACATCCGCCGAATAGGAGTTTTTAGTATATTTTGAAATAGAAACTTGTTTTTAAATTTGTTAAATTTATGTCTTGTTTGAAATCAAATGTTTATTTTTTTATTAACACGTTGAGCGCCATGTCAGTCATTCGAGATTCTAGACATTTTGTCATATATCTCTAAGTACTGAAGGATTCATCTTGAAACTTTAGGAGTGTGCAGAACATGTTATACTGCACGCATTTCAGTGAAAGTTTTACCCCGAAAGTAAAAGTAATACCAATAAAAAATTAAAACGTTGAGCGCCCTGTCAGCCATCAGTGGCTGACAGTGTCAAATATGATTAAAAACCGCGTCAACCATAGGTGGCAGATATAAAATAGGATATAAAACTAAAAATATTACATTTAATGACTGAAAATTTATTAAAAATTTGCTTAATTTTTATTTATTACAGGAGGAATTATTATGGAAATTTAATGGATTTTAAGAATTTGCGTGGCACTCAACTTGTTAATTTGTTGAAATTATATATTTTTTCTGATAGCTTCATATTTATCTTTAAATGAAAGTAAAAAGTTTATGAACATATTGTAGAATTTCTTTATAAATATTAGCAAAAATTTAAATGATAAACTAAACTTTTAGATTAAATTCATGTGGATAATAAATGCATAAATCTTATATATATCTACATTAAAAAATACAATTCACTTTTTGTTTAATTTTAAAATTTAAATTTATCATTCAATCATTAAATATTAAAACATTAAAAACGTGTACAAACTAATTTAATCGTGTAAAAAAAATCTGCATAGGGAAGATAAAATTTACGCTTTCAAAGCATTAATAAATTGCTCCATAAAAATCTACTTTAATGATACATGTCTTTAATGTAAAATTTTAAAAGAAATGAAAGATCTCTATTTAGAAAGAAGAAATGCAAATGACAAGTATTTTAACGAAAATAATTTTTGCTTTAATAGATTCAGATGCAAAAATTTGCATATCATTACTGAGATTTATTCATCTTCGATATCTTTAAAAATTAAACATTTTAACATTTATTATCTTTAACTGAAAGATATAAATGTGAATGTTTATTTCAACCTAGCAAAAAATATTGTGATTTTATTTGAATTATTGTTTTGCATTAGTTACAACTATATGAAATTGGCTGGTTATTAACTTTTTTCATTAGCATAACTTAATTATGCAATTAATATGAACGATAAAATCATTTGGATAAACATTCATTGGGGAGTTTTAAGTATCTTTTTTCTCCCAATTTAATTAACTTTTTAAAAAATCTTGAATATGTATTAAGTTTCGTAAATATGACTAAATGCTATGTTATCATTATTTAAAAATGATGTTGAATCTATGTTTAATATTTTACAACTTCCGACTCGTTTCTTCTAATATCTTTTATGACATATCTTTATAAATTTTTAAATTTCGATATAATTAACTCAAAGTTTTTGCTGAAGCTAAAGAAATTAATCGACTTCTACCTTAGTATTTTAACATAAAATGATTAAACTAAACTATGTATATTTTTAAAATTTCAGATTGCTTTACGTGTAATTTTAACACTGTAAATACAAGTGTCTGAAATTCAGACGCAAATATGTCTGAAGTAGGTTCTTCAACTTTAAGGGGACTTGGTACGTTGACTTGGTACAACAGAAAGTTTCATATAAAAATTTGTATTTTCATTTAATATTTATAAATTGAAATATATTGGGTTTGTTCAATAAAATACTGTAAATACAAGCGTCTGAAATTCAGACGCCAATATGTTTGAAGTAGGTCCTTCAACTTTAAGGGGACTAGGCACTTTAACTTGGTACAACAGAAAGTTTCATATAAAAGTTTGTGTTTTCATTTAATATTTATAAATTGAAATATATTGGGCTTGTTCAATTAAATATATATTCAGAGGCAACAATGTTTATGGTTTTTGATTTATTTTTTACAGACTTGTAATTTTAAAATTATGTTTTCTTAGTTTACATTTTTTCATGAATTCATGATTTTCAGAATACTAAAACGTCTACAGATATTTAAGAAAATACATTTTTTTAATTAATTAATTATTTACTTATTGTGTATAATAGACCCTATCTAAAATAATTAGGAGTGTTTTAAAAGAAAAAATATATAAAAAATTACAACAAAAATCGTGTTTATTTTACAAATTTTTTCATAGACCTTTTAATTTTTCCCAAAAAACTAATTAATAAATTTCCAAATCCGTTCCTAAATATTATAAGTAGGTTTTATTAAATATCCAGAAAAATATGAACTCTTTTTTTAAAATATCTATATGAATTTTAGTATTTTGAAGATCATGAATTCAGGAAAAAATGCAAACTGAGAAAACACAATATAAAGATTTCAAACCTGTAAAAAGGTATCCATGCGACGGCGAGTCACATACCTATCAATCTTTAGCTTACTCAAGCAAGCGTTAAGATTAATTTCATGAATACATCATGATGAGCATAAACAACTCAAACACTGATGAAATATTTATAAAGTAAGTTGGTTTAAATATGATGCAAATATTTGACCCAAACAAAGTCATTTTTAACTCAAGTCGAGTTAAATAAAAAATGTATTTTCTCACTAGAAACTGATTGTTAAATCAACACATATATTTTAAGGCCATAGCCTCCAAAACTAGATGCCTCTCACGTGGCTCGGAAATTTAGCAACAGTTCAAGCGATAGACAGTGCCACCTGGTACAGATTGCGTGACTTTTTTATTCTTCTGTCACCAATAAATTTAAGAAGTCATATATGATATATATCTTCGACGTTTCTTCGATTCTATTCGCCATTTATGTATATCAAATCCCACTTTTAAAAATTTTTAGTGGCTGTTGAATAAAAAAGTCGCGCAATCTGTACCAGGTGGCACTGTCTACCGCTTGAACTGTTATGTTAAGGGTTACATGGGTTTTAAAGGCTAAAATTTTTTTTTTCTCTATTTTATTAATATAGTAAATAAAAAATTTTATTCAAACTTTTGAGCAGATAAAAGAGCAAGATTTAAATAATATTTCATAAAATTTTTATTAAAAAATTTGGAAAATTCATCAAATGTGCCTTAATTTCCGAAGACTTTACAGAAAATCGGTGGACACGATTTCTCAAATTATATTACTAATATTATTGAAATTTTGCACAATTCTTCAAAAGAAAATTGACCAATGCTTGAATTACAGCTCCTAGAATATACAGTGTGGTAAGCGCTTACGATCGAATGCTTAAAATGCTGCTAAAAAATTAAGCTTCCCAGGTGGCGCTGCGATGGATTCTTTTGTTCAAATCGAAGAGCTGATTGGATTTTCCCAGTTTCGTTTGCTCAATCATGTGATCTAAGCACATAATTAACCAATAGGGAGTTTTTCAAGCAATAAACTCGATCGCACTGACATCTAGTGGGAGGTTTAACTTTTAAGGCACTGGTTTGCTATCGCTTTCCACACTGTATATCCTAGGCGCTGTACTTGAACAAAATGTTTTTCTTATTGCAACTAATTTTACAAGGCTATCCGTGGGGTAAAAATGTGCCGAAATTTGTGCTGCCTTTGCATACAACTCTGACAAGGGCCCTCCGTGGCCGGTTTGTTACTTTTTGGCGCGGCCGTTTTGGCGCTGCCGTTTTGGCGCGGCCGTTTTGGCGCGGCCGTTTTGGCGCTGGCCGTTTTGGCGCCGGCCGTTTCGGCGCCAGATGTTTACATTCCGAACTTTTTAAGTATAAGAATTTTTTTTTTTTTTTTTTTTTTTTTTTTTCCGAAAACTTAATAAATAGTCGGGAATATTCAAGAATTTTATAACTGTTTATTATTATATGGATTAAAATAAACCCGCGAGTTAATCATTATTGACTTTATTTAAGTGAAGGCAGTTTAAGAATTGGTTAAGAATGCATACCTTTTCTTTATCCTGTTTCTTGCTAAAGTTAACTTTTATTTTATCTCAGCAAGCTTTATTATATAGGAAATTTTAATGCGCAAACTGTAAATAAAAATAAACAGAAGTCTTTAATAATTAAATTCTGTGTAACAACAACAAAAAAAAAAAAAAAAAAAAAAAAAAGAAGAAGAAGAAGAAGAAGAATAGCAGTGATAACTTTAAGATAATGAAAACTTTATAGAAAGTTATTTTTTATTTTTATGAATTTTTTTTATTAATAACTGGTGGAGATTTAAAAGTACAGGATATTTTCATCTGGCACTTCTAAACGTAAATTGCTCATTTTTCTTTTTGTACAGTTGATTTTTACTGATTTAGTGATTAATGAACCTAAGTCTACATTTTAACTGTGGGGAGTTACTAAGTTACAATAAATAAAGTAAATAGTAAGCTGAGGGGGGGGGTGGTATTAAAAATTAATAAGTTGTATGGAACTATTCTACTATGTGTAATAAGTTTCAGAAATTTAGAGCAATGCGAGCTTTAAGTAAGTTATTAAAAAAAAAAAATAAAGCAGGTGTGTATTTACCGTGTAATGGTTTTTGCCGGTTTTTACTATCTGGGCCAAAACATGTTTTTCCCATGGTTTTTACCACCTTCAGAAAAAATAAAATTCCTATTCTTTTATTTTTTTATTTATTTTTGTTTTTTAATTTACCCCCAAAAACCTTCGGGACATATTTTAAAATTTTTAGTTCTCATTTTCCCAATATTATTTACTATGAAATTTCCATTCTTTCATCCATTTCTAACAACAATATTTTGAAAATAAAAATAAATAAATAAAAAAAAGCAATGTTGACGTCATGAAATTTGTTTTATTACATGATGAGTTTAACCCTTTATCAGTTACAAACATTTTTTTCTGTCACTCAATAGTTGAAATAAAAGGCTAATGTGACAATCTTAAAAAAAAAAAAAAAAAAAAAAAAGAAAAAAAAATTGGAAAATAAGATTATTATTTTCATAGTAATAAGTTTAATAAATTTTAACTACAAAAATCAAGTTCTTTTCTCAGATTATCACTGGCTCCTTTAAATTACGATTAATTCATCAGTAATATCATTAATAAATAATTAAAATATTTTTTTGGTTCATGCATAAAATAAATAAATAAATAAATAATAATAATAATCAGAAATGACATTGTTTATTTTATTACGCAAAGAACGATAAGTTTAATAAGTTTTAACTAGAAAAATCGAGATTTTTTTTCTAAGGTTATCACTGGCTTCTTTAAATTGCGAAAAGTACTATTCATCATTAATATCATTAATAAAATATTAAAAATATTTCTTGATTTAAGCATTAAAAAAAATAATAATAATCTGGTGTGTCACTCACTCGACTTTCTCTCACCCTAAAATTTAATACTATAAATACAGGTTGGATATTAAGAGGTAAGAAAACGATGTTATGTAAACCTATGTTAAACAATTCAAAGGGAGACTTTTATATGATAATTAGTTCTGCGTGAGGGGGGGGGGGGGGAGGCTACCGCTCCCCCAACCCCCCGTTTCATTGTCATATTTATATAGAACCTCCGTCACATTTATATAGAATTTAATTCGGTTATTAAAAAATAATTCTGTTTTTAAAAAATAATTTATTAAAATTATTATTTTAAAAAAATATCTTTTATGAAAATGAAGACGATTTCCATAATACACAAGTAGTATAACACCAAATATCCAAAAAGTCCACTTTATTCTCTCTCTCTCTCTCTAAATATATATATATATATATATATTTAAAAAAAAAAAAAAAAAAAAAAAAAAAAAGATTTTTTTTTCTAAGTTTTTTTTTTTTCGTTAAAAGTAAAAAAAAATCGATAACTTCGTTTTAAATTATCGCAGATCGATGGTTCAACCATTCGTTTTAAAGGTATTGGCGAGCTCTTTTGAAAGATACCCATCATGAAAATTTACTCCCCTCGAAGTAGGACATGCCCCCCAGGGGGAGAGGCGAGGCTCCTACATACACAAATGACTAATTTTAATAATTTTTAATTGTAAAAATCTAGTTTCTCACCTTATCATTGGCTCTTTTAAATCACGCAAAAGTCTATTCATCATTAATATATTTAGCAAATAATTTAAAATATTTTTTTGTTTACGCATAATATATATATATATATATATAAAGTCAGAAATTACATTGTTTATTTTATTACCCAAAGAACCGCACGGCAATAGGTTTAATAAGTTTTAACTACAAAAATCGAGTTCTTTTCTCAGATTACCACTGACTTCTTTAAATTACGAAAAATCCTATTCATCATTAATGTCATTAATAAAAAATTAAAAATATTTTTTGGTTCAAACATTTAAAAAAAAAAAAAAAAAAATCAGAAATTACATTGTTTATTTTATTCCCCAAAGAACCTCCATCACCAAATTGGTTAGAATCTTTAGAATTGCTGCGTATGTGTTGCCATCTGATGACTAAGTTTAATAAAAAACAAGTTTCTAATCTTATCATTGGCTCCTTTAAATTAAGCAAAATTCTATTCATCATTAATGTATTTAATAAATAATTTAAAATAATTTTTTCTTCACGCATAATAAATAAATAAATAAGAAATCATATCTATCATTAAATAAATTTTAACTGAAAAGGCTGAGACGAAAGCCGCGGCCATTTCGTGAAGGACAGGCTGCGCAAAAACGGCCTCTCCGAAATGGATCTCGCGCCAAAACGGCCGCGCCAAAACAGCCGCGCCGAAATGGGTTTCGCGCCGGAACGGCCGCGCCAAAACGGCGGCGCCAAAACGGCCGCGCCAAAACGTCCCATTCCGCTCCGCGGCCGAGTGGTTATGTCACCACACTGCTAATCGCCTTCGAGCGAAGGAGAGCGGGTTCGATTCCCGCGCTGGCCCTGGGTGTTTTTCCATTTCTTCGTACTGTAATTCTGTCAGGTGCTACCTGTGATTATCCGACGAAAATTTACAAGCGGACTACGAGTCAAGCATACAAATCTGATGTATGTGTTATCAATAAACAAACAAACAAATTCTGCAAAAATTCAAATTTCATTTATTTTTATTTTTATTTTTTAAGTCTTCATTCAAGCACTAGCCGATTATGTTTTGAAGAAGTATGCAAGATTCCAATAAGGTCGGTGCATAGGTTTTTGAGAAATAGTGTGCCCATTTTTCTGAAGTGTCTGCAAAAAAACTAGGACCCACCGGTTGAATTTTACAATTTTTTTAATGAAAATTTTATAAAGTATTTTTTAGATGTTGCTGATGTTGTGCTCAAAATTTTAAATAAAAAATTTTATTTATTGTGCTAAAAACCGAAGAAAAGATATATTTTGTAGTCTACGAAACCCATGTAACACCTTAATTTGAGTGGAATATTTTGTTGCGTTTGTGTTACAATATGAGAAAATGGCAACGGTCTGAAACTCACCCTTAAGGGCCCGCTTCACTCACCGCCGCCGGAAGCCGAAGCTAATGTTATTCTATGGGAAATTTTTCTTTACAAATAACTTGTTAACTAATACATATTTTGAAATTCTGTTTTCTCATTCTGAAAATTCCCAGCTATTTAATTGACGGACCTTTTTTTTTAAGAAATATTTTTTTATTTTTTTATTTTTTATTTTGAAGTTGCAAAATACGAATTTTCAACATGTGAATTTTTTTCATTTTGCAATTTCAAAATAAAATATTTAAAATTAAAAAAATACATTTTTGAAAAAGGTCCGTCAATTTAACAGTTGGGGATTTTCTGAATGTGAAAACAGAATTTAAAAATATGTATTAGTTAATAAGTTATTTGTAAAGAAAATTTCCCCATAGAATAACATTGGCTCGGGCTTCCGGCCACGGTAAGTGAAGAGGGCCGTTAAGGATGGACTGAAGACACGGCATCACGATTTTAATCCTCTACGGAGTTGACTTAAGAGAACGGAAGATATAGTAATGATGATGTTACATAGACATTATCTGTATTTTATTAAAATACACGTAATTATTACAATTTTAGATTAAAATTGACATTATAAATGAAAGTTTTTATCATGAACGATAAATATCATTGTAGTTTTCATGATTTGTATAAATTTAAGTGTCTTATAAGAAAATGTCAATAAATGGAAGAAGAACTAAATATTTTATTTCTCCTGTATTTTAAAATTCTATCGATTTCTATTTTTGTCCATAAAGCTTTCTATTCTAAAATGATATTAAAATATATATATATGTATAAATTTGAATGAAAAGAAGAAAGTGTTTTAACATTTATTATCAAGTAGCTGTATATCACGAAGAAGAAAAAATCAATGCCAGACGTATATTTCCCCATCTTTCACACTTGTTACTCAAACCAATCAAGTCATGATATCAGAGCATATCCCTAAAGAATTAAGCCAATCACCTATCTTATGAAAGGAAGACAGTTGATCAAAAATGTTTTTGGTTTGTCATATATGAACGAATTTTGCCTTTTACGCGAGAAATATCATTTTAAAATTAGTTATTTATTATTTATTTCACAGTGTCTTAAGAAAATAAAATAAAAGGCGTCTGGGTGTATACACTTTTATACTTCCATAAAATGTATATAGGTAGATAATATATTTCATTTCTTTTATAAGATGTTTTTTTACATCTCTTGTCATAAAACACATGAAAACATGTACATTGAATGAATTAACTACAGAGTGGTAAAATTTAAACTGACAGTTCTGAAAGGACAATAGATTTGTTTCTAAATATTTGATGAACTTGGCAACAGTTCAAGCGGAAGTCACCGCCACCTAGTACAGATTGCGAAACTTTTTTATTCAACTGACATCAATAATTTTAAGAAGTGATGTATGATATATATAATCGACGTTTCTTCGATTCTATTCGCCTTTTATGTTTATCAAATCTAACTTTTAAAAATTTTTGATGGCTGTTGAATAAAAAGAAGTCGAGCAAGCTATACCAGGTGCTGCTGTCTACCAATTGAACTGTTGCCAAGTTTCCGAGCCACGCGACAGGTCTAGTTTAGGAGGCTATGGTTATATATATCACGAAACTGAAGTTTTGTGCACAAAAAATAGTTTCAAATCTCACCAAACGATGGCACTGTAATGCAAAAAAGGTAAAAATTGTGTGCATAAATTAATTTGCAACAGATTTTTTTTTTTTTTTTTTTTTTTTTTTATTAACTAGCACATCTTTGTTCTTTTGCATATACTGCTGGTCAAAACAGGTTGGAAAATTTCCACCTCCTTATTTAAGTCCCTACGCATAAATAGAAACAAAAGTTGCAAGGCGAACGACACTTGCTTTTAAAACAGCTTCATCAATACCAAATCCATGATCCCTGAGAAATATGTGAGAAACGTCACGTGGTTTGAGATTTGGTGATCTGGCTGGCCTGATATCGGAAACAATATTAAAAAATAAAATGTTAATCGTGGAATTTAGCTATAATTACAGCCTTTACACGCAGTGTTGTATGAGCAAGTCCTCTATCTTGTATGAACATTTGAGAAGGGGGGGGGGAGGGGGGGAACAATCTGTTTGCTGGAACTCCGGAACAACATGGTCTTCCAAATCTTTTCTCTATCTACTTTTACTGACCACTTAACAAACTTGTTTGGTGTGACTGCTTCGCGGCTCAAATTGAAATTTGGCGCGAATTCTCACCATGCCGTAACATTTGTAATGTTTGTTACTGCTCGCCATGAGAATTGGTGGAATAATATACGCGGCTATTATGTGTTTATTGAAACATAGCTTCCTAAGCTAGATGCCTGTCGCGTCGCTCGGAAACTTGGCAAGAGTTCAAGCGGTAGACAGTGCCACCTGGTACAGATTACACGAGTTTTTTATTCAACTCTCCCCAATAATTTTAAGAAGTGATATATGATATATATAATCGACGTTTCTTCGATTCTATTCGCCTTTTATGTATATCAAATTCCACTTTTAAAAACTTTTGGTGGCTGTTGAATAGTCGCACAATCTGTACCAGGTGGCGCTGTCTACCGCTTGAGCTGTTGCCAAGTTTTCGAGCCACGTGACAGGCATCTAGTTTAGGAGGCTATGATTGAAAGGACTAAGTGAAAGTAAGCCGCATCTGTTTATAAGGTATTTGAGAGATAGTTCTCATATATTTGCAAAATCACTAGAAAACTAAAGTGAAAATCAAGACGTGCAAAATGATTTTGCGGTTTCAGTTGTTGCTTAATCTTCATGATGTAGGTATAAAAATTCAGAACTTTGAGAAAAATCTTACTTACAGCTAGCCGCAGGATGTTCAAATACTCGTATTATAGCATGACTAGTTTTGAAAACTTTCAAATGCTTCAGCTGTTGCAACTGTAGTTTCCATCACAGTGGCCAGTTCAGTAACACTTCCTTTTCTTCTCTGTGCGAGAAATTCAGAGAAACTTTTTTGCAAATTTCCGATTCATGCTTTAATTGAAGTAGCGTGTATAGATCTTTTTTATTAAATTTTCATTCTTTCATAAGCGGGAAGTGCTACCGAAGGCTTGCTATCGTTCGGTTACAACAGTTCTGCGATTAATGCATGTCCTTTTTTTTTCAAGAACATTGTTATCGTCGTCAAATGATTTGTTTTAACGACAGGTATCGTTTTCTTTATAGCGAAGAAAATTTGTATCTGATTTAGACTGAGAATCGCCATATGTTTGCAAAATGGAAAGCTTTTTTTTTTTTTTTTTTTTTTTTAATGCCTTTCAGATTGTTCATATTATAATTTATATTCATGCTATATCCTATTAGAAAAATTGTTTATTCGGAAGAGATGGCATCTATGACATATTCAATGTTTAATCACATCAATGTCTTTGATGGAAGCGATTAGTTAATATATTTTACAAACTGAATTTAAAGATAAAACTATTTTTCTAATACAGGAAAATAAAGAATATTGTTTTAAGTAAACGTATTAACAGTTAGAAAAAATTTAAAAACCCATTATATTTTACAGGTATAATGCAATGTACTCGTAAAATTATTTCACTATAAGATATTTGTTTTAAGTTTCATTCATAAATTTACTCTATTATTACTTATAAAATTAAAATCAAACTTTCATACAATTAGAAAATAATGTTTTTTTACAATATATTTCTCTATTTACATGAAAGTTATAAAAGTAACATAAACCTGGACAAATGATTTCCCAATCATTATTGAAATTGAAATTTATTGATACCATTATCTAAAATACTAATAGAGATTAAATTGTAATGAGATTATCTGCTGTCATACTTTAGTGTATAATGTATAAAATGTACAACAACAGATTGCCATACTGAAATGAAGTTTTACATAATGGAGCGAATGTATGAAATATACAATATCAATTTAGTAAATTGAATTCAAATTTAATACAATGGATTGAAAATCAGTAATTTATATATTTATGGTGTTTATCAGAGATTACTGAAACAAATCATCTAATTATAGAAGTCATTTATCATAATATCGCAATTGAGAACGGAAACTTGTGGAGGGTATAATAAAATGTAGACGTTTAGTTCAAAGTTTAGAAAATACAATTTATATGATGCTTGATATTCAAAATGTTGTTAGGAAACATATAATTCAAAAAGTTTATAGGTGATATTTTGATATTTATATATATTCATATATATGGAGCCAGAATAAACTGTGTGTACGTGAGTCCAATATTTAGAATTTTCTATTATAATGGGCATCAAATAGACCTACATACAACATCTGAATAAAAATCTGGTTGAAATAGAAAATAAGTATGGGTGCTGTTGAGTAAATCATTATTGAAAAATCACAACAAGGTAAGACTTTAAAGAAAAATAATAAGTTCTTCACTTACCTTGTATTTAGTAGTGCAGTAGGAGCTTCTGTCTCCGGCAATTAATATTGTAGTCCAAAAAAGGGTCATCTTCAAACTGGTGAATTAATCCTAATTTCATTTGTAACTTATTATTCTAACGAGGTTTGACTAATAATGAAAAGAATGTTCATTCAAATTAGCTAAAATAATACTGCAAATAATTTGATCTATAAATGTCTTTTTATTTGGACAAAGTTTAAGGGATGCATTTTTATGCATCCTTACTAGTTGAGGAAATGTTACAGACTGCTTGAAGAATTTAAATTACAATTTTTAAGTATATCATTATGGATCATAAATTGTTATATTATATTATATTATGACGTTTGAAAGGAAAAATTAATATCTTATTTTGTTTATACAATCATTAAACTACATTGTTGAAAGAAATAAAACAGTAATTTAGAATAACATGATTTTCCATAAAGTTTGAATTTAATAGTTCTGTAAAATAAATAATGGTTTGAAAATGTTTATTTAGAGAAGAGAAAGTCATTATGAGTCTATAAATCTTTCACTCGCGGTGTTCAAGGTCAAATTTAATTATAGTTGATATTACTTTGTTTATAGTTCTGAAATAAATGACAGTAAATAAAAGAAAAGTTTATGGAGATGATAATACATCTATCAATTCCCCCTTCAGCTCCATAAATCTTTTAAGTTCCACTAATCAGTTTCAATTTCTCTCGGTGTTTTTCGTGAATCTGTCTTGGAAGTGCCTTGGTGAAGATATCACCAGTCATTTTGTCACTTGGACAATATTCGGGTTCTATCACACCTTTTTCTTTTAAATCCTTTAAGTAGTTGAATTGCAGGTCAACATGTTTCAGTTTTCCAGTAAAACCGATGTCTATCAGTTTTATACACGAAATATTGTCTTGAAAAACTTTGATAGGTAACTCTTGAGGCAAGTGCAAGTCTTTTAATAATTTTAGTATCCACATGATTTCTTTCGCAGCAGTCGTGGCAGAAATAAATTCGGCCTCAGCCGACGAAAGAGCGACACAATTTTGCCGTTTTGTGATCCATTGAATAGGATTATCTCCTATCATGAAAACACTGCCTGATGTTGATTTTCTGTTGGACTTGTCTCCTCCCCAGTCCGCATCTGCGTAAACTACCAGTTTAGGTTTTTCATTGGCACTGATAACGAAATTTAGATTTTTTGTGGTATTTAAATACCTGACAACTCTTTTTACTGTTTCCCAGTCCTTTTTTCTTGGACTTTCATTTCTCCTACTTAATATGTTTACGGCAGCTAATATGTCAGGACGGCTAACTGTAGCCAAATATAGCAAACTTCCTATTGTTTGTCGGTATTTAGTGTTGTTTTCTAATGGGTTATCATTATCATCAAATTTTAAGTAATTTGTTTCCATTGGTGTATATGTTGGTTTAGAGATTTCTAAATTTAATTTACGTACTAACTCTTCGATTTTCAGTTTTTGATTTATTTCGAAATCCCCTCTATCATTTCTAGTTATTTTCATGCCCAAATAGAAACTAACCTCTCCTAAATCCTTAACTTCGAATTCTTTGCTTAATTTCCTTATTATTTCATTAATTTGCCCGTTATTTCCGGCAATTAATATGTCATCGACATATACTATAATAAATGAAATGTTGTCTGACGTATTGCTTACATAGAGGCATGAATCAGCTTTACTCTCGACATAATTTAGGGTTTTTAGGAAACTCCCAATTTTTAAGTACCAAGCTCTAGCAGCTTGTTTAAGCCCATAAATTGATTTGTTCAACCTACACACTTTATTTTCTTCCCCTGGATTAATAAAACCGTCGGGTTGTTGCATATACAGTTCTTCGTTTAAGTCACCGTGTAGGAATGCTGTTTTAATGTCTATGTGTCTTACATTTAATTTGTGGTAAGCTGCAGAGTTTAGGAAAGAACGTATTGTAGTATAGGACACCACCGGTGCAAATGTTTCATCATAATCTTCCCCAAATTTTTGGAGAAATCCCTGAGCTACCAGTCGTGCTTTAAATTTTTGTATTTTCCCGGAGTCATCATATTTTGTTTTAAAGGTCCACTTTGAACCGATAATTTTCTTTCCTTGTGGTGGATCTACTAATGTCCACGTGTTGTGTTCTTTTAACGATGATATTTCATCCTCTGCTGCTTTTATCCAATTATTTTTCTCAACGGGATTTGTGAGATTTTGAACTTCCGCCCAACTTTGCGGTTCATGTATTGGATCATGTTTTACCATGTAAATTAGTCGATCTGGAGGTACACCGATATTAGATCTCGAGGATCTTCTAGGTTCATTGTTTATTTCAAGTGTTTGTTCGGTGTTATTTTCAGGTGTGTCATTAAGTTCTACATTTACAGTTTCCTTTTGACTAATATCATTTTCTGGTTTTTCTTGTGATGAGAGTTTAGAGTTTTGATTTTCTATAAATTTAACCGTTCTTGCGATAATAATACCTTTTCCTCCCGTGTAAATCCTGTATCCCTTTGATCTATAGTCATAACCTACGAAGATTCCCTCTTGCGCTTTATTGTCTAATTTTCTTCTTATTTGTTTATTTATGTACGCAAAAGCTTTACACCCGAATACTCTCAAATGAGATAAATCAGGTTTAATTCCATTCCATAATTCGTAGGGACTTTTATTATTTCCTTTTGTGGGGAGTCTATTAATAATATAGTTTGCTGTGTTGACAGCTTCCCCCCAAAATTGCTTATCTAGATTTGCTTCTGATAGCATACTTCTCACCATTTCTACCAGTGTTCTGTTTTTCCTTTCAGCCACTCCGTTTTGTGCTGGGCAATAAGGAACTGTAAGTTCGTGTTTAATTCCCATTTGATTTAGGTAATTTTCTATTTCACTTCCCACATATTCTCTCCCGTTATCAGATCTGACTCTTTCAGGTAATTTACCAAACTTATTTTTGACTAATGCTATATATTGTTTGAGCATGGTTAATACCTCGCTTCTATGTTTCAAGAGATAAATCATGCAGAATCTGGTGTAATCATCGATGAACGTTAAAAAATATGTTTTCCCCCCTATGGTGGGTGTTTGAAATGGCCCACAGATGTCTGTATGTATTAATTCAAGTACTCTATTAGTCCTGTATTTAGATTGCTGTGGATATGGTAAATCTGTCAGTTTTTCTTTAATGCATGTTTCGCATGTTTTGTCATGTTTGCAGAAATTTATATTAATTCCCACTGCTAGTTCCTTATCCATAATGTGTTTTATGTCAGCATAATTTCTATGACCGAGCCGCTTGTGCCAAAGCGTGATACAATTCTTATTGTTACATTCGTGAGTTAAATTAATATGTTCATTTGAACTGTTTTGGGGTTGTTTTACTTCATATAAGTTACCCTTTAGTTCCCCCTCAAGGAAGGTTTTTCCGAATTTTTGTAGTATACATTTATCATTTTTGAAAATTAACGTGCAGCCATTTTTGGTGGCTTTACTAACAGAAATTAAATTTGTTTCGAGGTCTGGTACAAAAAGTACGTCGAGTAACTTTATTTTGTTTATTTCCCCCTCAGATGTTTCGGTAGTAATAACTACATCACCTGAGCCCTGTGATGTTAAAATATTTCCGTTTGCTATGACAACATTTGAATTGTCATAATTTTTTATTTCACTAAATAAATTTTTGTTATTTGTGATATGCGAGGAGGAGCCGCTATCTACGATCCAATTGTTTTTGTTTTCTTTACAGGCGATGAATGCTAAATTTTTTAATTTATTTCTTGTATGAGTTTCATCGTCGGATGCATTTGATTCATCCCTGTCATGTTTCATTTTTGGTTCACTATTTTCAAAACATAAAGATGAATTAAAGTTTTTATTTTTATTGTTATAGCCACTTGATGAATAGTTTTGTTTTTTTGTTTTTGTCTTTTCTGTACCAACAGTCGTTGGTATTATGATTTTTCATCTTGCAGTATGTGCAGAATTTATTCACTTGTTTTTTCGGAAAGTTTTGTTTGTGTCTTTTAATTTGATAAGCTACGGCATTATCATCAACTTGCAACGCTTTGTTATTACTAGATCTTCTGTTATATTCATCCATCAGCTTACTTTGAATATAACTAGGTGTAAGATCCTCTTCAGATTTTGCTTCTAAAGCAGTAATAAGAGGATCATATGACGGAGGTAGCGAACACAGTAAAAGTGCTGATAGATGAGAATCATTTATATTTTCGCCGATGGCAGTAAGTTTCTCTTTGATTTCTAAAATGTTTGTGATGTGTTTAATCATGTTGCCTCCTTCGGCTAATTTGCAGCTATACAAGTTTTTTAGTAAGTATAACTTGCTTGAAAGGTTTGTACGTTCGTGTAAATTTTTTAGTTTGACCCATGTCTCTTTTGACGTGGACAAACCCTTTACATGTACTATCTGATCATCACTAATAAATAGGTTTATCATGGCTTTGGCTTTTTTGTCTTTTTTGGACCAATCTGAAGTGATAGGCTCTGGTGGAGTTTCAGTTATGGCGTCAAAAAGATCTTCTTTTATCAATAACATTTCTAGCTTAAAAGACCACGTAGCATAATTAGAAGCATTGAGCTTCTCAATAATTGCATTGTCTTTATAAGACGCCATTGTTAATTTTAATTTAATTTACAGTAATAACTTCCACCACTAATAGCCTATGTAATATGAATTTAATTATTGTATGCCAGAGATTTTTAAGTCGGTCTTCATAATCAATGTTGAGTAAATCATTATTGAAAAATCACAACAAGGTAAGACTTTAAAGAAAAATAATAAGTTCTTCACTTACCTTGTATTTAGTAGTGCAGTAGGAGCTTCTGTCTCCGGCAATTAATATTGTAGTCCAAAAAAGGGTCATCTTCAAACTGGTGAATTAATCCTAATTTCATTTGTAACTTATTATTCTAACGAGGTTTGACTAATAATGAAAAGAATGTTCATTCAAATTAGCTAAAATAATACTGCAAATAATTTGATCTATAAATGTCTTTTTATTTGGACAAAGTTTAAGGGATGCATTTTTATGCATCCTTACTAGTTGAGGAAATGTTACAGACTGCTTGAAGAATTTAAATTACAATTTTTAAGTATATCATTATGGATCATAAATTGTTATATTATATTATATTATGACGTTTGAAAGGAAAAATTAATATCTTATTTTGTTTATACAATCATTAAACTACATTGTTGAAAGAAATAAAACAGTAATTTAGAATAACATGATTTTCCATAAAGTTTGAATTTAATAGTTCTGTAAAATAAATAATGGTTTGAAAATGTTTATTTAGAGAAGAGAAAGTCATTATGAGTCTATAAATCTTTCACTCGCGGTGTTCAAGGTCAAATTTAATTATAGTTGATATTACTTTGTTTATAGTTCTGAAATAAATGACAGTAAATAAAAGAAAAGTTTATGGAGATGATAATACATCTATCAGGTGCCTATAAAAGTTAAAATGGCTATGAACTAATTATGCAAATTTCTGAATATTAATATAAAGAAAAATTTTCTTTGGTGATTTGTGTACTCAATTATTCAGGCTAAGATAATACGTAGTATTATTTAGCGTTTTACATTTCTTATAAATAACACTCCTAAACCATGATACATAGAATATAACAAAAATTTGCATTAAAAGGGCATAAAGATATACATGCAAGTTGTATGAACAATCATTATTTCAAAAAAGGCGTATCAGTTATCGAAAATTCCTCCTTTCATTTGAAAGTTACGATGTCATTCATCTATTTGACTCTTCTCCCCCCCCCCCTCCAAGAACGAGCTATTTATTTTTTATTTACATAGTTTTTCATACTAATTGCCGAAATATACGCATGTGTTTCTAAAATTACGCCGGTGGTTTTCTCAGAAACTTGCGTAAATACGGGTTAGGACCCCTTAGAAAGACCCCCACGGCGGGCACTCTTCCTTAGGCGTAGGACCCTAGTGCAGTCAATCGGTCTTAATCCCCATAACAGCAACAACAACAACAACAACTAAAATTACGCCGAAGTCAACCTAAAAATTTCTACCCGCCACGTGTCGAATAATATATATATATATATTGGGTTGTTCGGAAAGTCATTTCGTTTTTTTCAGCAGAGGACTTAATTGTATTTTTTTCACACCTTCTTCACATTTAAGTTGCATTGCCATTACATATTGTGACAGCTGATATAGCAAGGCTTGCTTGTGAAAAAGGTCGTTTTGTTCTGCTCAATAGTTTTTGATTGGTGCCCTATCAAATAAAGAAAATCAGAAGCGACATTTTCGGCATATTTTGTTTTTGCTATTAAAAATGCGAAAATACTATTCAAACAAGGAAAAAAAGTATACGATGTGTGCACAGAAAATTTATTTAAAGAACGCTTTTGTCAAAACTGGTTTACCAAATTTTGTTCTGGCAATTTTGAGTTGAAGATGCATAACGTTCTAGAAAACCAGTTTGTGCTAATGAAGACAAAATAAAGTATTGATTTATGAAAAACTGCCAAATAACAACTCGTGAGATCGCTAAGAAACCGATCAACGTGGAGAATATATAATTCATTAAAATATTTATACAATATAAGAAAATCGTCTTTCATTTTCGAAGGAAAAAACGAAATTACTTTCCGAACAACCCAATATATTAAAAATCTTATTTAGCATAAAAGTACAACTTTGTTTTTTCTAAAAAGAAAAAAATCCATGCACGTGCCTTCTCTAAAAACAACATTAAATGCAATTCGCACAAATATATATATAAACAGCTAGAACTTGTAAAGAAAAAAGAAAAGTAAAATAAAATAAAATAAAATAAAACAACAGAAAATTAATATGATAAAATGCTATTCGAAAATATGTTGTGTCAGGGCAAAAATATAGAATGTGCTAACCAGTGGTCGAAGAGCACTGTTTGGCATAATTGATTAAAAAGTAATTGCAATAAATTAACAAATAATTGATTATAAATAAATTGAATTACTTATTCAATATATTTGTAATCAATTACTTGTTAATCGATTGACAAAAAAAATTATAATTGTAATTTAATTGTAATTCAATTTTTTTTTTAATCAATTATGCCCAACACTGTCAAAGAGTCAGCGCTATGAAATTTAGTTGATAAGCACTGAGATCAGATATCAATTTGAGATATGGACGTTTGGAGTCACTCAAAATCCACTTTAAGCTGCAAGTCCCGGTTTAATGAACATTCTGGAAGAAAAAAGACCATAGAGCGACACCCCAAGACCAACACACTGAAATTGCTAGACTTAATTCGAAATTTTTTGTTGTATTTATAATACTTATTCGACTATTCCTGATATTACTTATCTACATAAGTGATCTTTTTAAATCTAACTGTAACTGCATAAATTATTAAGAAATTTGCATAAAATTAATACAGTAGAACCGCGGTTATTCGATCCCCAACTAACCGAGTTTCGGATTAACCGAGGTAGTTCGGAAAAGGCCACGCACCACAGGAGGCGTGGTTTTTGACAAATAGCGTAAATAACGTTAACAAATTTGACTATACAGTACGCATGAATTACGTCCGCAAACAAGAAACCAATAAATCGGCTATTTCTAAACATTGCTTGGAGGAAAATCATAATTTTAAATTTAATTCAGCTAAAATAATTTGCAGACCTAAATCCATTCATGAACTCGAATTCTTTGAAGCTTTTCATATTTATAAAAATTTTAAAAACCTTGTAAATTGTGATTTCGCTGTTCCCTATTTATCTGATTGTTGGAAATTTTACATTCAGTCCACATTTTCTTATTTTTTCTACTGTTTACACAGCTAAATTCCAATTGACCACACACTCCGCCTTTCCCGTAATCCTATTGGTTGAACTAAATTCGGTCCCTCTCTTATATATACGAGCACTTCTCCAGATTCAGTATTCTTTTTGCACTGAAGACGGTACGCTTAAGGTTACCGAAAAATCTGTATGCATCACAAATATCTTTCTTTTGGCGTTTCTGACGTAGTAGTTTATTCGGGTTTTAATATACAGTACTGTATTTTACAATTTATACATGTATGTGTTGTATTGAATTTTTAACTGACTACATTTAAATATGTAATAGATGTATTATTTTATTTCATTGACTACGTTTTCTTCCCTTTTACACCCAGCCGTTTGTTTCCCCCTCAATGCACGACAGAGTCCTTGTTATTCGAGTTTTCGATTATCCAAGGTTTTCACGTTCCATATTGCCTCGGATAAGCGAAGTTCTACTGTACTTGGCTAAAATAAAATAATAAAAATTTTATTATAAGATTATATTTTAAATTTCTCTTAACTTACAAAATTTTCAAAACACGTTTAATTTTTAATAATTCTTTTTTACCAAAATTATCATTGCTTTAAAAATGAAACTCGAAACTGAATTCAAGTGGGAAAAATAGTACAGTATATAACTTATATCTTTTTTTTTTTTTTTTTTTCCAGCAAGAGTATGCCATGAACAGGGTAGATCAATACTACATCCTTATTGCTTCTTCTTTCACACTTGTTACTCCAACCAATCAAGATAAGATATCAGTAGAAGTCCCAAAAGGTTTCGATCCATAATTCCTTTTTATAAAAAGCGGTTTTCGTTGAAAATTTTCAGAGATTTATTTCATTTGACTGGTTGGCTGTATAAATTTCAGTCTAACGTGAGAAAATTTCTTTTTTTTTTTGAATTTTTTATCTATATTTTGATCCACCTTCTTTTTATTCAGAAACTAAAGGACAAAACCGTTATGTTTTATTCACAAGAATAAAAAAAGCAGACTTTTATTATAAATTATTATATTGGTATATTTGTTTCTCTCTACATATAATGAAATCAGATGTGTGTGTGTGTGTGTGTATTTGTCCGTCGCTTTGTAAGCAAATGACAGAGCTACAGAATTTTGTATGGATGTTCGTCTTCACCTCTCCTGATGCACCTCGAAGCCCGAATTCCGAATTTTTAATTCGTTGTTTTTTGTAATTAATAAAAATCTATGCATTTCTAAACTGATCGCAGAGTTTCTTCATGGCCCATCAACTCAGTTGGTTAGAGCTCTTCACTCACCGCCGCCGGAAGCCGAATCTAATGTTATTCTATGGGAAATTTTTCTTTACAAATAACTTATTGACTAATACATATTTTTAAATTCTGTTTTCACATTCTGAAAATTCTCAGCTGATAAATTGACGGACCTTTTTAAAAAAATTATTTTTTAAATTTTTTATATTTTATTTTGAAGCTGCAAAGTACGAATTTTCAATATGTGATATTTTTTCATTTTGCAATTTACAAATAAAATAATAAAAATTAAAAAAATACATTTTTAAAAAAGGTCAGCCAATTTAACAGTTGGGAATTTTATGAATGTGAAAACAGAATTTAAAAATATGTATTAGTTAATAAGTTATTTGTAAAGAAAGTTTCCCCATAGAATAACATTGGCTCGGGCTTCCGGCGACGGTATGTGAAGAGGGCCGTTAACGCAAAAAATGTCGAAGTTACGATGGGAAGATCGTAACTTCGATCCTCCAAGGGACAATGTGTTACGGTGTTGACCAAATTATTAAGAATTATTATTATTATTTTGTGGCATTTTTTCTATATTCTAAAAAAGTACTGAACGAAATGACCTTGAACTTTAGACAGGCAGAGAACATTTACAAACTCCTATTTTCTACAATCGGTTTAGTCACGAGTACAATTAGGGGACCAACCCAATTGAAGAAAAACAAAAATATTTTGAATTACCCTGTATCATAAAGTTCTACACGAAACTTGTAACTTTAACACATGATTTCACTTTCTAAATATAATATTTGTATGATATTATGTGGAAATCGCACGATTATATAGATGGATATATATATATGTGTGTGTGTGTAAGGTTTTGATTACAATACTAATCGATTTTAACAAAATTTTACAAAACTTTCAGAAAGCTTGACAAAAGATTAAATAATCATTATTCTGAAACATAAAATTTATACTTGTAATTTTCTTTGAAACATAAGTATTTTTTTTTTACTATGCATGCGCGAAAGATAGTGTTATTTGTTATATTAGGTAACCTTACGTCAAAAATTTATTTGAATAAAGAGGAAAAAAAGCAAGAAAATTACCGATAAAAGTATGAACAAAATTTTAGATATCTTTCAGTGTTAAAATTTCATAAGGGCTTTTCACACATGCCATGCGTTTAATTTGGAGATCTAATTATTTACCTACGCTGTAAAAGTTCTTTTTTTTTTTTTTTCTTTTTTTGAAAAAGCCTTAAGAACTCGCAACTCTTAGTGATTGAACAAAATTATATAAAATCTTATTGTATTGTGATTATAAATTGTATTACACAAATATAATATTTAGTGTAGGTTTAGTGGATATTTAGTGTTAGTTCTCTCTAAAATGAAACTATTTTCCACTCATCATGTTAGATAATTTTAATAAATAATTGTTTTAATAAATTATCTGCGCTTAGTGAATTTGTATAGGAAAATATAGAAGAAAATCTTGTGGTGGCCACAACATACTTGTTTAAATATTGTTTTTATAAATCTAAACATTTCTTTAATTAAATTACACAGAGAAATGTTAAAATAGTGTTATTCAAAATGCGCAACCATTGGCAACTATATATTTAGATGTACCTATTTTTTTACATGAATATATTGTTTAGGTTTAGCGTAGTTAAAAATTGAAATATTTTTATTCATTTCGACTTACCTTGCATTTAATTTAATTTTTAAACATTTAAAATAAAATGTACTATGCTCTCTTTTTAAGCAAGAAGCGTTTAAATAATAACGTGTAACATTTGTTTTAAGTAGTTATACATGTGTCTTTTTTTATATATATAATGTATATTTTAAATATACAGAATTATTGAGTGAAGCAATAAATATTAATAAATTGAAAAACAAAGGAAGCAATTCTCTAAGGCAATATTTATTAAAGATCTACGAAAGAAAAATTGTGCGAGAAATATATTTGTGAAATTATTCATAAAAATAGTATTTAATGCTTCTTTCTGCCTGAAAAGAGTTTTAATAGCACAAATTTGTATCTTTTTAAGTGTCTGGGCGAAAATACTTTTTTTATTTTATATTTTAAGATTTACAACATTTTTCAGAACATTTAAAGCATATTTAAAATATCTTTTAAGATTTTTAATTTTTAATTTGATTGCTTCCAATCATTCTTAAATATACCTAAGTGTTTCTAAAGACAGAAAAAACGTCAAAATTTTATTTGTTCATTCAACTTAATGAATTAAAATGTTGATCGCCTACATTTTTATGTTTTATAAATTTTGTTTAAAGCAATTAATTAAGTAAATATAGTGGATAATAAAGTTATTAATAATACGGTTAATTAATCTAATCCAAAAATATTTCTTTTTACATTTCTATTCTCAATTAAAATTGAGAATATAAATATAAAAAGAAAAGTATGTTATAACATATTTTTTTAATTTCTAAATACGCAATTAACTTTAATTTTTAATTTTTTTAATTATTATTATATTATTAAATTCTGGAAATACCTTTTTAGGATTCCTCATAATTTTAATTTTTAAACTTACGTTATTATTATTTTTTTTTTAATGATAAAATTATGAATACATTTACTAGTAAATTTTACTAAAAACATAAAAATGACATTTGTAAAAACAAGAATAAATACTGCTGCATTAAAATTCTTTCGAAAATAATTTACTTTTTTTTTTTTTTTATATAATTATTTTATTTATTTATTTATTTTACGTTACAATTTATACATTGATACACCAAAAAAAAAAAAAAAAAAAAAAAAAAATCATCTAAAGACTAAATTATTCCTCCAGTAAAAATAGTCCCATGTCGTCCTTATGAATTCTAGTTCCCTTTGTTAGCGAGATTCTAAAAACTTCCATTCGAATTCTAGAGTGTTTTCCTATATTATCGTGGTCAGTCTCATTTAAAAATCTCTGAAAATAAATGAGAACACAAGAGAAGACTTTTGTTGACCATAGTTTTGTTTTATGATCCAATTCTAGAAATGAAACTAAATTGTCTTACAATAGAAAGGATTCATATAATTAAAAATCTGGTGTGAAACACCCACACGACTTCCATTACCCACTATTATACGTATTATATGCATTTTTGAGAGATAATGTGATCAGAAATTATAAAAGTGACCTAAAGAGAAAATCGTTAGAGCCGTTTTTGAGATACAAACTTTTATAAAAAAAATCAATTATTGGCTGGAAAACAATAATTACATACAAAAGGATATTTAAAAGTGAGTTAATATGGCGAGTTTGAAAAAAAATCCGTACAGCCGTTTTTTAAAGGAACGCGCTTGCAAGACCTGAAATTGAGCTATTTATACAGAACGCCTATCAATTTTCCTGAACTAACCAACTATATCATTCGAAAGGACATCTAATAGAGTGTTTATGTAGCAAGTTTTAAGAAAAACGTTAGAGCCGTTTTTGAGATACGGACTTACGGTCCCACTTCCGGTTTCCGATGTCCCACTTCCGGGTTTTCAATTTTCACCAAAATTTGGAAATTTCATCTGTACACCAGACGTATTTCAATTCTAAAGTTTCGTAGCTCTATCTTTATTAGTTTCTGAGCTATAAT
Source organism: Salticus scenicus (assembly GCA_963930645.1). Taxonomy (NCBI): domain Eukaryota; kingdom Metazoa; phylum Arthropoda; class Arachnida; order Araneae; family Salticidae; genus Salticus; species Salticus scenicus. The sequence continues at coordinate 140,084,499 of OZ005662.1, read as the reverse complement.
AGCCAGAAGATTCTCCACATACATACACACACACACACACACACACACATACATACACACTGACCAGTTGCCAAAAACCACTTTTTTGGACTCAGGGGACCTTAAAACGTGTAAATCAGGTGAAAACCCGATATCGAATTTTCAGACCGAATACAATACTTCCATTGCCTACGGTAGTAGGGTAATGGAAGTAAAAATATTGTTTCACCACCTAGAAAGGTGTAGATTACAAATTCTCGATCATTTTGTTTATCCAGATTATTTGTTTACGTTATACACATAACTCAGAAACCTAATTTTCTAGTTTATGGATACAGAAAATGACTACTTATTCGTTCTAGATGAAGGCTATATATATTTTTTCTCAGTGTAATGTATAAGAAGGCAAGTAAGTTTAATTCGGTTATTTGTCTCATTAATTTTAATTGTTGTAGATATGGCGTAATGTTCATATATTTTTTCTTTCCTTCTTTTTAATTAATTCGTTTCATTTCTTTTGGAAGGAGAGGGGGTTGAAGGAGAAATATAAGGATTTTTTTAGTCATTAACCCTTTGCGGCGCACTGTCCTCGCTGCGAGGGCACAATTATTAAGTTCTAACTGCAAAACGCATCCCGGAAATTTTTTAGCGAAATTTTACTTTTATACCATAACAGAAAATGTCATCAATTTCCTTTATTTTAATTTGTCCGTGAATTCCGGTGGCAGTGTGATTTAAATGAACAGAAGGTATGGGGAGGGAGTCGCTCTACAGCCTTTTTTTTTTTCCCCACATTAATTCTTATTAGACCGGAATCCACTTCCGAACCGCTCTGAATATCATTCATTTCCGACTATTCGAAGCATGCACCTGACATCTTAAGGACCCTGCAGTAATCTTTTGGACATTCGGTCACAAAGTACGGTTTTGTGTTTTAATTTATTTAGTGCGCATACAAATGCACAGTACAGTCGGTAACAAAAGTGTCCGAACACTAGCAAAAATTCCTATGTAAAAAAAAGTTGAGTTAATACTGTTTTGTTAAATAAATCCTTGTCGAATCCTGTTCTGAGTCAGTCTAAGAACATGATTCGACAAGGATTATTTAACAAAACAGTATTAACTCTACTTTTTTTATATAAGAATTTTTGCTAGTGTTCGGACACTTTTGTTACCGGCTGTATACCTACTCGAGGTTTTTATTCACGCAGATAATCACTCATAAAATACAACCAAAATGAAGAAATATACAAATGTATTAATTTACCTTTTATTTCAAATTGATTCTTTTATTTTATTTTGTCAAATTATTATTATTTTAACACATCTCATATACGATGTAGTCATGTATCTAGTAAACATTATTTTACTTGATAATGAATCATTAATGAACTTGGGTAAGTACCGGGTGATCCAGAAGTCAAAAAAAAAAAAAAAATTTAAAAGATATTGATCGTAGCACTATGAAGTTTTCATTAAAATGCGCAGAAAGCATGGGATTTATCTCATATATAAGAGAAAAAATATTATTTACAGTTTCACCAAGAGATAACCCTGTATTCACAGTATCCTCTCCATTTTAAATAGATCCGTCTTCTCATATGACGCCATATTGCAAATACTGATTAATCTGACTTTTTTCAGATAATAGCGAATATTTAAATTAAACAATTATTGCTTATTAATACTTCCAATCGTTTGAAAAAGTAAAGTACCATACTCTTAAGAGATAAAACAATGTGTTTGTATCCGACGTATTCGTGATACACTACTGTATTTCATACCACATTTTCTGAGGAGTAAATTTTTCCAGTATGTAATTATAATAATATAATACCAGATACTTTTTTAAAATGTGGTGTAAAAAAAAAAAAATTAAAAAAAAAAAAAAAAAAAAAAGTGACTACTAACAATGTTGCGAAATAAATTGGAAATATTGTCACATCTGCATTGTTAGTAAAATTTTAAAAGCATGATGATATTTCAAATATTCTTTAACCACATTTCTTGCGACCATGGAAGCCTCTGCGCAAGTGCGGATTGAACGAGTCCAGTGTTAAAATAGGGGTGACTGAGAGAAAACAAGCGATAAGGGAACACCGAATAACTGGATGTTTGCCAAATAACTATCTCTCGGCCAATTTTGAATCCCTCCAAACTTTTGGACTCGGCCTCACTGCTAGTCGTAGGAAACGTGGTCGCACTGTAAATGTGTTTTGCTTTGTGTTTTTTATTAAAATGTTTTTTTTTTTTTTTTTTTTTTTTTTTTTTTTCATAAAGTAAATTTATTTAGAAAACTCTTAAAAAATTTTAACTTTTGGACTGATATTCTGTATTTTTAAACAAATTGTTTTCAAGCCATTATATAGCATGCAATTCATAAAACGTCTACCATAAGGTACTAAAATATATTGATGTGTAAAAATTAAGGCTGATCTGGTAAAATTTGCATGGAATTTGAACAAGGAAACAGAACATATTTAAAGGTGCGTCAAGAAATAATCCAATAATCCGTAGTCATGCGTATTCATGGCTCACGACGTATGTTGAAGTGTGACAGAAATGTATGACGACCTCGTACGGTATAAGCTTAGGAATTTATTTAAAGATATAGCATAGTATACAGCAATTTCTATTATTTAATACAGCCATCATTCAATTCATGTACATCGTCTGGATGATCTCATTTGAAATTGCATCATTAGTAAATGAGAGGAAATGAGAAGAAGGTACATTTGATTATAACGTAAAAGTACGAGTGGAGCATAATTCAGAATAGGGCACTGCATCGTGACGCACATTTCAAATGATAGGAAAAGTACAGATGTGTTCGATTGTACTGCAATGGGTGCCTCATGGGAACAGTGACACTGGACATTCTACTGGTGTATTGCCTTACAGGAAAGAAGAAACACATTGAAGATAGTTCAAAACATTGCATTTACATGCAACAGGTTACCGGGCGTACCACGTAAACTTTATCACATATTAAATAAAATCACAAAGTCTATGTAAACTATAACCAATAAGCACTGTTTCAATTAGCATACTTATCTAAGCACTATTTTTTGTAGAATCAGTAATACAACACGAGTGGGGAAAGAGCCTCCATATAGATGAAATTCAGTTTAGTATGACCAGAGCCTCTAGGCATATTCACATTTGTATAGAGTAATTATACTTCTAATATAACCTGATGACACAGTTTTTAAGATACTGGGGTGGCGATATCAAGCTTGATGGCGATACAGACCTTCAAATCTTGCAAGGAGACACAGTCACTTGTGTCAATTACTGCACAACAGAGTGTAGAATATTCTAGACGCTGTAACTCTAACCAGATTTTTCATGCTTCATATACGTCCGTTTTAAGGTGCTATGGGTCGTGCATTTATCTTTTTGAAAGATATCTGACATTACAAGTCACCATACAATTGCAGTGGCAGAGCTCTTAGAGAATGAATCTATTTAAAACTCAACATTTCGGGTAGGCCTGGAAATTCTCCTGACATAAATCCTATGGAACTCGCACGCAATTTTCTAGAGAGACGTTTGTAAGAGTTATGACAGCTGCCATCTATGATTGTGCATTTGCGTCTGGAATAAAAAGCTAAATTATTTTAGATGTGTCATGAGTTACTTCACAGACTTACTTTCGGAATAGACAGACGTTCTAAAATCTCCATCGCAGTCATGAATGACAATTTCCCCCTATTAAAGATTGGATTTCTCCATTCAGGAACTCGCTCGCAATTTTCTGGAGAGATGCTTGTAAGAGCTTGACAGCTGCCAGCAATGATTGTGCATTTGCCTCTGACATAACAAACTAAATTATTTCAGATGTGTCACAAGTTACTTCACACACTTACTTTCAGAATCGACAGACGTTCTAAAATCTCTATCACAGTCATGAATAACAATTTCCCCCTATTAAAGATTGGATTTCTCCATTCAAGATCATACTACATCGATGTTTCTGATAGTTATTCATAATTACCAATTTTCACGCAATTTGCTTCCTATTATTTCTGCAGAAAAATGTTTGTTTCATTTAAAAACTAAAATTCCTTACTTAAATAAAAGAAATAAATATATTTTAAAATTTAAGTATTAAAAAATGCATAAAAGTTGTCAATTATGATCAGGGGTGTTTGCGTTCCGAGTTTTGCTACTTTATTTCCGACCAGTAATTACGAATTGTACTTTAGGTTATATTTACATGCTAAACATTGCTAGAAAACTACCAATAATATCACTAATTAAAAAAAAAAAAATGATTGTATCAATATCCGGGGAGACAAACACCCCAGTATGATTATTTAATCAAACATTTTTAAACAAAAATTATAAGGTCATAATTAAAAACTCAAATATTTTTAAATTATTTTATTTTAAACATTTTTAACTTTAGTACGTACCACAAGTGATTCTCTCTACAAAATTTAACTCATGCTCATTTTTATTTTAAAACACTTTTATAAAGCTATAACATGATTTCAAAATCCCTTTACAAATTACAAAAAAAAAAAAAAAAAAAAAAAGGAATACCTATACATGAATGAATGTTACAATTTTTATCTTTCTAACAGTATTTTAAAATGAAAAATTGATATGATACTTCTTTTTACGATAGCTTCTTTTTCTTCACACTTGTTACTGCAACTAATATAGATATGATTTCATAAGATGTCCCTAAAGATTTTAAGTCATTTTTTATTATAGGAAAAAGTATGTGAGGTTTTTGAACAAAAAATTTTTAAACGTATATTTTTTGATGGAATTGCTGTTCAAAAAAAAGATTTTAGATTGTTCTTGTACGTGAGCGAAATTATTTTGAAAGTTTTCTTTGAAAAGCTTTATTTGCCGCTTTCAATACTAAGATAAATTCAATTTCAATTTAATTACTAAATAACTTAAAGTATATAGAATTTTGAAAATAGTGAGCAATAAAATTTTATTTATCAAAACAATATTAACATAATAATGACATATTTAGAAATAATTCTTTTTTTTTTTCTTAATAAAGGCAACATTGTTATAGTTTACTGAACTTTCTATATTCTAACTATTGGATTTTTATTCACTCTCATCAGTAAAAAGAAAGAGTGGTGTTCTAAACGTACGGATAACAAACAAAAGAACAATTTGGAGATTTTAATGAGGATTCATACATATTTCACAAAATAGAAATATTAAGATATATTATAACACTACACATGTGAAGTTGAGACTATAGAAAGTTACCAATTTGTTTGAAATTAAGTTGGATCCAGCAAAGAATTCAGTTGGGATGGTTAAATCGCTTCGGCGCCAGTGACTCGGAGAAATTTTAGGTCGGATTAGTTTTGTGTCGACATGGTGCTGCAACGAAGGAATTAAGGAACGGGAGGTAGATGAATTGGAAGCGATTTTAAAAGTTTGGTTGAAATGAAGAGAAGGGAAGTTGGTAGAGAGTCGTATAAGATGGAGATGGTTTTCGTAAAAGGTGTGGTGTAGTGGAGTCTTGTCCGACGTCTGTCTACAACAAAGTCTAAGCCTTAGAGTCTAGATAAAGTTATATTTCGGTAGTTGAGATTAAGTTGTGCTTAAGTTAAGTAGCTTGATGAGTGTTGTGGTGCTTAAGTGCGAGTGGAAAATAGATTCAGCCGGGAATCTGTGGATCTGTTGAAAGTCACGGTATCTAAGTAAAGGAGTGCATCCATCCCTATAGCTTCTACTATTCTGGGCTGAGATATTTCCAAATTATCTAAATTAGTTATTATCCATTTATATGCTAAAGTATTTATATCGGCTGACTGAGCTACGAAGTCCAGATCATCCTCCCATTATTCTAGTTGAATAAACTCTGTTTTATTTTTATATATCTGAGTCTCTGAGCTAATTTCATATCTATTACTTAAGTAGTTAAGTTAACTAAGTTAAGATGGGGTCTGCGTCAACGCAAACCTCACACACATGATAAACAATACTATTTACATTTACACCATAATAAAAATATTTGTTTGAGTGCGTGGATTGTTGATTTAAATGAAAAAAAAAAATATGAAGAAGAAGAAGGAAGGATTGCTGCATTTAATTTTATACAAATAATGAATGCTTAATTTAGAAGTTAAATTTATGGATCAATTACAAATAAAAATAAATCTTACCTATATTACATGCAAAATACCTGTTTGAATTCAGTTAATAGGATTCTCAAAATAATAATAATAATAATAATTAATAATTTAAATAAATTTAAAAATTAAATTAATTAACTTAAAAAAATAAATTTTTCTTACTACTAATTTCTAAAATAATAATAATTATTATTATTATTATTATTATTATTATTATTATAAAAATTAACCATCTATTATTATTAAAATTAACTATTTAGTTGTTCTTCGGAGTTCAGTAGTTTCCTCTTCGCCCTGGGGAAAGAAAGAGACCAGCTCTTTTACATTTCCGATACAAACTATAATAAAATTCCTTCCCATATTATCAAACAGAAAACGTATGAATTTCAGAGAAAAAAACTTTCGTTTTTGTAAATCTAATTTTCACTTAATTATTAAATAATGGTAAAGTATACAGAATACTAGAAATATGGAAATAATAAAAGTTAATTCCTCAAAACAGTATTAATGCAATGATGACATATTTAGACATAATTCTGGATTTTTTTTTTTTAGTAAACGAAACTTTAATATTATTACAGTTCATTAAATGTTTTATATTTTAAACACAAAAATAAAATCTTTTAATAATGTAAATTTCCAAATTATCGTATAGCAAACGTGTGAAATTCTGACTAAAGATTATTCGTTTTTGTATATTCTGATTTTCATGTAATTACTTAATAATATTAAAATATACAGCATTCTAAAAATACGGAAATAACAAAATTTTCTTCGTTAAAGTAACATTATTGCAATGATGATATATTTAAATGCAATTATAAATGCAATTTAATTGTAATCATAAATACATTATTGCTAATGAAGTTCATAATTAGATGTCTAACTATAAAACTTTTATACAGAGAGAAAAAAAAAAGTACGAGAAATTAATTAGGCGTTGAAACCCAACTTACTTTTTCCACTCTCAATTTTGCGTAAATCCAAAGATGTAGAAATATATTTTTAAACATTATGTTCATTTATATGTATAGAAAGAGAGATAAATATATAGAGAGAAAGATGTAGATATGTATGAAAAAAAAATGTATGAGAAATTAATCAGGCATTGGAACACGACTTACTTTTCCACTCTCAATTTTACGTAAAATTATGAAACTAATACGCACATATCTTTAGGACTATTTATTTCCGTTTAGGATTAATATAAACACTTAAAATAATAAATTCCGACAGATAGAAGGTTTTTTTAAATACATTTCACACATGTCCCTAGGTATAAGACCTTATTGTACCTAGGGCCGTCCACTGAAAATTATATTTCGTTACGTTATCAATAGAAAACAGGCATACAAACAACTATTTTATTTTTAAAAAAATATCGGGTAATAAATTTATTTATCATATAATAATTATTTGGAATGTGTCAAAACAGTAGTGGGCTACAACTATTCTCATAAATTATTCACCTTTCAAAAACTAATTCCAAAAATGAGCTGCATACAGTCGGTAACAAAAATGTCCGAACACTAGCAAAAATTCCTATGTAAAAAAAGTACACTTCATACGATTTTGTTAAATAAATCCTTGTCGAATCCTGTTCTTACACTGACTAAGAACAGGATTCGACAAGGATTTGTTTAACAAAACCGTACGAAGTGTACTTTTTTTACATAGGAATTTTTGCTAGTGTTCGGACACTTTTGTTACCGACTGTACATTCGCTTTTCTAGATTATCAGGATTCTACATCACCCTGGTTTTCGGCGGCCTCTTTTTTCCCCTACTATATTTTCGTTTCTTGAAAAAGTCTAATCTGCTCAGGCATCACACATGAGATGGAATTAAATGTCGAAGGCTTTGAAAATTCTGCAAGACAAGAAACAGAGTTTGATGCAGAAACGCTAAGTTTCATCATTATTGACTCATTTTCTTCTTCAGGAAAATCATTAGTTTGCTAATTTATGATTGATTTTGTCGTCAGTGAATTCAAACATTCATCGTCAATGAATATGTTTTTGATTCACTGTCTATACACAACACACGCTAAAGCTCGTTAGAATGATTATAAGGGTAAAAGCCAAAAAAAAAAGAAGATTTTCCAATATTTTCCGCAATGTCAGTTAATTAAAATAATTTTTCTTAATTTAATTATGAAAACTTTTTCAATAGAATAGTAAAAGCATGAAAAATATTTTTATAATTGCACCTAAGGTCATGTTTCTCGGTACAAATCAGCTATGTGGCCCTAGATACAATAATAGTTAATTTCATTCACTATGTATTCTGCTAAAAAAATTCTATGAAGAAGAGATTTATTTACAATCTCATTTAATACTTAATAACAAGCACAATTATTTACTAGAAATGACAGAAAAGTATTTGACTTACTTTTATAGAACAATTAAAAATTTTACTTTAGATGAGGTGCAAAATTTTACTTTAGACCATATAAAACTTTTTCCACTTATAAATTGTCAAAACTTTCTCCTCAAAAATTTCAAAATGACTGCGAAATTAGGAATTGGTGTTGAAACTCGCCCAATTGAGTACCAAAGCTTAAAACTAAATATTATTCAGATAAAAGTGGGGTGGTCCTTGATACATGACGGCCATAGGTATACAGGTCTCCCCTTTAATTAAAGCGTGAAATATAAAATCTCTTATGTTTAAATTGAAAAGCATTCGACTCCAATTTTGCCAATTAGCTTAATTCTTAAAAGAAATTATGCTTATAAAGAGTTTACATTTTAGCTCCGTTCACATATGCCACTTATATAAATCATAGTGCAGTCGGCAACAAAAGTATTCGAGCACTAGCGAAAATTCCTACATAATAAAAGTACACGGAATACTGTTTTGTTAAATAAATCCTTGTCGAATCATGTTTTCAGACTGACTAAGAATAGGATTTAACAATGATTTATTTAACAAAACTGTATTAAATGCACTTTTTTTTACATAGGAATTTTTGCTAGTGCTCGGATACTTTTGCTGCCGACTGTATTTATCCTCTCATAAAATGTTTAAATTCAAACTGTGTAAAAAAAATTATACAACAAACTCATCAGTTAGGTTTATATTATATTTGTCTCTTTAACAATCATACACTGTAAAAAATATGTCCTATTTGCTGCCAGAAATTTTCTGTAATTACAAAAAATTCTGACAACGTAATTTTTTCGTAAATTACGCGTATTTTCTCAAATTACAGAGAATTTCTGGCAGGAAATAGGACATATTTTTTACAGTGTATGATGAATTTGAAGTTAATTTTAAAACAAAAAAGTCAACAGGCCTTTCTCGCGTGTGACCTAGACTATCGTTTCACTGTATATGCCTTAATAACAATTTGGAGAATTTTATTTAATTACCTTTTTAATATTTATTCCTGTAACTTGTACATAGTAGGTAAGAAGTATTGAGGTTTTCAAATGATATTTTTATTAAATTTATTTTGCACTGTCGTGGCAAATGTAAGCACTTCGACTTAAAAAAAAAAAAAAAAAAAAAAAAAAAAAAAAAAAAAAAAAAACATTGTTTTTATAGTGAATACAACCACTTTTAAATACGTTTTAATATTCTATAAAGTTATTCTTTAAGTCTTCCAAAGAAATTTTTTATAATTAGAACTAGTGATAAAAGAAATATTTAAAGGTATATTATATGTTGTCATGCTTTCGAATACAATGCCTGATATATGCAGTGGAATTTTATTAATTAGAAATTTAGATTTACAGAATGAATTGGAAGGTATAATTATGTGTTTCTGGTATTTAATATTAATGATCGTTATGAATTCAGCCATTATTGAAGAAGCTTTATCATGGACATTCATTACCAAGCAGACTGCATTCATTTGGAAATACATTAAATTGTGGATGTTTAATTCGTCGTAGATATACGATTAAATAATAGAAACATAAATGGATTAAGATAAAATATTGCTTTACAATATTAAATATTCTGGTGTGGCATTCACTTTACTTTCTCCTGCCTTACATTACTATTCATATATTAATAAAGCCTAATGAGTGATGACGTACAATATCTGAAAAGTTGCAGTGTAAACAACACCGTTTTATTTATATATGTGTGTGTGTGAGAGAGAGAGAGGGCGCTTCTGCCCTTCACAGTCTTCCCATTTGAATATTATAGCTATATTAATAAAATATTTAAGGCATTTATTATTTATTTATTTTAATTTATTTCGAATTATTTAGATTACTAGCAAACCCGTGCGAAATCTTCGCACTTTATTTCTTTTCTTATTTACCTTTAAAATTTGAAACTCCTAAATATTATACCGATTTAAACACCTAATTAAAATTTCAATTTACAGAAGCCAAATTATTATTAAAACCAAATCAATATTGTGCAGTATTGAAACCAAAATTATCCGAAGAAAGGTTTCGAAAGAAAATTCATGATTGATGACCTAGTTTTCATACTTCTGCGGACCGTACAGTTTTAGTATAGAACTTCCACGATGCCTTTTACATTTTTTTCGCCATGTTAGCGAAGTCTTTTTATTTATTTTGGTATAACTTTTTGTTAAAAAAAAAAATTATTTCCTTTTTTTGATTATTTTTTTTATTGTTTTTTTTTTTTTTTTTTTTTTTTTTTTTTAATGATAATAATTCCTATTCTGTATATTTCTTTAAAATGTTTCTAGGTTTAAATAGACGCTTTCGATTCTGAAGAAGCAACATTTAAAAATACATTTTTCCATAAAATAACATCATCAGACAAATGTCAATATCTTTTCTCATTGTTTCACTGAGCTGAGTCCGCGCGCTAAAATATTGTTCATTTTTAAATATTATTTTTTATTCTCTCTTATTGTATCAATTACACCACTATCGTATCGCTTCGACGAAAAATAATTGTAACTGGTCCGTGTTATAGAAATATTATATAGATTGACTCTCACGCCACTTACTAAAACTTATTGAACTAATTTTGAGTAGATTTGTATATTAACTCTAAACTATATATGCACCAATCAATGTACTTAAACGTAGTAATGCAATTTTGCGTAACGTAATATTGCGTTGTGACAAACATTCAACTTTGAAATAAATTCTTTGAGTTAAATTATGAAAACAATAGTTCTGTTTAGGAAAACAATTTTTAGAATTATTAGGAAAACAATCGCTGTTTGTATGAATGTATAAATAAACTCTCTCAACCAATAAAACTACAATTATACTTTTAGTTTCAAATACGAAATAGTTCTTATATGACGTCATTAAAAAGCTGACGCTTTACATTTGAAGAGATTCGACCATAAAAATGCAGTTTGATGGCAGATTTGAGCAAATTACGTAGATTAACGGCTCTTACAATTAAGAAAAAAAATGCTAGTATTCCAAAATTTTACTTTCATGACATCAATTTACCGGCTTTGAGCATTTAGCTAGCAGATACTTAGTAAATATAAGGTCAAATTCCGTGATTTTACCTTTTTTTACATTGGAGTAGGCTGAATTTAATTTTTAAAGCACACAATATATTTTTTTTCTTTTTTACAGTAATATTTTTTTTTTTTCATTGGAAATTATATTTAATTTTACAGAAAAAGTTTTTTACTGCATAGGGGTTGCTAATCAAATCGAGAACATTGTTAAAGATTTATGCATTAAATAATTCTCATTAAAATCGAATTATAAAGTTGTTTCAAGGATTTAAGTCACATTTCAAAGCATCAATAAAGCATAAAATCATCTAATACAATATAATCCTCATATACGTTTGGTTGTTACAATTAAACTTATATCCTTTCAAATAACTTGTGCTTTTCTATTTTTCACGCAGTATTTGATAATTGACCCCTTAACTGCCCCTGGCGTATATATACGTTTTTCTAAAGTACGATACTTTGTGAGTATATGAGGTTGAGTCAATTGCAGTTAATCGCAGGTAAGCGGTGGGAAAGTAGATCGTAGCATAGTTTCGAAGTTTCTGAATTTAAAGTCTGGTACCAGAACCCAGTGACGTAATGGTTTGAGGTTGGAATGATTTTACCTCATCAAAGTGGCGGCGCAGTAGATTGAAGTTGGAATGATTTTATGCCGGCAAGGGAGTCACTAAGGAGGAAGTAGTTTGCGAGGGATATATGAATACGATCAATTATTGGAATAGGGGAAGTGAAGCGATAGAGGTTTTCGGTTGCAATATAGACATAGCGGAATGTTGTAAAATATGTGTGGTCGCCCAGACGATGTAGTGGTTAGAGTCCCTGACCTCTACACAGTTGGGCCCGGGTTCATTTCCCGAAGAAGACATGGCTGTATTGTCCTTGTTTATTCTGTGTTCTTGTATCTGTTTCTTATAATAAAAACTTGTAAACCCTTATGGCGTGGATTTTCGAGATATAAGCGGCCCTAGAGACAAGCAATAAATCTCAGTACTCATCGAACCGAACCGAACCGAACTGAAGATGTGTGTTGGTTGTGAAGGATGAAGTAAATGAATTCATGCTATAGTTACAGCGTCTAGAATAAACAGTGTGGCAATCGCCTATAACCGTGATGTTAAAATGATGCTACAAAAATTAAACTTACCCAGATGTCGCTGTGATCGAAGCTATTGCTCAAATCGAAGACCTGATTTGAGCAATTGTCTCAGTTTCGTCAGTTTAATCACGTGATCTAAGCATATAATTAACCAATAGGGAGTCTCGGTTTTTTTGTCGTGACCCTAGCTTCGATTACAATGACATCTGGTGACAGGCTTAATTTTTTTTAGTACAATTTTATTCGCCGCTTTCCACACTGCTTATTCTAGACGCTGTACTATAGTGATGTTCTGAGTAAGAGTGATCGAGCCTTACTGTGTTATTAACAGAGGCATTTAGATATTGTAAATCTTGTGAATCTAGCATTAGCATAGGTGGATAGTTGTGAGTTTACCTATGCATCTGAGAGTGGCGTTTCTACTCTTTCACAAGTAATTTAAGAGTGGTGAGAATCACTTTCTATATTTTTATTGTTACTTATTTAGTTAATCATCGTTTGAGTTTCCCGGAGGCAAGTTATCCCCCTTACATTTTAAGTTAAATAAATCTTTCTTATTTATTTTAAGAGTCTCGCCTTACATTGTTTAATTATCTAAGTATTTAACTAAGATGGGGTCTGGTGCCGTATGTGATGGCGGGGTGCAGACCTCACAACTTTGCATTGTACTGCTACCAGCAAAATTATTAACACGGCTTGGCACGTTGGCAGTAAAATAAAATAAGCTTTAAAGTAATCTTAACAGTGTTTACGAAATATTTACTCATTTCAGAGTTAAAAGTGAACATTGGCACTGGAAATCGAATCTCGTAAATATTCCTTGGCAGGTAAGGGTTTAATAAAATGAAAACATGATTATTTATTGAAATTTTATTTTTCCGACTGAGTGGAAATAATGCCTGGACCGGGAGTCGAACCCCAGATCTTTGACTTACAAGGTCAAGGTTCCACCAATTGAGCTATCCAGGCCGACACCCCGGTCAGCATTACTCACACAGACAACATTTAGGCAGAAACATCTCTGGTCTATCATGTAGATAGCTCGACAGAAATAAGCCGCAGATAGACCAGAGCGTCTACATGACAGACCAGAGATGTGTCTGCCAAAAGGTTGTCTTAGTGAGTAATGGTGACCGGGGTGTCGGCCTGGATAGCTCAATTGGTAGAGCCTTGACCTTGTAAGTCAAAGATCTGGGGTTCGACTCCCGGTCCAGGCATTATTTCCACTCAGTCGGAAAAATAAAATTTCAAAAAATATGATTTTCTTCCACAGTTGATTGTGTGATTTTAATAAAAATTGAAAACATGATTGTTTTTCTAAAAAATATTATTATTGAAGATTTTAGTTCTTTTAAAAATAATAATAATTTCACAGTTGTTATTAATTTTTTTTTAAGTTTTAAACAATTTTATGTTTAATGATCAAAAATGTTTCATCATTCATTTCTCCATGGATTGTTTAAAAATGCATTCATCGTATCACATCCTATGTAAATAAACATATTGATTGCATTATTTTTTATATTAGATTTTTAATAAGAATATTAAGATAGTCTTAATTTTTATTCTATAATCATGTTAATTTAATTTATTGTGTTAATATGATTTGATGTTAAAAATGTAAAGGAATAAATTCATAAAATTTTTGAGAAATTTTCAATTACATTGCATCTTGTTTTTGAGAATTTACTAAAGAATATGCCTAGAAGCATTTTTGTTTCGATATTCTCTTAGAGGAATAGAAGATCATTTTCAATTTATTATTATTCGTTGTTGTATTTTAGAATTTTTTAAAACTTATCTTTAGAAGAATTTATAATTATAATCTCTAATAGTGAATTAAAAAAGAAAAAAAAAATCCTTAAAATTAATTCAGCTTAATAAGTTACTGCTTTCTTGCAGAAATAGAAACATACATTTTTATATCTATTTTATCCTTATAATTTTTTTTATCCAAATTACTATCTTTAATATTCCCTTAATCGAAACTTTTGAGTATAAATTGTGCATTAAAATTATTAAAAATATTTCCCATCGCATGTTTATTATATTCAACATTGAACATATGTTTTTATACATTGCAAACATATTTTCATGTAAAGAGAAAATATTAAGAAGATTTTTTTTTTTTGTTTCATTTGTTTAAAACACCGTTAAATAGTCGAAAGCTTATGTAAAAAGGGAGATATAAAAATATTTTCAGAATTTTCAAACGAAATTAATAACTCAAAATACAAATACAAAACAAACTTTCATTCTATATAATATCATACTTAATAGAGAAAAAAAAATATATATATATATATATTTTAAATCATATTCATTCATGTATCATATATTCATGTACCAGTTTATAGAACATTGTTGCAAATAATTATGCCAAACTACTAGTACCGTATTTTCCGGCGTATAACGCGCAGGTCATATAGATGAGTTACATACAAGAAAATTTAATTTACAAATAGAGCTACATTTGTAAGAAACAGAAGCTTGTTAAGAAAAAGTTTTTGCCGTAAATTTAAATTTCTGGTGTGTAACATTTAACAAACCTGCGCGTTATACGCCGGAAAATACGGTACTTAATAACATTAAATAAATAAATAAATAAATAATAATAATAAAAAAACTTTGTCAATTGTTAAAACATGCAAGCTTTCGTTCGGATTGAAATAATCACACTCATTCATGCGAAAAAAAGTAGGCATGAAAAACTAGAAGTTTAGAAACTTTTCATTACATATTTTCTTGTTTTTCTCCTTTATTCTATACTTCAAATAAATCCTAGTTCGAATAATATGATCTAGATTGCATATAGAATAAAATCACATAGCTACTAATATTTATTTTGGGTACCAGTAATTTTTTATGTAATTTTTTTCAAAGTCCTGTAATATCTTTCACTGATTAAATAAAATTAAACTAATCAGTTTAAGTGGTATTAATAAAGCCTGCATGTTAACAACTGTGAAATACACATCAAGCTAGTATGTTTTACAAAAATTTATAACGTATGATTTTAAATCCAATGAATGCCAATATTTCATATGTATAAATTAAGAGGTGTATTTTAAAGCGTTTTGAGGGGATATATATATATATATATTTCTTTAATGTGAGACTCTTTTGACGTTTCAACCTCGCCAATTTTATAATCATTCTCCATGCTTATGTCTCAATTCTTAGTAGGATAAAAACCTGATTAAGGTCAGGTCCCACTGTCAATACTATATTTTACCTTTTTTTCTTTTTCTTTTTTCTTTTTTTTTCATTTTTTTTTTCTTCTTCTTCTTTTATATATATATTATCATAACTGCCAATACTTTAATTTATCCCATAGAATTGTTAGTACCCACGTATTTTTCACACCACGTTTTTTTATAGAGTAATTTTCCGCATTAAAAACCATTAAATAACGTTTAACCTATAATAAAAGTATTATTCAAAAAAGTAGTGTGAAAATACAGGCGGGTACTAAAACTGCTGTAGAATAAATTAAAATGTTAGCAGCTGCGCTTATAAATGGCGAAACAATTTTCTTTGAATGAAGAAGGCATATTTTTTATATACATAAATATATATATATATATATATATATATATTAAATTCCATATGCTTAGGCAGAATTATTTTTTAACAACAATCGTTTCGAATTTGGTGCATAAATAATTCAGTTATTATTCTTATAAAATACTATTGGCCATGTGCATAGATAGTAATAAGGTTCTCCATACAAGAGTCGATCCAGGCAAAAATTGGGACCGTTTTGCTGCCCCTTCACAAAATTGAAATATCTAAAATGGGCCCCTTCACAAAATTAAAATCCATAAAATGGGCCCCTTCACAAAAATCAGATTCATAAAAACAGCCCTTTTCTAAGATTTCTTTTTATGAAAATGATAATTTTGTAAAATTTTTCCATGTTCACAGTATTATTTTTAAAGAGTGGCTATATTTGTTTCAATAAAATGCTATTAACTTGATATTAAATATTAGATAGAGTAACTGCTAAAATGAAAGGTTTCATCTGATATATATATATATATCTTTTTTTTTTTTATCGTAAGAAGAAATAGATTTTCACAAAAATAAATAAAAAATTCACAAAATTGGGTCCCAAAAATAAAAACCTGGATCAACCCCTGGCATAGAAGTGGATTGTTTTTATATAAGACTTTATTTTCAATGCAAAGCATTATTATCAGCGAATGCAAAATTGCGTAATATGTCATTTATAACTGAAAATATAACATTAAAAATATTTTAATATTTCCCATTAATACATTCTTTCGTAGTTTAAAAATTACCTACACAGGTTTTGCAAGATATTAAATTAGTTTTTAACCGATTTCATTCAGAAAATGTAAATTTCCTTTCAAAACTAAATTTTTTCATGAACACAATGTTATAATGGTAACATGTAAAATGCAAATTGAAATCATTTACAAACTATTTACATGAAGCATCTGTAAAATAAAAATTATGCAAGTAACATATAAGAGAAAATACCCCTGAGAATAATATTTTAAGCCATATTTTTCATGAAAAGAGATTTTAAGTTAAAATGACACATTTGGTGAGATAACATGGAATGTAAACGACATATCTTTTTAAAGCTCTACTTTAAAAGAATTTCTATAATACTTTTTAAATATGAAAATTGTTTAACACTATTTGCATATTATTCATATAGTTGGTAAGTTTAAAATTTTATTTTCGATAAAGGAAATGTTTAACGTTTTATTTACGCGCCATTTAACAGTTTGAATTGGAAAGAGAAGTAGTTGGGGAAGTAACTGAAATTTTTATTAATCTGTTTTTCTAACTTTCATTTATTTTTCGAAAAATGTAATAGATTAAAAATATATATTCAATTAGGGGTAATGTAGATTAAAATTAAGTTAATTTGAACATATTTTTGTGTTTACATTTCTCAGGTTTTAAATTAAAAATTTGTTTTCTAAACATAAAATACATAATTAAGTCTGCTATAGTTCATATTTTTAAAAAGTGACTATTTATATTATTTTTTTTCTGTAATATCAGTCGAGACTTAGTTAAAAAATAAAAATAAAAATTAGAAAATAGTGCTTCAAAATTATGGTATAGATGTCAAGCACTGCAGGCTTTTAAAGCCATTCTTTCTGAGTAAAAATTTTTACCTTATATTACAGGGGTCGTACTCTCCGCCTTTTTTCCAGGAAGGACATTCTCAGAAAAGAAAAATCTTCACCTCTATTGTTACCAGTTTTTGTATACAATAATGTTTATGCTATTTATTTGCGACACATTACTATAAAAATACCATAAATATTTTTGCATGAAGTTAGTTGTGGCAAAAAAGGCGAAAATTTTTCAATTCTGAGAATGTCCTGAAAAAAAAATGCGGAGAATATATAACATAGTATACATAAAACAGTTGCCAGCATTTTAATTTGTTCCGAAGCATTTTCAGCCCCGCCTTTATTTCTGTACCACATTATTTATAGAATATTTTTCTACAATAGATAACTACACTTAAATAAATAAAAGAATAAATAAATAAAACTCTTAAAATAAAAGTGGTATGGAATAAAGGCGGAGCTAAAAGCGCTCCGGAATAAATTAAAATGTTGGCAACTCTGATATAATAATAAACATACGAACCTTCCTAGAAAACCTAAATAAATACCTACTTTGATTAAAAAAGTAAATAAATAAATAAATAGGTTATTACCGGAAAATTGTAGTACTTAGCAACTATGAAGAAATCAGTGGAAGCACTAATAACTTTTCCTTTTTGTCAATATTGAGCCTTATTAAATTTAATAAATTTTTATTTGAAATTTTGTATTTGAAATTTCTAAGCTTTTAGCATAAAATTATATATAAAACAAAGTGAGTCATTAAAGTAATTACAAATACTTATTAGTAATTTAATAATAGTAATAATAGTATTTTAAATTTACTTGTTATAAGTTCAGTTTTAAGTTAAACTTCTAGCAATTTAAACTAGAAAAATGGATCACCTCTCTTAGACAATAAAATTTATAAGATTTCTAAAATAACTTTTTTTTTTTTTTTTTTTACATTTTTAAGTCGATTTTATTCCGAAATTAAGTAATTTTAGAAAAATTCCTTAAATATTTTTATTATAAATAATAATACTGTTCAGAGAAAATGCTCTGTTGATAGAAAATTTTATATATACACATATATATATATACATATTGAAAACCTTTTCAAACATTGAAGTAGATGAAACCAGGTATCAAATGAAGAACTAGAAAATAACATGAATAAAGGTTACTAAAAAACTAAGCATCCTGATATTAAAGCATACAATATCATTACTTTTTTCAAAGACATAAAATGAATGCAAGTTAGGTGATACTTCTGCCAGGGTTGGGTTTCTTCCAGGACAGTGGAAGAAAGTGGAAAAAACCGGAAGAAACTGGAAGAAATGGAAAAAACCAACAAAAAGACAAAACAGATGTTCAAAATTGAAACACATTAACTGTATATTAACTCAAAGCATAATAGTGTCAAATCAAAATCATAATTCAATTAATATTAAAAATATTATTTTTAGAAAAATGACTTTAAATATATACAGGTGATGTGTTCTTACTAATTTATCAGTAGGGTATTTTTTGACAATTTCTACCATTTCTGAAAAAAAGAAATCCCTACAAGTTTTTTAAGTATAAAAATGTGTAATTTTATATGTGGAGGAAAAAAAATGTAATTAATTAAAGATTAGCTATTTTTTATATGTACTAGCATTCATATTTCAATGCTAACTTTTAAGGACTGATATTTTTAGAATTTTTTGCATATATACTATCTCATATTGTTATATATTATATGTTCAAGTAGTACAAGTGATAATACTTATGGAATTTAGACAAAATATTTATTCACTTAAAAAAAATAAATCTTTGTATGTCCTCTAAGCTGGTAACAATGGATTGTATCAATAAGTCCAAATACTTTTAAACTCCTCTGCAAGTCCTCCAGGATATTAAAAAAAAAAATGAAATTTTCTATTTATCTATTCTAAGTTGAGAAACAGATTGCAGTACTGAACTGCTAAAAAACTTTTCATTTGTTATACTGTATCTATGGCAATAAAGAAAGTGAGTTTTTTGATGACATTTTGTGATACAATTAATTATTGCATACCCGTTCCCTTAATTAACTGAATGTTAATTAAAAGCTCTTTTATTAGAAAGTAAGCAAATGATCTTTACTATTTACTCCCAGTTAAAGAAACAAAATTGTTTAAATTATAAAACTTTATTCTGATTAAATTGAAATTGATTTCTTTAATGGATTTTGAGTATTTTAGAGATCAATCTGATCTTGGCTAAAAATCTCATGTAATTACTAATTTAGTATATATAATTAATAATTAGATTTTTATAGGCAAAATAAAGTTTGCTTTAAGCTATTTATATAAGAAATGCATCCATTGTATCTTACAAAGCTGCAAATTATTACTATATGATAATTTTTAAAGAAAAACAGTTTCTTCCATTTCTTCCACTTGGAAGAAACCTATTTCTTCCGGCCGGTTTTTTCCATGGTTTTTTCCACCTTGGAAGAAACTTGCCAACCCTGATTTCTGCCGTGCTGTTTGCAATTTGCTAAAAATTTACAGAATGCTATGCCCAATATCACCCGTAAGACATAAAAATAATTTAAAACTCAAAGAGAAAAAGAAAAAACAAGTGAGAAACATACTCTTATATCTACAATCATCAATATTGCTCAATAATAAAATTTAATCCTAAGATTAAATAATAAAACAAAAAATTATTACTCACTCTACAACGGAAAACACGCAGAAAGCAGCTCAAACGCACCACAACAGCCATGAGGATGAATACAGTTAAATTTACAGTTAAATAGTGAGTCGTGTTTATCTACTGAACTATTAAGTAAAAATAAAATTTAATTTAAATTGATTTTGCAAATTTTAATAACTAATAAATCTCAAAATTAAAAATTAAAATTAAAATAAATTTATTTGATTAAATTTTAATTTATAACTTATATTAATTTGAGACACGTAAATTCGAAATTCATAAGTAACATGCGAACGTACAGGTATTTCGTATTAATGCCAAAGAACAAGATAGGAAGGAATGATAGCGCCCTCTGTTAGCGTGGGAAAAAAAAAAAAAAAAAAAAAAAAAAGGTAATGATCTTAAATACGCGTATACTAAAATCATTACAGCTTTTCTTTTATTGTATCTTTAATTAAAATTTTATTAACCACAATTTTGATCCTCCATCGAAGGGAGCTTCGGTGACCCCCGGAGATATAATTTTGATGGGAACATGGAGGACTACGGCAGATTTTACGTACACCAGCCACCAATAGTGTACACGATTGTCTTTGGTCGGCTCGAGTACCGAACCTGCAATCTTCCAATTACGAGCCCGGTGCTCTACCGACTGGGCTACTGCGGACTCCATTAATGAAAGAATAATGCTACATAGCATTTAGTACTGTCGCACAGTAAATTCATTGCAGTTTTATTTACTTAAATTTTTTAAAACTTTTTCTCATAATTTTCATTAGAATATGCAGATTTAATATTTTAAGCTATTTAATTTGTATAGATATGTGGCCCAGTGGTCCACAACCCGGGGTACAGTGGACCAACCTCTGTTGTTCATGTTAAATTAATATAAATTGCTCATTTTGTTTTTTCTAAAATTAGTTTTTTATGCAATTCTAATCTAAATAACATAATTCGAACATTTTCATGAAATAAAATTACCAAAATTTAAAGGAAATCAAAATAAATAAGAAATCAAATTAGAGGAAGAATCCTATATCAGATTTCCTTTGTCTTTTACGTGCCATCACTAAAAACAATAAGATATATTTTTAATTTGTTTATAAATGTTATATAGTTATAAAAATTATAACTATATAGACTAATTTTTATAGTTAGTAAGTATAATAGTTTAGTAAGTATAATTAAACATTATATTACTATTCAAACATTTTTATTAATTATTTTGGGATATTAATACTTTGCATTATATTTGTGAGGAAAGTTTAGCCAAAATAATTCTATTTTTATCTTTTACATGTTATTTCTAAAAACAAGAACAATAAATGTATATAACCTACTATTTATTATATTACATAATCATTTTATTTTGTTAATATTAAGCAATTCAAATAGTTATTAAATTTAGATATTCATAATTATTATACTACTATTCAACTATTTTCCCTTTTCAGAAATTTATTTTATCATAACATTAAGATTATTTTTTTTAAATTAATTATTTTGAGTCACATTATATCTGTATGTTTAAATTTAACTAAAATAAATAACGTATCAAATATAATTTGCACTTTTAGGCACATTAGAAGGCGGTCCACTGTGCCCCATATAGAGGTGGTGCATTGTGCCCCATGTCCAGACAAAACAAATAATAATATTAAAATTATATATAGACTATAAATATGCTAATGATTTTTATAAATTTAAAAACAACAATATCTTACCTTTTCTTACCAACTATCCAATACTTGTAGTCAATAGTTCAGTGCTGATAAAATTAAAAAGAACTTCAATCTTGAAAAATTATTTTGAGCAGCTCAAAACATAAAAATTGTATAAAATGGCTACCTTAGCATTTACAGTGTAATTTTTTGGATGTATACAAGTAGTACCATACTGCCATCTATGAGTCTCAATATAAGCTAAAAGAGTTAAATATTAAGAGATTTAAATAGGGGTGGTCCACTGTGCCCCTAGGTCCACAGTGCCCCAGTCTCCCCTATTACACTTTTGTAAAATAATAAATATATTTTTCGAAAAATTGGTTGCAGCATTTCACTTTCCGCGTTTAAAATTTTATTTTAAGTTAATATAATTTGACATTAAAAATCTCATCTTATTTTCGCAGTTTTGCATTCCATGGTTAACTTAGGTTTATTGCATGAAGATTGATTAAGGACATACAAAATATAATTTTTAGTTAATTTTAAGTAATAAAACAATTAAATGCTTTGACATTGAAAGAAACAAAACAATGACATACGCAAAAACTTTAAATGTTCAAATATTTTTTTTTCTAACATTTTATATTAAATACTGTCATATTTCCTAAAAGTTTGGTTGAGAAAAAATTTTGTATCGAGTGGATAAAAAAACCGCACTCTAGAATGTAGAAAAAGGGGGGGGGGAGGGGGGGAGCTAAAAAACCCATAGAAATAGCATGGGAAGAAAACCAAAAGAAACTCACAATGTCAAGTGTGTTATAAAAAAAGAAAAAAAAAGGCTCATACTGGAAGTAATAAAGGGACAAAATTGACTAGAAAAAGACATCGAACAGTGGGAACGGGAGGGCTGGGACATTGGTCCTATCGTCCAGGATTAATACGTCTCGCAAAAAAAAAAAAAAAAAAAAAAAAAAAAAAAAAGGCTCACACCGGAAGTAATAAAGGGACAAAATTGTCTAGAAAAAGACATCGAACAGCGGGAACGGTAGGGCTGGGGCAATGGTCCTATCGTCCAGGATTCTCAAAAAATTTCGTCACTAAATTAAAAAAAAAAAAAAAAAAAAAAAACTTGTTCATAACAATACATCGGTCACAGAAATTAGGATGTTCTCTAAAGATAAAAGATAAATATGTATAGAATAAATTTTTATGAAGAAAATTCAGCGTTATAAAGTTTAGAGTTAAAAGCATTTTAAGTGCTGAGCGATTACTTAAACTCTGGAAGTTCTATATCTTACTTAAATATAAAATATATCGAATATATTGATCCAGACATTATCTAAATATATACATGTGGCAAATGTAGTAAAATACTTTTTAAGCAATTTGAAAACTTTACAGAAAATACATTTGTCATTGGAAATCGCTTAAAATTGTCCTCCCTTTTCTTTTGTAAGTATAATCTCCGACCAAATTTCGTTTTCATGAACTTTTCTTTCCATTTAAGGGAAATGTATATGATATTTTAATAGAACTTTTTTGAATCGAAAATATATTATCACAAACTGTAAACCATATCTTTAAAAGTAACGGAATTTTCTACCTACATATGAATGATTGTTAAAAGTAAAAATCAATGAATGATTATTTATAACGTTTCTAAAATAATTTGTATATATTGCTTATTATTATTCAGATACTGTTTTCTTTCTTTATAATATGTATCAGTAACTTGATTTCCTTAGAGTATTTCCTTGAAAATAACTCTGTATAAAAAGCATGGTAGAAAATTATTAGTGTATAATCTCTAATGCTTTAGATGTTGTAGGTAAAATAGATTTTTTGTGAACTATGTAGTTTTACGACATAGGGTAGGTGCTCCAATTATTGACATGCTCCAGAAATTGACATCCATCCCGAAATAATTAATAAATAAGAAAAATAAGAAAATCATATATTTTGCATATAAGAATTTCAACATTTTGTTTCAAACACTGGAGCATAGGGTGCTAATAACTGGTAAAATGAATAACTAGCAGTGTCAAACACTGGAACATAGGGTGGCAATTACTGATAAAATGAAAAACTGGCAGTGTCAATTACTGGAACACCAAGTGGGTGTGAAATAAAAATTCATTTAAAAAAAAATTGTTATCAAATGTATATATTTTAACATATATGTGGTTCTGAATGTCTTTCATACCATATGTACTAACTTAAGATTTCTAAAAATATTTTCTGATGACTAGAACATTAAAAACATCAGAGATTGCTCTAAAAGTGTCAATCACTGGTGCACTTACCCTATTTCACAAATGTCTAAAAATGAAACGAAATAAATAAACTATAAAATTTGCTTGATATTGACTTAAAAAGCCTTAAAATGTTAATAATAGACCAATGTTTCAAACTTCCGTTAAAAAAAAAAAAAAAAAAAAAAAAAGAAGAAGAAGAATATACCCCCCCCCCCTTTCAGTAATTTGACGATTAAATAATTTTTATTATAAATAAATAGTGGTACTTAAAATATAGACTACTTTGACACTTGTTTGTTTTAAATTAATTTAATTTTTTATTTTTAATACACTGAGAAAAAATTCTGTAACTGACATCTAGAATCTAAATTGTAGCTCTAGAAAAAATAGTTCCATGCCATCCTTATAAATTCTAATCCCCTTGGAAAGCGAGTTCTAGAAGCCCCTATTAGAATTTTAGAGCGTTTGCCTATATTCTCGAGGCCAAGGTTATTTAAAAATCTCTGCAAATAAATGAGACTACAAGAGGCGGTTTTCTGCAACTATAATCTTGGTTTATGACCCAATTCTAGAAAATCAAGCAAGAATTTCTTGCAATATAAATGATTCAGAATATTTAGAGTATTCAGAATATTGTTTCATCATCTATAAATGTGTAAACTAGAAATTCTCGATAATTTTGTCTATTCAGTTTATTGGGGTGCCTTATGCGCATAGCTCGGAAATCTATATTTCTAGAAAACGGATTTAGAAAATGCTCACTTATTCATTCTAAAGAGAGGTGGTATATATATTTTTTCTCAGTGTATAAATTAAGGTAGAAAACTAATTATTATGTGTCATTCTTAAGGAGGACTCTCTACTTATAGTCGCCGGAAGCCAAATCTAATGTTATTCTTCAGGGAAATAATCCACATTATAGCTCATTAACTAATACACAATTTAAAATTCCGTTTCTACAGTCAAAAAATCCACAAATGTTAAATTGGTAATTAAACTGTTAAAATAACATGTACGATAATTATTTAAAGCAATGAGATGGAAAACAAATACTAAAAGAAAGTACAAAAACCTAATACGTTATTTTAATAAATTTGAATTCTGAAGATTTTCAATTGTTTCTTAACACTTATTGTTTAAAATAGAGTTATATATTTTTAAAATTTCACGTTGCGTTTAAATCTGTTTATTCATGCATGAAAATTCTATCGCAATAAGTATAAAATTAATTGTGTTACTTGAAAGTCAATTAAAATTCTTTCTTAACAAAGCTTTTGAAAATATTAGTTAATTCTGAATGGAAAACTAAACAATTCATTTTAAATTGAAGGCTTCAACAAGTAAAGTTAGAATGTAACGCAAATTTGATTAGTTTAATCAAGCGTATGTCTTTAAGGGTCGATAGGGTTTATGCAAAATTACACTTTTTCACTGAGTGTAAAATTAGTGAAGATTCTTCGACAAATTAACAAGTCTGTTGTAAATTTAAGTGTATTTAGAATGCATGTATCAGTAATTGTTAAGCATTGTTTTAAAACAAGGCATATACCTAGAAAAACAAAAACGTCCTTTTCCATTAAATTATTATTAAATTTTGAAATAGATTTTTTTTTTTAATAGGGAGATCAGTAATTATTTTTAAAGAATATTCAAAAATTTTAGCGTATATTAATTTGCCTGATTTGTAAAGTTTAAGCTACATAAAGCTTATTATTACTCTATAATTTCATTTCCTTTATAAAGAAATCTCCTGCATTTTTCAATATCTCGTGATGTTTATTTCAGAGCTGCCAACCTAATACGGCAAATTGTTAGTAACGCCCCTTTTTCTACACCACTTAAGTTTTAGAGTAATTCTCTTCAAATATATTTACGATGAATTAAGAAAACAAATACTATAAAAATATATTGGTGTGGAAAAAGGAGCGGTACAAACAATTTGCCGGATTAGGTTGGCAGCTCTGTTATTTTGTACACATAAAACTTAAAACAAATAATAATAATAAAAATATACAGGGTGTCCCAGTAATACGGCATAAACTAAGTGCAGCCAGATACGTCTTTTGGAATACATAAAAATTGCCCAAAGAACTATATTTCTACAACAAATAGTTTACGAGAAAAACGCGAAAGAAAAAATATGGCGTCATATCCGGTGAAGTAAAAAACTTTTGGAAACATAAACATTGGTATTTCCATAGATTTTCAAACGGAAATGTTAAAAATGACCACTGCGCATATCGAGGAATGCATGCGTGCGTCGTCTCAAAACGTGCTTTGAATAATATTTAAAAGTCTATATAAAGCTTATAAAAAATAATAATTTCGTTTCTTTTATTTAAAAAAATAAAATAAAGAAAAGAAAAGAAAAGAAATTTTCACGCATTTTTAAATATTTAGTGCTGATTACTTTCAAGGCATAAAACATAAAAATATATATATATATACAAGGTGTCCCATCAAGACCGCGCAAACTGTGTACAGCCAGATTCGTTTATTTAAAATGCATAAAAACTTCCCAAAGAACTAATATCTCTACGACAAATAATTTTCAAGAAAAATGCGAAAGAAGGAATATGACGTCATATCCTGGGAATTAAAAACTATTTCAAACATAAACATCAGTATTTGTATAGGTTTTTTTTTTTTTTTTTTTTTTTATGAAGGTGTTAAAATAACCACTGCGCATATCGACGGATACACGCATGCGTCGATTTCAGTCGTGCTTTGAATAGTATTTAAAAGGTATTATTTGGTAGATATCCATAAATTACTTATGATAATGCATATCGTTCGTGAATATCGCGATTTGTCATTATTCTTACTAAACATGCATCATGTGCATTCCTCCATACCACGTACCTCGATATGCGTAGTGGACATTTTCAACATCTTCATATGTAGACATATGGAAATACCGATACTAATTCTGTACTGATAAGTATAAAGGATTTAAGTCCAAAAATGTCGGTTTTGAGTTAAGTACATAATCAGACTCAGAAAAACATTCTCTATCAATTGGTATAAAGGATTTAAATCCATGTCATTTAGTCTTTGAGAAAATCCACTGGTAAAAAAAGATTCAAGTAAGAAATTTAGCATTAATCTTGGGTATAAAACATTTAACTCAATTTTTTCCCTTTATTAAATGAAGATTGACAATCACTGAATGGTATAAAGCGTATAAACCAACATAATTCCTTTTTCCTAATCGATTCTTCTGATTAGTTTTTAGTTAGTTTAACTTTATTTTTCGTCTCCTGAAAAATCAAGAATCTGGACTTAAATTCTTTATACTTATCAGTACAGAATTTTTCTAATGATTTTTTTTTTTTCGTACTCTGGACTTGATGCCATAAATAAATATACATTTTTTTTTTTTTTTTCGTATTTTTCTAGAAAACTATTTTTCGATAGAAATGGGGTCCTTTGGGCATTTGTAACACTTTCCAGCAAGGTCGAAAAGTGTTTATGACTTCGGTTTGTCTGTCTGTCTGCACTCTAACTCCCGTAAATATTTATGGAATTTCTTGAAACTGATATATGTTATTCAATTTCACTGTCGGACGTACCCTATTACAAATGGAATTTATACCTCTACTGGTTTGTGTACAGGGACACCCGAAAGTATTTCAAAGCATTGTGTTCTATGAGTGGTATTTCTATAAACCATATTTTCATACCTTTACTGTAGATATATCTTAATGAAACCGATATATGCTATTCAAGTTCACTATCGGACGTTCCCTATCGAAAATGGAGTTTATATCTCTACTCGTTTGTGTACAGGGACCCCCGAAAGTCGATCCCTATTGAAAATGGAGTAAATGCTTGGAAAAATCCATTATTATTGTTGTATTGTAAGGGAATTATTAGTCTTGTAAATCTTTACAGCGAATAAATCGGAAAATCTGTTCTATTCAATATCAGATATAAAACTACACTTCATAATTTTCAAAGAATGACCATTTAACACATAACTGCTCTGATTTGAAAAGGATAAAAGTCGTATATTACATATATTTGGTTAAGAAAATTATCACAATGCAAATAACTACAAACATTAGACATTTATCGATCGGTGTGTGAGCAGAAAGCAATATTTTAATGAGAATATATTCAATTAAATATTCAAAATATTATACCACATTTAAATTTCATAAGATTCTGAATAAACCTGTTTCGCACAAAATGTTATTGGAATATTTTCGCATGAATGTAAATACTTATTTTAAATACGTTATCCCTTAAGCCTAACATTGTAAGGATCCTAAACTTTATCCCTTTATTTGATATCTCTTCATTTAAATCCGTTTTATTTAGTAGTAGAGGTTATGTTGTATTAAATTAATCCATTTTATTATAGTATACTATAAATTTTAATCACATTTTGGGATAGTTGACTTAAAAGTACTTTGTAATTTTGTAACACTTAAATGGAATTTTCGTTATGAAATCTGTAATTGGTTGACACATTTTATAAATTTTGTAATTTGATGTTTAAAGGAAGTAATATATATATATATATATATATATATATATATATATATATATATAATTCTGCTGGATATATTTTTTTAATCTTTTAGTATTTAATTATTTATTTTATTAGAAATTTATTATAATTTATACAATTGCATTAAAATGAATATTTTGATATTTAAAAAATTCCATTTACATTGGATAGTTCAGTTAACTAGGAATAAACAACAATCTTTTGAAATTGGATTTTCTATATGGAAACGAACAAAACACAGCAATTTTCTGGAATATCTCTTCAATTTTAATTAATTTCCTAACTGATAACAATTAAATCAAATTTAAAATATTTGCATCATTTGTTACTGGTTATAATAAATTCAATTTTAATTGCTTACTAGATAAATAGTAGACTATAAGTAAAATGAATTCAACATTATGTATAAGAACTATAATATTTTACACGTATAACTAAAAAATTTTTTTATGGTACGATGAACTTCTAGAAAACTATTTTGTAAAATACTAAACTACAATATTTTCCTTTGTTAAAACATTTCTTTTTTGTAAATTTCAATTCAATTCGCTGACGCTAAATTATTCATTTTTCTCAAAATTCCTCTTTTATCATGAAGCTATATAACTCTTTTCATTCGAAACGCAAGGTTTATTATTATCATTATTATTATTATTATTATTAAATTTAATGTACGTTTCCAGTCACAATACAATAAGTTATTAACGTTATTCAGTCTATTCATATTGTGTTGTCTCAAATATCTTCTTTGTTACTTTGGAAATTTCAAACATATTTCACTTTATTACCTCTGAGAGTCTCAAGTCGTTAAACTATAGGAATAGTATTCAAACTTTTCCAAAGATACTATTAGGAAATTTGTTTCACATTGGAAATCACTTAAAGTTTTTTTTTTTTTCATTCTATTGTATTTTGTTATATGAAATGTTTCTTACCTTTGTTAAAATTCAAAAATAAACGGATTTTTTTTTTTTTTTTTTTGCTACGCAAGATTCAAATAAATGTGTATGATTCTGGAAAGGTTTGTGAAAAATATTTCTTAAATTAAATTAAAAGATTACAAGAAACAAAAATGATTCTTTTTAGAGCTATAACATAAACCTTAGAATATCCACATTAAAAGAAAATAAATAAATAAAAATTTAAAACTATATCACGTGTATCATATTTCATTAGAAGTTTTAAGTTACTTATAACTGAATAAGTTTCTAACTAGTCAATTGTGTATAAAGGTAATTGGCAAGCCAAATGTCTGATACAGTTTTATTTATTGATTTATTTAATTTTGAAAGTAAAAAGTTGTAGTTCCAAAAATGACTGATAGATGGTGTTGGCTTGCAAAATGAATGGGATTCAGGGAAACTAATCAGTGAATGAAACACCAACATGAAAAGAAACTCTTCATTCGATGCTGGCAACAGACTACCATTACGAGTTTAAATATTGCTGTTTAAACTGGTATATGGAATTCACCCGGACACGCTGTAATCAGCTTTTACGCGTGTACAGATATTGCGACTCGCCTCAGTTTTCCCATACTAAGTGGTGGACGTCTTGTTGCATACATGAATCTATGAAATGTAATGCTATGTTATTATTGAATTTCCCATTTATTAAATTCTACAGAAAAACTGATTTGCTTGCATTTGCTTCATTTTTTATAAGTCAGCGCTATCTGTCTGTTATTTTTTTAATTACAACTTTTCTTTTTCTTAAAAAAATCCAATCTCGCTTTAATGGCAATCATGCAAATCGCATTTTTTTTTCCTCCAATGATTTTTTTAATTTGTAATGGACTTTTGGTGGACTTGATAGTTATCAATCGTCTTTATTTTAATCATTCATCTGTAGTTGAAAGTATCGAAGCACTGTTAAAGCTGTCTATATTTGATAATTTGATAGTCTTCTAATTCAATGAAAATAATGCCCACCTGATGGCAAAATAGCTGTCTAGTCTTCAGTACCCAAGTATCGGGCTTGAATCTTGGTTTATACATGAATTTTTGTAGTGGTTCCGAATCCATTTCAAGACGAGGGTCCCGAACTAGTGAAACCTACAAGGAAACATTTAAAAGGTGTCATCTGAAAAAATATTGAAAAAAAAAATTGTATGTGATTCTACTCTTCATAAAACACCAGAAAATGAAAAAATTATAGGCTGAAATGAATTAGAGCGGCCACAAAAAAAATTATCAAATTTAAGCATATTCGGCGATTTCACACTGTTACACGATTGATTTTGAGTGCTTGGCGGAGAAGCAAATCACGGTTCGTTTCGTAAACGGCAATCTCGGTGCTAGCGAACTTATCGCCTAACAGCGCTAAATCGCCAAAAATGCTTAATTTTGATAATTCTTTTGTGGTCGCTGTAATTCATTTCAGCCGATATTTTTTTCATTTTTTGGTGCTTTATGAAGAGTAGAATCTCGTATATATTTTTCAATATTTTTTGAAGACGACACCTTTCGAATGCTTCCTTGTTAGTAGTAAAACCATAGTTGCTTTACTAATGAAACCATAGTAATGAAACCATAGTTTCTAAATTTTGCACTTTATGCTTACCGCAAAATTTTAATAGAATTTTGTTTATATTTTTGTAACAGATTTCGCTGATTAAATAAAATAAAACTTTCTATTGAATTTTTCCCGTAGCCAAGAACTTTGCAGTTTTCAGCCCTACGCCAAAACACGCCACTAAAAACAAAATAAATGCCACCGATGTCACTATTTTTAATGAGTTCTTTAAAAATTAATTCTTTTTTTAAATATATGTAGAAGTATTAGCGTTTTTAATATAATGTATTCATGAAAAAATGCAAACTGAGGAAATACAATTTAAAATTTTTTTAATTTGTACAAGATAAACCAAAAACCACAAGAATATTTGCCTGAATATACATAATATTGAACAAGCCTATTACAGTTCAATTTGTAAACATTTAATGGAAATATAAGCTTTAATATGAAACCTACTTGGAAATATAAGCTTTAATATGAAACCTACTTGGAAATATAAGCTTTTATATGAAGCATACTTCATTGTTGCCGAGAAAGATGCCAAGTCCCCTTATTATTTATAAAATTTAAATATCTAAATAATATTTATAATCAAATATTGCAGGCGAAATTGAAAGAAAATCCTGCTTAAATACAAGAAATTTAAATTATTCCTTAATTTAAATTTGATTTAAAATTTTTATTTTAAATTATTTAAAATATAAATAACTGTTAAATTTATTTTATTAGTAGTAGTAGTACAGAGGACTATTAGTCTCAATCTACGAATAAAATGTTGTCGCCAGTTTTATAATGGTTGGACATTTATCGAAATCGAAAATTTATCGAAAATACATTTAAATAATTTGAAAGCGATGTTATAATAAAAAAAAATAAAAAAACTAGCAGTCCTACGTGCTAAACTAAATTCTGATTTTGGCAGAATTTCATCAAAATCGTTTTTTTTTTTTTTTTTTTTTTAAAGAAAAAGAAAAGAAAAGAAATTTAATAATAACCAGTATCGAAAAAGAAGCCCTTTTTTAGACAAAAATACATAACTTATTTTAATTTTCAATTGTTGCAAAAAAAGTTTACGAGTTGATTTTTTTTTTTTTTTTTTTTTTTTTTTTTTTTAATGAAAAGAAATTCCCGCGTAAATATTAAAAAAATTATATATATAAAGCTTTGTGAAAAATTAAACTTGCAGGGTAGAATTGACGTCATTATAGCTCTAAAGGCGTCATTATAGCTCTAAATTATTATTATTACTATTAATGTTTATCACGGAACTAAGCAAAATAGACTATATTTATTATTATTATTTATTTATTTATTTCAATTACAGAATTGAATATAAGTTGCCTATACCCCGAAGCATCCAAAATATTCTACTTTTCAACCTTTTGTTAAATCACCGTTCTTTCAGTAAATTTCAAGTTCATCCTCTTTTACTAAATTATTCATTTTTATCAACTATTATTTAACTTTTTCCTCCGAGAAATTTACAATCATTCGTGAATTCAACATTAATTTGAGACATTTTACAATCTGGCGTTCACAATACTGAATCTATTCTTAATTTGTCGATTCGTAAAATCTGCCTGGAATCTTTGAAACATAAAAAATATTTCTGTTAACCACCTCTGAGAGCATCAAGTCGTTAAACTATAAGAATGAGTTTCAAACTTTTTTAATAACATTATAGAAAATTTATTTCACATTGGAAATCTTTTAAAGTGCAACATTATTCTATTGCGTTTTGCTACTTGAAAAGCTTTCTGGCTTATGGTCTGCTTTTTGTTTAGCTAAAAAAAAAGAAACTAGTATGTTTGGGACACTACAAGACATTCTTCTAAAGAATTTTATACAAATTTATGAAGCATAAATTATTTATTAAATTATTTATTGAAATTATTATCCATTAAGAATGCAGACGATTTTTATCTCACAGAAATATACGTTAAATGCCGAAGAAAAATCAGTTTTGTGCCAATATTAGAAGTAAAGCGATTTTTTTTAATTTTTTACCCTATTAAAAATTTAAAAAAATCAATAGCTTTGTGTTAAATTTTCACCGGTTAAATTATCTGTGGTTCAACTATTCGTTTTAAAGGTATTGACGAGGTCTTTCGAAACATACCCATATTGCAAATTTATACCCCCGGAGGTTACTTAACCACCCACCCCCCCTCCCCAGGAGGGAAAAATGCTCCTACATGCACAAATTTTTTCCTAGTTTACTACTAACATTACAAATAACTCATATTGATTTTGAAATCATACGTTAAAAGTAACTCAAATTATGTACATTTATACGAAATTTTGTCCTATACGGCCAATCAAAAATTTAGTAGAAGTGGATCACCACACCACCTGTTGAGCGATTAATTCCCAAATGTAATCAGCACCAGTTTAGGTTAGCGTCCAACTAAATAGCAAGTCTGGTTACATTTCATACATTGGTTCGTAAAATACAGCGTCCCCAAGATTTTTGATACACACAGACAGACATTTTCTATAAACAGTCAAATCGGGTTCAGGGTATCTCAAAACATGTAAATCCATCAAAAACTGGAGTTCGAAAATTTCACGAATTCAGTACTTCCTTCTTATACATATAGAAGAAAATAAAACCACAACAGAATTTTTTTAGTACGGAGGACTATTAGTTACATTCTACGTATAAAACGTTGTCGCCAGTTTTACGATGGTTGGACATTTATCGAAATCAAAAATTTATCAAACGTGTAATTGAATAATTTGAAAGCAATGTTATAATTTGAAAAAAAAAAAAACTAATAGTTCTCCAAACTAAACTAATTCTGCTTTTGCCAGAATTTCATATATATATATATATATATATATATATATATATATATATATATATATATATATATATATATACATTTATATATATATATATATATATACATACATTTTTTTTTTTTTTTTTTTTTTTAGAAAAAGTAAAGAAAATTAATAATAATCAGAATCGAAACGGACAGTGTCAAAGAACTTGAATGAGCCCTTTTTTAGACAAAAATACTTCATTTATTTTAATTTTTAATTGATGCCAAAAAATTTACGAGTTGATTTTTTTTTTTTTTTAACAAAAGAAATTCACGCGTAAATATTAAAATTGATATAAAACTTTACGAAATTATTATTAGTTTATGCATTATTTCTTTCATAGAGCATTAGCTTAGGAGCTTCTTGGTGGTTTTAGGTTGATTTCTTTAGAAATCGACCTATTGCAATCACTTCGTTTATCTCTCTATATATATATATCTATCTATCTATAATGAAAATTTTGTCATCACGATAACTCCCGAAATAATACTCAAAATGGAACCAAATTTGGACAGTGAACTGATCTTACAAATATCTTGGATGAGTTCGTTAACCAAGTTGCTCCGACTTTTTGTTTTCAAGTGGCAGCCACTTGAAAATTTCAAACCGACATTGTAAAAAGCATATTTAAAGCAAGATTTGCTTGAATTTTGTTGTAAATACAGGCCACAAAAGGATCTCAATGAAGTTTATTAATGAAGTTTATCCGTCATTTTTAATAAAGTGGCAGATATTTTAAGTTAAGTGGGACCACTTGAAATCAGGCTACAACTTGAAAATTTAAAATCACTATAACTTCCGATATAATACTCCAAATCGAACCAAATTTAGAGAGTGTCTTATCTTATAAATATCTTAGATGAGTTTATTAACCAAGTTGCTCCGCCATTTTGTTTTCAAATGGAGACCACTTGAAAATTTCAAATTCAAATTGTAAAAAGCGTATTCCGAATTTGTTTCAAATTTGATGTAAATACAGACCACATAAGGATCTCAATGAAGTTTATTGGTAAACTATATCTGCCATTTTTAATAAAGTGGCAGATATCTTAAGTTAAGTGGGACCACTTGAAATCAGGCTCCCACTTGAAAATTTAAAACTGTGATAACTTCCGAAATAATACTCCAAATCGAACCAAATTTGGATAGTGTCTTAACTTATCTTATAAATAACTTAGATGAATTTCTTAACCATGTTGCTCCGCCATTTTGTTTTCAAGTGGCGACCACTTGAAAATTTCAAATTCGAATTGTAAAAAGCATATTCCGAATTTTTTTTTTTAATTTTGATGCATACATAGATTATACAAGTGTCTCAAATAACTTTATTAATGAACTTTATTCGCGATTTTTAATAAAGTGGCGGATATCTTAAGTTAAGCGGGACCACTTGAAATCAGGCAAAAATTGAAAATTTAAAACTACGATAACTACCGAAATAATACTCCAAATGGAACCAAATTTGAACAGTGTCTTAACTTATCTTATAAATATCTTAGATGAGTTTGTTAACCAAGTTGCTCCGCCATTTTGTTTTCAAGTGGAGACCACTTGAAAATTTCAAATTTGAATCGTAAAAAGCGTATTCCGAAATTGTTTGAATTTTGATGTAAATACAGACCACATAAGGATCTCAATGAAGTTTATTAGTAAACTATATCCGCCATTTTTAATAAAGTGGCAGATATCTTAATTTAAGCGGGACCACTTGAAATCAGGCTCCCACTTGAAAATTTAAAATCACGATAACTTCTGAAATAATACTCCAAATCGAACCAAATTTGGACAGTGATAGTATCATATAATTATCTTGAATGTTTTCACTGGGCAACTTGTCCCGACATCTTGTTTCTAAGTTCCAGCCACTTGAAATCACACTGCCACTTGAAAATATGCCATCACGATAACTTTTAAAATACTAAACTGATTCAAATAAAAGTTGGATAGTGAACTTATGTTTCAAATATCTAGGATAAGTTCACTTGGTGACTTGATCCGCAATTTTATGTCCAAGTGGCTGCCACTTGAAAATTTGTCAAAATAGTAACTTTAGTAATACAGAATCAATTCGCATCAAATTTGGGTAGTGGATTTATCCTTCAAATATCTCAGATAAGTTCGCTGGGCATCTCACTCCGCTTCTTTTTCCAAGTGGTGCCACCTGAAAATTTCTTATGACAATAATTTTTGAAATACTGATATAATTTGAACTAGAACTGGACAAGGAACTTATACAAGTATACTGGATGATTTCGCTGGGCATGCTGTTTTGCCATTTTGTTTCCAAGTTGCAACCACTTAGACTGCCACTTGAAAATTTGCCATAAAATTAATTTTTGAAACACGGCACTGATTTAAATTACAGTTGGACAGTGAACTTATGCTTCAAACATCTTGAATATGTTTGCTGGGCAACTTGTTTCACTGTATTATTTCCAACTGGCGGCCATTGGAAAATTTGTTATCACGGTAACTTTAGAAATACTTAATGAATTGAAATCAAAGTTGAAAAATGGATTTATCATTCAAACAACAAAAATCTAGAAAATTCACGTAACTCGTGAACCAATCACGTTATTGCGTCCATCTTTGGTACATCGATAATAAGTATTATCTTGCCAAAAGTCGCCAAAAAAGTCGCCATAGAGGAAAAGTCGCCAAATTTGGCGCCAAATCCATTACCTGTGTTGCTGGATCTTTTTAATGCGTTTTTAAGGAAAAATTAGGCTATTTTAATGCTAAAACAAGCTAGAAATGCAGAAAACTAACATTTTATCAACATACTAAGCCACTTTGAAAGAATTTCTACAAAAAAAAAAAAAAATTTCAAATTTGAAACGATATTTTAGATGAGGAACTTTCTCTGCCATTTTGATCGAAGTGCCAGCCACTTAATTTTTCAACACGATGACTTTTGAGATTTTGAATTAATTCAAACTATATGTGTACAATAGACTTATCTCACAAATACATTTCATATATTTGTCAACTTAACTCACCATTTTGTTTCCAAGCGCCGGCCACTTGAAAATTTTAAAATCACATAAAAAGGTATTTATGAACCGATTTGCTTAAAAATCCATATGTGCATAGCCTACATCAATATTTCTACGAAGTGCAATAATAATTTCCAGCCGCCATTTTGAAACAAAATGACGGCTATTTGATAAGGAAAAAGAAATCAACCTACCCTTCCGAATAAGCCGGAAGGTCTTGTTTAAATTTTTATTCTCCTTTTATTGACGATTAAAAATGACTATCTCAATTGCTCAAGTAAAGACTTTGGCGAGAAACGTCCGAGCTAATTCAGTGCAAAATTTCAAATTCCTCAAAGG
Organism: Salticus scenicus; assembly: GCA_963930645.1. Lineage (NCBI taxonomy): Eukaryota > Metazoa > Arthropoda > Arachnida > Araneae > Salticidae > Salticus > Salticus scenicus. Next base: position 140,046,981 of record OZ005662.1, on the reverse strand, counting down.
GGTTCTAAAATTTTTGCACGTTCTTATTTAGTTATTTATTCATTTTATAAAATAATTTAGCTTTAGAATTTAGAATTTCTAATTTTATTTGATAAATAATATTCATCTATTTAAATTTTAAAGGAATAAGTTATTAATTCCTAAAGAATGCGTTTTGAATTTCCGAAAGATTTATTTATTTATTTATTTTATATTTTTATTTTATTTTATTTTTTATTTTTATTTTTTTTCCAGAATCGAAATTTAAGATTTTATAAAATTTATGAAATATTCAGAATTTTTTTTTTTTCTTTTTTATTCTTCAAACTCATTCTAACGTTTTTGTTAAAAAATACGAATATAAGAAATTATTTCTTTTACTTAAGTCTTGAACTTTACCTTTAAAAAAAAATGTGTTACCGTAATTTCTGGTAGATAACCCGCAGGTTAGCTGTGTCATTTCTCCACCAGAAATTTTATTTAGTAGCGAAATCTATACTTTTTCGAAGGAAGAGCTCGTACAAATATAAATTTATTTATCAATTGAAATTTCTGGTGCAAAACTGGATTATATAACCTGCGGGGTATCTACCAGAAATTACGGTAATTCAAACGCAGTCTGAGAATAAAAATAATATGGTCACCAACTTTGTTTTTCCTTAATTAAATATGAGTTTCGGCAGTATGTTATTATAACTGTGAAATCACTTCTCGTGATATGTTTAGTGTTCTGTAGTTTTAGCAAAATGTATTGTGGAGCTCAGAGTATATTTCCGTGATTGTTGTATATTTTACTTAATATGAAATACTCGACATTGGCTAATTATCAGATTCTGATATTTGTTTTGACTTTTATTATCGTAAGTAATATACATAATTTTAATTATAAATTTTGAATTATGATTAGCAAATTATGAATTATGAGGTCTGAGGAATTTGTAGGTTATTTATCAGTTACTTACTTTGAATTTTAATAATATTTTAATCATTTTGGCCATTAGTAGCGAAAAGATATTGAAGACTATTTAATACTTTATAGACACCTGATACAGTAAAAAAAAATAATAATAATAATACCAAGGAGAGATTATTTTAATTGGAAAATAGAAATCTTTAAACCTTACGTACACATCAAAATTTATAAATAAAAAATGCATATAGCTGTTTTATTTAGGGGAGAGTGTGGTTGAAACGGACGCAGGATGAATGGGACAATTGCAAAATTTTTATGTTTTGCAAGCACTAGAAACTTGACACTTTTTTTTATATATGGCAGTACTGAGGTCATTCATAAAGAGTCAAGTGTAAGTTCAGAATTGTGCTATCTATAGAAGGGCAGAAAAAAATTAAAGTGTCTTTTTCTGCTGCCAAAGAAAGTTTTTACTGATTGAATCGGTCGTAGTCAAGAAATTAACTATTTGCTTAAAGTTCATATAACTCTTATATGGTGAAAAGGCATAATCTTTTATTGTGTTTATGATATTCAAGAAAGATATTGACAATTGTTTCTTAAGCCTATTTCCTGTTTTATATGATCATGTGGTGGTGGGGATGAATGGGACAGTTTGAATGGGGATGAATGGGACATTCCCCACTATGTGCTAATTTAAAATTGTACACAAGAATTATATTAAAACAAATCGTAAATAGATTTTCAATATTTTTATGACTTGTAGTTCAGTAGTTATAACATGGAATTATAAATGTAGATGAACTTAGAGAAAAATAGTGGAAAATAATGGAAGTTGATGCTTATCATTTAAACGTTTTAAGAGAAATTCTAAATTTTTTTTTATTATTATTATTACTATTATTATTATTTTCATGTAAATAAAAAACAGGAGGGTAAACACTGTTCAGTGAGTTAGAAATATACTTTAATTTTATGTCTATTTTCGCCAAATGATCTCTTTTACTTATTTTTACTTCCATTACGAAACTACAGTAAGTAATGGAAATACTTTATTCTGTAAAAACTTTGATATTGAGTTTCACCTGATTTACAAGGTTTAAGTCTTCTGAGTCCTAAAAAGGGATTTTTAGAATTTGGTTGGAGTGTGTGTAAATGTGTGAATGTATATGTGTGAATGTATATGTGTGGGGAATCTTTTGACAACCACATTTCCAAAGCGAATAAAGACTGAAGACGAAACTTCAAAATAAAGAGAGTTTCAGCGTTTAGATGATTTTGGTAACACTTGGTGAAAATTGAAAAACCGGAGATGGGACCGTAAGTTAGTATTTCAAAAAATGACTCTAACGATTTTCTTTAAAGTTTGTATATAAACAATGAAGTGTTGCACGGGTCGGATTTCACCCAACCCAAACCCGCAATACAGAATTTTAACCACCGTCACCCGACCCAAAACCCGATAACTAAATAAAAATTAATAATTCATATAAAAGTCATGCGAAACATTTTAAAGTTATTAAATAAAGTAAATTTCCATTGTCACACAGTGGATGAACTATTTTGGAAAGAATTAAAAATTTAATTATTAACAAACTAAGTTAAAAATTTAAAAATATGAAAAATATATTAATAATAATTTTTAAACATTTATGTGTATTGTGTATTTGAAGTGTTCAAAATTGTTCTTCAAGTTTAGTGTGTTTGTAGCTTATTTGCTTAATACTTAGATTTAAATATAGACCTGCTAACTATGCTAGTTTATCTGTAATGGTATTAAACCCTGCCTTTTTTCACACCAGAATAGTTGTAGAGCAATAGTTTTCTTACTTAATCATGAGAACACATTGCTGAATATTACTATACAACTATTCTGGTGTGAAAAAAAGGCGGAGCCTAATACCATTACAGATAAACTAGCATAGTTAGCAGGTCTATATATATATATGTATATATATATATATATATATATATATATATATATATATTGCTTTTGTTCGATATCTTTACTCCATTAGAATAAATTGTATACGCGTATATTTAATCATGTTTTTTTTTTTTTTTTTAGGTGTTTACTAAACCTGACCTTCAGATAAACAAATTCATTCATCCAATCTGATGCAAGATTCTAATAAATACCATTTTAGATGTAATTTCGTATGCATTAATTAATTGTTAATTTAAATTGATAGGCGCCCCCGTATAAATAAGTCAACTTTACATCTCTTAACTACGTTCCTTTAAAGTCGCCCTAATAACACCTTTTTAGACATCCCTTTCATATCTAATTATTGGTTTCCAGAGACAAGAGAGTTTCCCATGTTTTGGTGAAAATCAGAAGTACGACCGAAAGCCATTGTATCAAAAACGGCTATAACGATTTCCTTCAAGTTTGCTACATAAAACCCTTTTTAGATATGTTCATGCATTTATTTTTTGGTTTCTACAGGAAAACTAACAGACGTCCAAAATAAGTAGGTCAGTAGATCTGGAAAATTGGTATTTGAAAAAACGGCTCACTTTTTTTTTTTTTTTTTAAGGACGGACTTATTAGTTTCCATCTGGGATTTTGCGGTGTCATTTTTCGATAATTGGACATTTATCGAAATCTAAAATTTATTGAAAATATAATTGAATAATTTGAAAACGATGTTATAATTTGAAAAAAAAAAAAAAAAAAACTAATAGCCCTCCGTCCTAAACTAAATTCTGCTTTTGCCAGAATTTCATCAAAATCATTTTTTTTTTTTTTTTTTTTAGAAAAGGAAAGGAAAATTAATAATAATCAGTATAGTTACAAACGATATCGAAAACGTTTTTTAAAATAATTTTTTATTTGGAAATAAAGAGTGCGCGAGCAATATAAAATAAAAATAAGTAAAATAATTAATTTAATGATTTAATTTTTTTTATAAAACGTGATCGCGTGCGATCTTAAAAAGTAGACGTAAAGTTTAAAGTTTTATTTTCTTGGCAACAATTATAAATTAAAATAAATAATTTAATGAATTTTAGAAGTTAGAATTTCTAATTTTATTTATTTATTTATTTATTTTAACCAAAATTTTAATTTAAAAAATTGCGTTCATTAACATTTTCTTCTTAAATTACTCATGCAAGAATTTTTTGTATTTACAATACAATTTACAACATTAGAAGATCTATTTAAAAAATTATATTTTACACTTCTTAATTATGGCTCTAAGTGAACACTGTAGATGCGATTATTATTTTTTTAAACTTGCTATATAAAACTCTGTTTTATGTATTAGTGTATTAATTGGTCACAAAAGGAAAATTTGTTAAGCCAATTTTATGCCTTCTGATCCCGCGTAATAATGGATAACAAAAATCGTGTGGTTGTTACACACAAAATATTTTTTTAATTAGCAATTTAATATTTTTATTGGAATAAAAATAAATTGTTTTAAACAAAATAATGTTATTATAAACATATTAAATGATTAAATATTTTTATAAACAGTTTGCATTAGAAACTACAATTTTTAAGTATTCTTACATATTCACATACAAATATGACAAAATAACTCTAAAATCTTTTACAATTTTCTTGTAATTACTAAACTCAAGTTATAGTTACCAAAATTCAGTTTGTAAATTAAGACTGTTTAATCATTAATTTTCTCCGATCATTACTTTGAAGGAATGTTATACTTCACCTACATATATGCAAATAAATATTTTAATGTAGAACCAGTCTATTTATGGTCTAATAATTTGTTTAATAAGAAATAGGGTATTCCTAGACATTTAATTTATCACATGATGATGAACAAGCAAAAGATAAATAACCATCCAATAAAACATGATAAATTCTAGGCATGAAAGTTTCATTTAATTTTCGAATTGTCTTAATTAATTCAATTATTAATTTTCAAACTGGATTTATATCATTCTTGTAGTTTGTTATAAGTGTAATATATATCATTTAATTGGTATGAATGAAATACTATATACTATAATAAATTCTTATAGAGATATAATAAATTAATCTTTCACTCTCAAAATTAACTGTTTTTCTCACATTATCACTCTTGTTGATTTAAAACCTTCTTTATTTTTTTTTTCTTTAAAAAATATCACCGTTTTGTACATTTCATCTCCATCTCCATTGCTTATATTTCTAAATTATTCAGTTTTCTCACATACATTTTTCCCCACGGATAAAGTACTTCTGTTCAAATAATTGTATTACCATTTTTTTTTTTCCTTAATTCAAAATAAAATTTCAGTTATTTTATAACTTGTTTTTTGCAGTATTCACATTATTCATGTAATGTCGATTCTATTCTGTGTCTAGTTCTTAAAATATGAAACATGTTTCCCATCATCATTTATAAAACTATGATATAGTTAAAAATAAAGACAAGACTTTTCAAACTTTGTCCCAGACATTATAGAAAAATTTGTTTCACATCGGAAAACACTTAAAGATTTTTTTTTCTATTTTATTGTGTTTTGTTATTTCAGAATCTTTTTTCCCTTACAGTCTGCTATATGTTATATTTCAAAATATTATAAAAGAAAACAAAAGAAGTACTCTCTTTCCTATTGTTTGTAGAAATTAAATATATATTTCAGATTCTGAAAAGCTTTATAAAGTATTTTGTGACAAAACTTTGTAAACAATTTTTTTTTATTTTTGTACAAATATACAAACAAGATAATTTAAAATGATGGATTATAAGAACTGACAGGAGAATATAAAAATTAAAATGGTGTTAATAAACAAGATTAAAAATCTTGATTTAAGTCAAAAATGTAAACCAAAAATTCAACAAATCCAAAATGAACTTCAGGTGCAGCTGTATATACAGCAAATTCAAATAATAATAGTAATAATAACAATAATAATGCTAAAAGAATTGTATAATTATTCTGCTGATAAAGTTGATACTGCATTTATTGAATTTTTGGCTTAAATTAACATTTTTATCATGTTTATTAACATTATTTAATTTATGTTATTACATTCCAGTGTCATTTCTCATAATTTGTCATTAATTAAATTAATTTTTTTTTTTTCTATAAGAATTTAGTGTTGCTTTTTGCGCCTATTTTATAAAAATTTAATTTAATTTTGTTTACAGTTTAAACATATATAAATAAATCTATAGTAAACTAATTAAATAAAAATAATAATAATAACCAGAGTAACAGTAGGTGCCACCGAATACCACATAGACCAATAAGAATTAATTTTTAATAAATTAAATTAACCTGTGATGACTTTAGTTCAAAAATGAAAACAAATAACACTGCTAGCTCTAATAAATTTAATCTTTTAATTAACTTAAAGTCACAATGAACTTTCTGTAAATTTATTCTTGATAATTATCTTCATTACATTATGTGATATTTTACGCTAAATCAAAAGTAAACCAAAATAAGAAAAGTAAACAAGCAATGAGATAATAAATTCAAAAGGATTAATTAAGCACATTTTAGGAGAAATTAATTGAGAAAAAGCTTATAACTTTAAGGACATTTCGTCAGGTGAAACCACCTTTACAGTTCAGCACCAGTTTGCAAAGTTTCAATCTCTAGAGATATTAAAGCAATATTACTTGCGCGGTTCCCGGTCTTGCATTCAAATAATTAAAATGAGTGGAAGAAAGTGGAAAAAGCAAGTGACATTAAATAATAATGATAATAATAATAATTAAATTTGATACAACCAAATTATCCTCAATATTCTTCACTAAATAAAGCCTGTCCGCATGAAATATAGCAAAATAAGTAAATCAAGAGATTAATTGTTTTTAGCAAAACGAAAAGAAAAAAAAATAAATGAACACCTCAAGCAATAAGGTATATATATATATATACTAGCAGACCCGGCCACGCGTTGCTGTGACTAAGTTATACGTTGAATTATACGGCTGTAAACTATTTAGTACAGTCAAATTATTATTTACGAACAAAGACGAAAACGTTGTAGGCGATGTAAAAACCCACAGGGTTGAGATTTGAAACTTAGGTCAAAATTTGGAAGCGATTGATAAAAATTTTCGTAGTGTTGATATTAAGCACAAATTAATTTTATTGTAGGGTCCGATAAATTTTAATGGAGAAGTGATATATATTATTTCTAATGCTACTTTGGATAAAATTGCTAAAATGACTAATATATAAATTAAATTCTATTAAAATAAAAGTATAAAAGAAACAGACGATTTTAAAATCAATTTTTATGGAGGAGTGAAATATAATATATGCTATAATGGATAATTTAACTATAAAATGACCTCATCATTTTAAATATTTTAAAGAGGGCAACAGCTGTAATTATAAAAAGGAAAACAATAAGGCTAAACCAGAAAAATAAGTAAATTTGATAAATATTTTAAAACTTTAAAATTGGAAATCTTATGAAATATTGGACATTTAAAGTAAATACATGTATCATTTTAAATAGAAAAAGATTTTGGAAAAGTTTAGTGTATTTTAACGAAGTGATGAGAAGTTTTTGAGTATGTTAAAATTTTAATAGTAAATTCAAGTTAATAAAGATGGAAAACATTGAGGATTAAGATAAGAATAATTATAAGATTAAAAAAAAAAAAACTTTTTATATACCATGCTTTTAAATTTTAATGTACTAATAATATACTAATTAAAAGGAAAATTAAATATTCTATCATAGTTTGAAGTCAAATTTGTTTTCAAATGTCTAAATAAAATATCTGATGTAAGATACTAATATTTTGCAGAGGAATAGATTTCATTTCTGTCATCCTTGGCGAAAAAAAAAAAAAAAGAATATCGCCAAATTATCTGGCGAAAATATTTAATTCCTTTCAAAAATCATGGTTATTTTAACAACTTATATTAAAAGAGTAATGAATAATATGAAACAATATTTCGTACAATACATATTACATGTCATACATACGTACAATGAATAATACATATTACATTTCGTACAATGTATACATCTGGCATGTATATTTTCGTGTTACGCTTTTGATCGCCAAATAATAATAATAATAATAATAATAAAAGCCAAGGGCGACAGAGTTTTGAAATTTAAAATTAAAATTTTGTCAATTTGACAGCAAAATAATTCAATCTAACACCCGCGATAACTAATACATATCTATACCCAAATATAAGGATTAAAATCGGGAAATAAATTTCCTCGATTTTTAATAATTTCTTACAAAAAATCCAGTGGGCAATTAACATAGGAAATCTTTTTCTTGGCTGCACAGACGGTCAGTGAGTCACACTTTGCTTCTGTATAGAACTCATAGATATAGTATAGCATATATAGAGTAGAGTGATCATTGGGGAGAAAAAAGTTATTCCTCTTCATTTGGGAAAAGACGACGTTTTTACCAAAATATGGCCGTCTTTCCCCGAGTGAATACACACGGGAATAAATACTAATATTATAGCAAATAAAATTTATGAATAATTTATTTGCTAAAGGGGAATGGAAGACTCCAGATACAGTTTCAAATTCATATTTCTTTCTTTCTTTTCTTTTTCTTTTTTCTTTTTCTTTTCAATACCACTTAATGGCTGTTTAAAAAGCTTTTATTTATTTTTATTTTTTGGCATCAAAAATCTTTGTACGATAACATGGGGATGAGAGATCTATATATATTACTATATCTATGATAGAACTACATTAGCACTTTATCAATGTGTATAAAATCTTTAAATTGATTATGACGTCAATTTTCGTGAGATGCATAATTTAACTTTTTATAATTTTTTAACGTTCACGTTTGATTAAATGTATTTATTTTTATGTCGAAAGAAAATGAACTCGTATTTTTTTTTTTTTTGGCAACAATTAAATTAATGGAACTCACAGATATTTTGGAGCAACTTTAATAAAGGTCTATAATTAACAAATAATTGCAATAAAACAATATTGTGACAATAAATTGAGATAAAAACTATCCTATCTCTCAAGTTGGACCAACCTGCACACAGTGTGCAAAATTTCATTAAAATCGGTACCTTAGTTTAGGAGTTTACCCCGGACAAACATCGTGACACGTAATTTATATATATATACAGATATACATACAGTGTGGTTTTAATTACAGTGGCACTATTAAAACCTTTCTTAGGCTTGTAATACTTTTAGATTTTTTTAGAATTTGACATATATGATGAAGACTATAGAAAATAAAACTTTTGTCATGAAAATTAGTCAAAAATTTCACTACAAAGCGAAAATATTTTGCTTAATCCTATGAAGCTCAAGTTTCTTTTTATTTTTTCTTTTCTTTTCTTTTCTTTCTTTCTTTCTTTCTTTTTTCTTTTTAATCTGTATGTCTGTCTTCTGACCTAGCAGGACCGTTGACAATTTTTTTTTCTCTTGTGGGAACAAAAATCCCAATAACCACGCGCTTTGGTACTCACAGTGAGAGACCAATGCAGAGTTGTCAAATTTTATATTTTATTCCGAAGCGTTTTTAGCCCCACCTTCTTTTCACACCAGAATTCTTGTAGAAAATTTCTCTGTAATATGTGACAACGATTGAGTAAGAAGAAAAACTTTCTTAAAATATACTGATATGAAAAAACGGCGGAACTAACAATGCTTTGAAATAAATTAGGAATGTGCCAATGTAATTGTAAGTCTTACTGTCTATCCGTGAAAACGTTCTCAAAAATCATTCAGTTGGTAGAGGAAATGTGATGAAAATAATTATCAGCCACAAGGAATTAACTATTTAGTTTTGGTATTTATGTACTTGTAGCTCCTGTACATAGGCGCACGAAAATATTACGATCAATAAAGAACATTTTTAATTGTGGTTTGTCCTCATTCCTCTAAATTCATTTTAATCAAATAAACATGCATGAGTCAAATGCTTAATATACATATATATATATGAAAAGGGTATATATAAAATTAACCCTTTGCACTCGAGACATTTTACGCTCTGGCGAACCAGTGCTCGAGCCGATTTTTCGAATATTTGGTGAATTTCTTACCATTAACATAGATTGATTTCACACAAAATTTAACATTTAAAACTTTTTATTTCACTATTTTATATAATTTTATACTTCGAAGAGGGACATTTCTTAAACATATCAAACATTACCGTACCCAATCAAGTTATGACGGAGAGTCACGGTTTGAAAGAGAAAAGCAGTTTTTGTATCATACAACTTCTTTGGTTTATCAAGATTGAGACTTTTACAAATTCTATAATCTGTTTACGATTTAGTAAAATGAGTGGAAATCTGGTGTCATTTCCTGTAGCAGAGTCGAGTTGGTAGACTGATTCCCATGAACTTATTTCTACCAATAAATGATTGAGGTTGATTTATTCTCCAAAAGGGCGATTCGGATAATATGTAATACCAACTATAGTGTAACCACGTTTCATGAGGACGAGTTCAAAATTTTGGAGGGGTGCTAAGTTGACCGACATGTTGGGATTTAGTAAACATCCAATAATTCGGTGTTCCCTTATCGCTTATTTTCTCTCAACGAAAAGGTTATCTCCCCTAGTTTAAAAGTCGACTCGTTGAGTTCACACTTGCACAGAGGCTTCCATGGTCGCAAGAAATGTGGTTAAAGACTATTTCATATTATTTACAATTTTTGTAAAGCTTGAATGTTGGTTTCAGTGAGAAAAGCAGTTTTTGTATCATACAACTTCTTTAAGATTGAGACTTTTACAAATTCTATAAACCAAGATTACAGTTGCTGAAACCCGCCTCTTGTATTCGCATTTATTTTTAGAGGTTTTTTAATTAACTCTGTTCTCGAGATAATATAGTCAAACGCTCTAGAAATCTAATAGGGGATTCTAGAACTCGCTTTCAAAGGGGACTAGAATTTATAAGAATGAAATGGAACTATTTTTTCTTGAGCCACAATCTACATTCAAGATGTCAGTTGTAGAATTTTTTTTCAGTGCAGTAATATAAGCGCTAACATGTAAGAAGATTTCTTTTCTATTCAGTTTTATATGGATTAAAGTAATCTTGTGCGCTATAAAATCAAGGCAAACAACAGCATCTAGAACGCCGAATAAAAATAATAGGAAAGCAAACAGCTACTTCGGTAGCATTTAGCATACCGTCTTCTATGCACTGAAGACGGTACGCTAAATGCTATCGAAACAGCTGTCTACTTTCCAATTATTTTTATTTTGCGTTTTAAACGTTGTTGTTTACCTTGATTTATAATCCCTCGCCAAGTCTTCCATTAATAATCTTATATTGTCTTTACTTCAAGTACTTTGCTATTGCTAGTATCACAGTATAGAAGTTTGAGTTACGCTGTACAAATATAGCGAACAAAATTGTTCAAAATAAAGTTTAAAAAGTTCGAATAACCCAATTCACTGTTTAAGGGAAAAAATGAAAGTTTGAGTAAATACAGAGGTGTCATAGCTTGGAACATATCTGCATTTTATAATATAAATCTTTTAAATGTGTTCAAGCAATTATTACTGAAAGTATTAATGAATCTTCCAATTACGTCATACTTAAAAGGATGGAAAATTCGCGAAGAACTCATACCAGTATTCTTTTAAAATATTTCTAAGCCTATGAAATTCTTAATATAAAAAGAAGAAAATTTTGTTTCATTTATTGTGGTATGAATTCTACGCCAATTTTCCAGCCCTGCAATACTACTATTCCCGTAAATGGCTCTACCTAACGCTACCGTTGGCTCATTTAATCACAGCATTTTCACTAAAATACAAAAAGTAAATCTATGTAAAAATTTATTCATACTCAAATATCCTGTAAGTTAGTAAGACTATATCCGCTTCTTTTAACACTTTTGCGACCTCATGTTTTGTCATTTTGACAGTAAAGTCCGCCTGTGGGCGGTATTCTTCCCACAGGATTCCCACGGCCCGATTCTTTTCAAGGACTCTTCCACCAGAAATATCTAAAAAAAAAAAAAAAAAAAAAAAAAAAAAAAATCTTATTACATATACACTGTGTCTTTAAAGAATACATTTTTCTTAAGATTATTCTGGTGGAAGAGTCCTTGAAAAAAAGCGTGGCCGTGGGAACCCTGTTTGCAGTTACAATATTTCAGAACAATATTTTCAGTATTCACATTTATATTACAAATGGATATATACATTATAATTATATTCTTTCTAATTAAAGTATTTGCATTCATAGTATATTTAATTGTAAAAATATGAATAAAAGGTATAATCTTAAGAAAAAAATAACACAAAAATTACAAAAGGAACGCGCACTGGCGGAGTTACAGATTTTCATAGCTGCCAATATTTTAATTTATTCCGGAGTATTTTTAGCCCCGCCATTATTTCGAACCGCTTATTTTTTACAAGTAATTTTGTCTTATTTTATCGAAGTTATATATTCGAGAAATTTTTTCTATAAATAAAGTGGCGCTAAATAAAACAGGGTTAAAAGTACTCCGGAATAAATTAAAGTATTGGCAACTATGGACATCTAAATGACGTGAATCTACGTCAGCGGTCGCGAAAGTGTTAAGAACATATAGATGTCAAAATTACTAATTTTTAAATCAGATTTCTCCACCAGTATTAAAAAAAAAAGAATGTGTCATATATATTTTCAACGAACATAAAAATTAATTAAACTGAAAATATTGCTTAAAACTTTCTGGTATAAAGACTTCGTTGTAAAATTACGGAAACTTGGCACATATGAGAAAAAGAAAATTCGAAATTGAAATTGTAAAAAATAAGAAAACGTGTGCATATCTTATGTGTCAAAAATAAACATAAAATTATGTAACGTAAACATTTTTCAGATAAGCAAATAATTTCAAAAGGTTTATATACTTTCATTTTAGCATTTTATTAGAATATCAAAATAAAAATGTTTCAAATATGATTTCCATTAAAATATCAAAGTAAAAATGTCTCAAATATGATTATTAATAAAAAAAGAAAATTGTATATCCTCCTTCGGAGACTTTCGATAAGTTCAAAAAAAATATCAAAAAAATATCATAAAAAATATTAATAAGATAAATGTCATATACATATTAATTACTCTGTGTATAAATTTAGTAAAGCTATTCCCAATGCGACGTTCTCCGAGATGATATTTAATTGTATATATGTGTTTAATTTTCTGATAATAACGATGTCCCTTCCTCATTACTTTTTTCCCAACCAATATATGTCAGAAATTATAAATTATTAAGTACATTAAGCAGTATCTATTTATCTCAAAACATTATTCATAAAAAATAATTTAATTTTTTGGAAGTGTATTTTTTTTCTCTCAGATTTCATACACACGCGCACACGCGTACACGTTTATAGATATATATGAAACAGAGTTTATAAATTCCTTTTCTTCAATAAAATATACGCTATTTGTTTCAAGCATATCAACTTGGGCGTTTATCACATGACATTCGAAGCTACTAATGCATACCTGCCAACATCCTAATTATGAATCTGAAGACTTTTAGTACACGCCCCTTTTTTCACACCACATTATTTTCAAGTAATTATTTACAAATATATTTATGATTAAATAATTATAAAATTACTCTAAAAAAAAAAAAAAAAAAAAAAAAAAAAAAAAAAAGTGGTGTGGAAAAAAAAAAGGCAGGTACTGAAAATCATCCGATATTTCATGAGATGGTTGGCAGATGATCAACGACACTTCATAATCCAATTGTACTTCCAGTCAAACACTTTTCGTTAAGTGTATAATAAAGTCGAATTTACCATTTTCCTACTCATTATTGTAATACATACAGAATTGCCAACACTTATAATTTATTCCAGAGTATTGTTAGTACCACCCTCTTTCCATACTCCCATTTTTTAAAAGTACTGTTCTACTTTTTTGAGCTTAGCATAGTTGCCAATACATAATTTATTCCGAAGTATTTTTAGCCCCGCCTTTATTTCTCACCACTTTATTCATAGAAAAAAAATCTCCAATATATAATTCCGATAAAACGATAAAAAATTATCCTTAATAAATAAGTGGCAATAAGTGAAATAAATGCGGAAAAAAAAAGGCAGGTACTGAAAATCATCCGATATTTCATGAGATGGTTGGCAGATGATCAACGACACTTCATAATCCAATTGTACTTCCAGTCAAACACTTTTCGTTAAGTGTATAATAAAGTCGAATTTACCATTTTCCTACTCATTATTGTAATACATACAGAATTGCCAACACTTATAATTTATTCCAGAGTATTGTTAGTACCACCCTCTTTCCATACTCCCATTTTTTAAAAGTACTGTTCTACTTTTTTGAGCTTAGCATAGTTGCCAATACATAATTTATTCCGAAGTATTTTTAGCCCCGCCTTTATTTCTCACCACTTTATTCATAGAAAAAAAATCTCCAATATATAATTCCGATAAAACGATAAAAAATTATCCTTAATAAATAAGTGGCAATAAGTGAAATAAAGGCGGAAAAAAAAAGGCAGGTACTGAAAATCATCCGATATTTCATGAGATGGTTGGCAGATGATCAACGACACTTCATAATCCAATTGTACTTCCAGTCAAACACTTTTCGTTAAGTGTATAATAAAGTCGAATTTACCATTTTCCTACTCATTATTGTAATACATACAGAATTGCCAACACTTATAATTTATTCCAGAGTATTGTTAGTACCACCCTCTTTCCATACTCCCATTTTTTAAAAGTACTGTTCTACTTTTTTTAGCTTAGCATAGTTGCCAATACATAATTTATTCCGAAGTATTTTTAGCCCCGCCTTTATTTCTCACCACTTTATTCATAGAAAAAAAATCTCCAATATATAATTCCGATAAAACGATAAAAAATTATCCTTAATAAATAAGTGGCAATAAGTATAATAAAGGCGGGAAATATATATTGCATACTTGCCAACCATCTCATTATGAACCGTACAATTTTTAGTACACACCTTTTTTTTTCACACTAATATTTTTTTAGAGTAATTTTGGTCTTATTTAATCGCAATAAAATTTGGAGAGAATTACTCTAAAAATATAGTTGTGTGAGAAAAGGGGCGTTTTTTCAGGGGGCGTTAACAATTGGACGGTTATTAATGAGATGGTTGGCAAGTATGATATTGGGAAAAATTACTCGAAAAAATTTTGGTGGGGGAAAAAAAGGCGGTACTAAAAATGTGCCGTAATAAATTATAAAAGATAACATCTTTGTATATATAATATAATATATTTCAGATTGTGCATTAATTTTTTTTTTTTTTTTTTTTTTTTTTTGAAGCTATTGTATTTTAAAATTATTTCGCATATTACAAGATTTAATTTTCAAGAAATAAATAACTTAGAATTACATTAATGTTTATAAATATATTGTATTAAAAAGTTTGAGACATACACAAACTTCGTCCTTGGATACCACTAAAATGAACAACGTAATTTTTTTCTTTTGTGATTTCTTTTTTTTTTTTTTTTTTTTCCCTAAGCGAAGGTTTACAAGTGCAAACTAATTTTTTTGGAGATTACAATTTGTAAAATTGATTTATAATCCTCAAAATTCTCCATTCCCAGCTTTCTTTAAAATACATAAAGCTTCTTATTTACAGTAATTTATTCTTCTGGCGACGTTAATGTAAAGGTATTAGATCAATTTCTATTCAGAAAAATCTCTAAATTATAAATTTAACTACATTTTGTGAAATCTGTTTGCTTTCTATAAGTAATCTTCTATCAGTAATCTCTAAAATGATCGTATTTTTTGCACATATTTATTACAAAATGGGTAAAATAGGAGTAAAACACGTTTTCGATATTAACAATAAATAAATAAATAAATAAAAATAAGGTAAAATAAAGTCGTCTTTCATTCATAAAGATAATTTATAAAGATGCATAATTTATTTTCGTATATCATACAGTTTAATATATATATATATATATATATATATATATATATATATATATAATGGACAGAAAAGCCTTCAATAGTAATATCAGAATTTTATAGAGTAGTTCAGACTAGTACGTACACAAAAAGAGAGAGAACAAATGACTTTTTTTAAACTTTAAATAACTAAATATGCTCTACAAGACTAACTAAAATAATTAACAAAGTATATTAACACGTTCACAACCGCTGACGAAGATTCACGTCATTTAAGAATCTGTAACTCCGCCAGTGGGCGTTTCATTCGCAATTTGTACGTTATTTATTTCTTAAGAATATACCCAATATTCACATTTGTACAATCAAATATACTATGGATACAAATGCTTTGATTTGAAAGAATATAATCATAATGTATATCCATTTGTAATATAAATGTAAATACAGGAAATTATGTTCTGAAATATTGTAACGAGGGAGAATAACTCCCACAGGCGGACCTTACTGCCAAAAAGACAAAACATGCGGTTGCGAAAGTGTTAAGGTAGGTGATCACAATGAATAGCCTAAAAATCACTAGGTATAGAGCAATACGAAAAATCTTGTAGTTTCAAAACGAAAGTATAACAATTTTTTATGTATTTTTATGCATTCTTGAAGTTTGGAAGCAACGTTATACAGAAAAATAAATAAACACACACACAAACATGTTATATAACACACACACACACACACACACATATATATATATATATATATACTTGCTAACTATCTCATTATGAACCGTACAATTTTTAGTACCCACCTTTTTTTTTTTTTTTTTTTTCACATTAGTCATTTTTTAGAGCGTACTTGCCAACATCCTAATTAATATTTCATAGCTCTGTTAGTACCGCCCTTTTTCTCCCACCAGTAAAATTTTAGAGTAATAGTCTCCAAATTCAGTTACGATTAAATAAGAAGAAAAGTACTCTAAAAAAATATTGGTGTGAAAAAAAAGGAGGGACTTAAAATACTACAGAATATTAATTAGGATGTTGGCAATTATGTTAGAGTAATTTTATTCTTATTTAATCGTAACAACATTTGGAGAGAATTACTTTAAAAATAAAGTGGTGTGAAAAAGGGGCGTTTTTTAACGGGCGTAACAGTTATACGGTTATTAATAAGATGGTTGGCAAGTATGTATATATATATATATGTGTGTGTGTGTGTGTGTGTGTAAACAGAAAATAGCTAAAAAATTGGCTTTTCTGATGATACGAATACCAAAATATGCACATTGTGGATAATATTTATGTATCCATTTATACTGTCATATCTTACACTAAACATCATTAAAGAATAGTTAAGTTCATTAGCATAAATTACGGTTTAAAAAATCATCTTCTTTAATTTTACCAAGAAAATTAATTTTAGTTTTCGAACGTACAATTTTTATTTTGAAAATCTGGCTAATCTTAGGTTCAGCCATAACCTGCCAACATATTTATTTAATTTATTCTGGAGTATTCCGTATACATTCCGACTCATTATGTGTAACATACTGCCGCACCGGAAGTTTTAACAATATTTACTGTATATGCTTCACCGAAAAACAATTATAACTATATCAGCGCGTACTAAGAGAGAGAAAACTTGAATTGTAAAATTTAAAAAATAAGAAAATTTATGCATGTCTTATATGTCTAAAACAAACATTAAAATATGTCAGAGACATAAACATAGTGCAGATAAGCATAAAATTACAAAAGATTTTACTTTCATTTTGACATTTCATAAGATTGCCAAACACAAAATATTTCAAATGTGACTTATGTCAAAAAGAAAAATTGTATCGTAGGTACTAGAGACTTTTGGTAAGTTGAAAAACATTATCAGAAAACTATCATCAAAAATCGTATTAAGAAAAATGTCACATATAAATTAATTACTCTGCTCATAATTTAGGCAAAGCAATTCCCATACCACGTTTTGCGAAATGGCATTTAATTGTATATAACTAGAATTGTCCGTTATATTGATGATTTTCCTCCTTCATTACTTTTTTTTCTACAAATATACGTCAGAAATTATGAATTATTAAGTACATTAACCAATTTCTAAATATCTCAAAATATTGTGGATAAAAAATAATTTACTTTTCTGCAAGTTTTTTTTTTACTTCCTTTACCGTACTAACGTAAGTAATGGGAGTGTTGTAGTCAGTCCGAAATTTCAATATCGAATTTTCGCCTGATTTGCACGTTTTAAGGTTACCTGTGTCCAAAAAAGTATTTTTTCCAATTGGTCAATATTTGTGTATGTGGGTGGGGAATATCCTAACTATCATACCTCCGAAAGTAATAAATGTAGAACGACGAAACTTCAGAATTGAGTTTTGTCTGGTGTGCAAATAATTTCTTTAACTTTTGGTGAAATTTTTAAAACCTGAAGAGGGACATACAAAACCAGATTTAAGACAGTAAGTCCATAGCCTCCTAAACTAGATGCCTTCCGCGTGACTCGGAAACTTGGAAGCAGTTCAAACGGTAGACAGCGCCATCTGGTGCAGATTGCGCGATATTTTTATTCAACTGTCACCAATAATTTTATGAAGTGATATATGATATATATAATCGAAGCTTTTCTATTCTATTCGCCTTTTATGTACATCAAATTCCACTTTTAAAAAATTTGGAGGCTGTTGAATAAGATATCCTTTCGTATGTAATAGATGGTTAGTCTATGAAAATAGATAGGCGGCTTGTATAAGTAGGCCAAACTGATGTCTCGCAAGTGCGTTCTTTTAAAAACAGCTGTACGGATTTTATTTTTTTTTTTTTTTTTTCAAACACGCAATATTTACTCTCTATTAGATATCCTTTTATATATAATTTTTGTTTTCCGGTCAATGACTAAGTTTGCCAAGTTTTGGTGAAAGTCGGTATCTCAAAAACAGCTCTAACAATTTTGTTAAAAATCGCTATATAAACTCCTTTTTAGATACCTTTTATTATGTATTACATGGTCATTACAGAAAAATTGACAGTCATTCTAATAAGGTAGGTCAGTTTTAAACCTCGGAAGTGGGTATTTTTAAAAAAATGCAACACCTTTTTTTTTTTTTTTTTTTTTTAAGGCTATGTAAACTCAGTTTATATGTTTTCACACATGCATTCATTATCTAAGGAAAATTGTTAGGTGTCTAATTTGTTAGTTAAATTTTGCATCATCTGACTATTTTATACTTAAAAAGTGCATATAATGCACGCAATAGTCCGTAATGAAAGTCGTGTGGTTGTTACACACCATTTTTTTTTTCACATTGCACACACGCGCACACATGCCGTGTGATCCACAAGTCTCAGAATGAGTACATATATTTTTCAAAAAGTATTGATTTAGCACTCTGCGGTTTTCACTAAAATGCGCAGAAAGACATGAAATTATTTTTAAGGCCATCCCGAGATAACTCGGGAGAAACCTAGCCTTCCACATACTACAGTGGCCGGTGAAGTGGTTAAGTAACTAAAAATTTATTGTGAAATTAATTTATTTTTTATCCATCAAGTGGAGCTTTAATTGTAAAATTATTTTTTAGGAGTGACTATATACATTTAACAATGCCACTAGGGCTATAAGTTTTCAATCTGACATCCACCATTCATGAGAATATTCATCAGATTTTGCACATTAGGAATTACCATAAAAAAAACTTAACTAACCGTGTTTTATCGCATAACAATATCATGATTTTCTTTTTAAAACCATTAACAGCAGTAATAAGCAATAATTCTTTTAATTAAATATTCGCTAACATCTGAAAATTATTCATCGCGATAAAATTAGATTAATCAATATTCGCAATATGGTGACACTTGAGAAAGTGGATTAGTTTGAAATATGGGAAGATATTGCGAATACAGCGCCGTCTGTTGGTAAAAAGTGTAACAATATTTTTTCCTATATATGAAAAATCCTATGCTGTAATGCGCACTTTAGTGAAAGCAACATAGTACCCAGAGCCTGATTAAGGGGAAAGCACACATTATTTATACTTACACCGTTATTTTTTAACAAATACTTTCCTCCTATAATAAACAGAAAATTCTCATTAAAAATTATTTTAAAAGAATTATGGTGTCTAATAACGGTGAGTAAATTGGATTGTTTTACACCGTTCATTTTTTATAAAAAATATTTCCTCGACAAAGCGTGGAATTTATATGACATGAAGTAAAAAATAATTGTAAAAATATTCCGGTGAGAGCGGAGATAATGTGTGCTTCCCCCTTAATCAGGCTCTGATAGTACTACGATCAATACTTTTTGAAAAACATATTTTTAATTTTTCTGTGATTTTTTAATCCCACAGAATATATAGGTGTACCGGAAAGTTCTGTGTTTTTGAATTAATAAAATTACACCAGAAATTTTTGGTTGACAATATTTATATGATGCTTTGCCAATTATCATCCTAAATGTTACCCACCCAAATATGTTTTAATTGTCATCCAATATAAATTTCCGATGTCAGTATTTCAATTCAAAAGCACAAAAATTTCCGGTAGACGTTATATAACGAACGAGGGTTCATAAATTTTATTTTCTTCTCGAATATACTTTATAATTTTTTCAAGTATTTCAAATTAGGCGTTTAAACCCTTACCTGCCAAGGGAATTTTACGAGATTCACTTCAAAGTGCCACTGTTCCCTGTCAATTCTCAAAGGAATAAATCTTTCAAAAACACTGTAACGATCACTTTAAAGTTTATTTTATTGCACTGTCAAACCGTGTCAGTTGTTTCATTGGTAGCAGTACAGTATAAAAGATCGTACTTCGAAAAAACGTATATATACGCCCAGGCAGTTAAGGAGTTAATACTTGATATGCGAAGCTACTACTGTAACGATAAATGAAACTTCGAAATTCAGATTTGCTTTCAGTTAAATACTTTTCTTTATGTGTATAATAAATTTACATTTATGCCACGTTCATACTCGCTGCTGCAATATATATAATGTAATATTTACGTTTTCAGTAAACGCTGTTTAGCTTGTGCAATATATATCATTTTTTTTTTTTTTTTTTTTTTTTTTAACCTATAAAGGGCGGCTCAAATCATTTTATACCAACATTTCCAATCTGGCTAATTTCAGCTCATATTTTCATAAATCCATAATAATTTAAAATTGAGCCACCCTTTTCTTCGTTTGAGGTGCAATTTTATTGGAATAGTAATAAAATGCAAGTAATTCAGATCGGCGGTACTGAGCTGAAAAAGTTATTTTGTTCTTTTTAGTGCATTAGGAAAAGGGCATTTTATTTTATTTTTTATTTTTTATTTAAATAAGTGTTATTTAAACCTATTATTGTATTTTAAAATAACTTCACGCCATACAGGATCTAATTTTTAGGAAAAAAAAATTACTTTTCGCAGCATGGAATGAAATTAATGTATCTCAATAATAATAAAAATGAAAAGATGGCAGGAAACTGATAACAAGGAATGGTAAATTGTACCCATTTTTATGACTTTTACCACCAAATATCTTTATTAATATGCTTTTTAAAATTTTAGACTTTTTTTGGGGGGGGGAGGGGGGTAATATATACTTTGGTTCCCCTACCCATTAACCTCTACAGTAGGGAGTAGAGGAAGTAGATACATGGCACCCTAGTCCCAGGTGCTACACGGTAGGATAACTTGATCTTCGTCGTTATGACAAAAATTATAACTGTAAGAAACGGTAGAAAAATCAAGATAATATAACATATTTCATGTAATTAATAAAAACTTATATAAATCTTAGTCTAAAAATTTGAAAATTTTCTGTCGAACATTTACGCTCTTTTAATGTCATGTTAATAGAGTAGACATTTTTAATTCATTTAATTAGTGAAAAACTGTTTTAGAAATTTATCAAAGATTTCCATTAAAAATGACTGGTAATTAAAAACCGTAAAAATTGGCAATTCTGTTTTCTATACAACCAAACAGAAAAATATCAGTGCTTAACTTCATTACTGTGCGCAGGTCATGGCGAGAATAATTTTACCATAAAAATCATACATTAAGGGGAAGGAAAAACGCTTTCCGAAATAATAAAATCAAAAAGTGATAAAAGATATTATACAAAAATTTAAATTGGCGATTAAAGATATATCATAACTGTCAAATGTAAAGTTTTTAAACACAGCTTACGTAATTGTAAAAAAAAACTATGTAATTATCTGGAACACTTGACAGTTATAGATTATACATACTGTTGAAGTTTAATGAAACTGAAATTGTTAATTAAAATTAAATATTCATATATATATATAGCTAAAGTAATGAAGAAATTTTACCTTTAAATTATTTAAAATATTTGAATATGATTATTTATCTATTTAATAAAATCAATTTAATTATAATAAACTATATCGCCATAGTTCTTTTACAAAAATGCATTAGAATTTTTTCATTATCTTCTTCCATTTGCATTAATCAATTTCAATTATGGGGCTACCAATAATGAAATTTCTTAGCTTGTTATAATCTTACCTTTCATTTTCAATGTAATCTTTCTTTAATACTCGCAAGTGAAAAATTTTGGTCCTTAATTGCTTCATTAATATAAATAAGAACAGAAAAGATAAACTAAAGAATTGCATTATATCTGATGTACATGGAAGCATTTTCTTCCCATTTTTGTAAGAGACATATATTTACTTCCTAAATTATAAAGACACTATTTTTAATGCGTTAACAATAATATCTTTGAAAATAACTAGTACAGATATTCCTTTTAAAATAATATTTTTAATTTTTTTTTTTTTTTAGCCGCATAATAAGAATTGATCCCAATATTAACACATGTACCTAATTGCAAAAAAAAAAAAAAAAAAAAAAAAAAAAAAAATTAATATGGCTATTTAGAAATTATGGATACCAACATTTTAATTTATTCCGGAGTATTTTTAGCCCCGCCTTTTTTTTTTCCTACCACTTATTTTTTAAGATCATTTTTTTCTTATTTTATCGATGTTATATAGTGGCGAAAAATATTCTATAAATAAAGTGGTGCGAAATAAAGGCGGGGCTGAAAATACTCCGGAATAAATTAATATGTTGGCATCTATGAGAAATTGGCATATCCGATATATTTAAACGTGAAAAACTATTACAGAGCGTTCAAAACGATTCGTATTTCAAAATGTCAACCATTAAGCAGAATCACTTCTCAATTATGCTGCATTCATTTAGAATAAAAAGACAACTGCGAAAACTAAATTCATCATTTGAGTTTAATTCATTCATATACTAACATTTACAGGAGTCGTACCCTCCGCCTTTTTTTTTTTTTTTTTTTCCCAGGACATTCTTTCAGATCAGAAATTTCCGCTTTATTGCTACCACAATTTTTATACAATAACCTCTATCTTAATTGAATCACGACACATTACTATAAAAATACTATAAATATTTCTGCATGAAATTAGTGGTGTCAAAAAAAGCAAAATTTTCATGTCTCTCACAGTGTCTTGCAAAAAGGCGGAGAGTACGACCCCTGCACTCACCTTTAACATCTTACTGAATGGCATAACCTCATACCTTTTCTAAGTACCTCCTTAAAGCTTCACATAATAAGCTTTTAGTTAAGATAACAAAAAACCTTTTCATCATTTTTTAAGGAATTCTGCGTAAGTTTAAAGAAAAAATGAACAAATTACAAGTAAGTAAACAATGTAAATACATGTTGAATGATTAAGAAAATATTAGTTTAATTTTAAATATGTAGAAGCAAATAAATAAATAAATAAAAATAAGGAATAGTTCTAATAGATAAATATATAAAAAAAATTGCATATAAAGGCATTTGGTTTTTAATACATATATAATAATATTCAGACAGTTATGAATGTTTGTAATAGCATTTAGTTTTTAATCATAGTTTGCACACTTTGCACCTTTCGGCTACCGGATAAATTTCATAGAAATATTTATTTTATTTAATCAGTGACCTGCATACTTGCCAACCACCTCATTAATAACCGTACAATTGTTAACACCCCTTGATAAAAAGTCCTTTTTTTCACACCACTTTTTTTTTAGAGTAATTCCCTCCGAATGTTGTTACGATTAAATAAGAATAAAATTACCCTAAAATATGACTGGTATGAAAAAAAAAGGCGGGTACTAAAAATTGTACGGTTCATAATGAGATGGTTGGCAAATATGGATCAGTAAAGGTTTTCATGGATAAAGTAAAATAGAAAATCTTTTTTTAAATTTCCGGTAGGCAAAAGTTAGCAATTATATTTTTAAACAATATCTCTAAAAAAGAATTAATTAAACACGTGTCATTTGTTATTTTTATTAAAAACACGTAAAATTAATTTTTATTTAAAAAAAAAGTTCAAAAAATATTATTAACAAGATTATGGTTGCTGGAACCCGCCTCTTGTGTTTGCATTTATTTGGAGATATTTTCAAATAGGTTTGACCTCGATTTGACCTCGAGACAAACTCTCTAGTATTCTAATAGGGATTTCTAGAACTCGCTTTTAAAGGGGACCAGAATTTATAAGGATGACATGGAACTATTTTTTCTAGAGCCATAAGTTAGATTCTAGATGTCAGTTGCAGATATTTTTTCTCAGTGTAGTTCTTAATTGAAAAATTAATTCTTCTTTATATTAGTTATAAGACTTGTATCATAGACTCCTAAACCAGATGCCTGTCGTGTGGCTCAGACACTTGGCAACAGTTGAAGTGGTAGACAGCGCCACCTGCTACAGATTGAGCGACATTTTTATTCAACTGTCACCAACATTTTTAAGAAGTGATATATGATACATATAATTGACGTTACTTCGATTCTGTTCGTCTTTTATGTATATCATATCCCACTTTTAAAAATTTTTGGTGGCTGTTGAATAAAAAAGTCGCGCAATCTGTACCAGGTGGCGTTGTCTACCGATTCAACTGTTGCCAAGTTTCTGAGCGAAGCGACAGGCATCTAGTTAAGGAGGCTATGCTTGTATACATATTACTATTACTGTATTTTACTATTACATAGGTGCCAAGTCTCTTGTTTTTCAAGGGAAATTCAAGCCGGAAATTTTTTATAGCTGTTTTCGGTAATATTAATTCTCGAAAATATATATAACATATTCCATTTAAAAATACTGGTGTCAATTCTGATTTAAAAGTTAAAAATGTTGGCAGCTCTGCTATTACCGAAATTTAAATTTACAGTAAAAGCTATCTCCTAACAAGCCTTTGTTTCATACAAATACAGCCTTATTGATAAATTAAATTTTCTAATGTGTAACTCATTTATGTGACCTGCGAGTTACACTTCGGAAAATACGGTACTTTAACATAAAATATATTGTAATTAAAATTTTTCCATATCTAAAACAAATTACAGAATTTTAATTTTGGTGAAGGTTTTGTTTCTTTAATTAATATTACTTTAACCCTTTGCCAGCCCTAGCGCTTTAAAGCGCTGCAAACAGTGTTGCAAAATTTAGGAATTCTTTTATTTAACTACCACCAACAATATTGAGGAGCGATATTTCATATATATAATGAACGAATAACTTTCGAAGTGATTAGATAACGGTTGCAGTTAAAATTATGTGGTGGATTTTGAATAAAAAATAATTAAACATTGTAACGCTGACTGGAGGAGTGAAATTAAATTGGACTGGCAAAGGTTTAATTTAAATTCATTGTTAATTGTAATTTAATTGAATAATATGATTTTTTTTTTCTTTCCTAGGTAAGTCTAATAATGCCTGTATATTTCTCAGCTACAAAAGATTGGTGTACAGATATGTAAAGTTTCGCTTATTAGCTGTATCTAGAGTTATAACAGGAAATGTGGCTTTACTGGTAAGAATAGTAAATTATTTATAAACTCTGCTAATTTACTACATTAATAGTAAGTCGAACAAACAACTAAAAACAAATGTGTAGTAAATATGTTATTTACAGTAGTACGTATCTGTGTAATTTTCGGCGATTAATATACAGGTCAAATGAGAGAGTTTTGCACCAGAAGTTTTAATTGACAGATATAGTTATATTTGTTCGATCTGTTTCTTCGAAAAAATATAGATTTTTTTTTTTTTTTTTTTTTTATAAATTTCGGATGTAGATATGACATATG
The DNA here is from genome assembly GCA_963930645.1 of Salticus scenicus. Lineage (NCBI taxonomy): Eukaryota > Metazoa > Arthropoda > Arachnida > Araneae > Salticidae > Salticus > Salticus scenicus. The sequence goes on along the minus strand of OZ005662.1, from coordinate 140,021,114 downwards.
TGACCTGCAGACTATACGCTGACATATACGGTATATGGCACATTCGTCAATTACAATGCACTGAAAAAAGAAAAGAAATCGAGCCCTGATACCATTCTTACGTAAAATGACCTCCTGAATCCGAATATGACTCAATTTTGCCCAGTCACCCATCGTTTTCTCAGGACACCACCCCCTTCCCCAATTTTTATCACTGTTTGGTAATTTTATGGCCATGAATTTGATTTGGAGAATGAAAAAGAATTAATTTAACACTTAAAAACAAAAAAATATATAAATCCCCCTCCCTAAATTTTCCCCTTGCCGAAAATGTTGATGTTTTAGAATTTCTCAAATCTGTAGCCTCTCAGAAGATAATTAACAGTTAAAATAATCCTCCCCCTCCTTAAAAATCAAATTTATCTTATACTATCAAGTGAGCAATATGTGTATATTTCACTGATCTCGAAAACAGTAGCTCGGACAGTCACGAGATTTAACACAAAGGTGCCCCCCGAAGGGTCATTGTGCACATCGAAGTCAGATTTTCGAATTTTTGATTAGTTTTTTCTTAATTAATTAAAATGTAAAAATAATAACCTTCTAATTTCTGATAAAAAACCCATTTAAATTTTAACATTTTATCCATAATTTAATTGTTGCCAATTTTTTTTTCGACATAATAATAATAATTAAAAAAAAAAAAAAAAAAAAAAAAAACGCACATTTATTTAAAATAAGGAAAATAAATCAGAAATATTAGAAAATAAATTAGAAATATCAGTCGCATCACTACAAATAAGATACCAAATGAAAGTGAAAATTTTTGTAAATCCGATGCATTAAACAGCTTATCAATCGGATGATTAGTTTTTTCTTAATTAATTAAAATGTGAAAATAGTAACCTTCTAATTTCTGATAAGACATTTAAATTTTAGCATTTTATCCATGATTTAATTGTTGCCAATTTTTTTTCGACAAAATAATAATAATAATAATAATTAAAAAAAAAAAAAAAAAAAAAAAAGTACATTTATTTAAAATGAGGAAAATAAATCAGAAATATTAGCAAATAAATTAGAAATATCAGTCGCATCGTTACAAATAAGATACCAAATGAAAGGGAAAATTTTTGTAAATCCGATGCATTAAACAGCTTATCAATCGGATGATTAGTTTTTTCTTAATTAATTAAAATGTGAAAATAGTAACCTTCTAATTTCTTATAAATAAGACATTTAAATTTTAGCATTTTATCCATGATTTAATTGTTGCCATTTTTTTTTTCGACAAAATAATAATAATAATAATAATAAACGTACATCTATATATTAATAGGCAAGCATAAAATTTGTTGTCCCTTTTTAACATATTAATTATGGGAGTAGAGGGTTGAAAATAGTATCATTCGAAAGGTATGATTAGCCAGAAGGCGCGAATACAAATATTATTTTCTTACGATGTCAAGAAGGTATTTAAAAATACATTTATTTTTTATGCATTTTCCCCCATTTTTCCCTTTTATACACGTATTCCTTTACATCAAAAAATACCTAAAAGTAGAAAGTTGTTAAATCTGGCAATTTCATAAAGCTCAAATAAAACCATAGACACAGTAATTTGTATAATGTAGCATCACTATACGCAAGCGAAGTGATGACGTCACTGTCTGTCCATGGAGTCATGAAAGGGATTTTCTATGTTAATTGTCCATTGGATTTTTTGTAAAAAATTATTAAAAAATAACGGAAATTATCTGCCGATTTTAATTCCGATATTTGGGTATAGTTATATATAAGTTACTGTCTACATGTGTTTGATTGAGTTATTTTTTCTGTAAAATTGATAAAATTTTAATTTAAAATCACAAAACTCCAGAAAAAAAAAAAAAATGGCAAACTTCCAGTTGCGAATGTAAACATAAACATTTCATTTCAAAGGGAGATATTAAAACAATAAATATTCAACTAATATACTAAATAAAAGGAAAATGGATTTGTTACTAACTGCTGCATGTATAAGTAGACGATACGGAAAAAAATCCGATTTCCGTTTTTTGCTGAATTTACATGTTTTGAGCTTTCTTTACGTTTCAATTAACTGAAATTGGCTACTTATTTTTTAAAAAAGTGTCTTTATGGCTAGCTTTTGTGGGTAGAAGAAGCAAGTAGAAGATACAAAAAAACTTTTGATTTCCGGTTTTCGAATTTTCGATGAATTTACACGTTTTGAGATTTCCTTGCATTTTAATTAAGTGAAATTGACTACTTATTTTTATTTTTTAAAAAGTGGATTTATTATTCTTTCCTCTACATATATAACTAGAAAATATAAGATTAAAAAAAGTTTTGGATTTTCGGTTTTCGATAAAGTTACACGTTTTTAAATTTCCCGAACTCAGTTCGACCATTTTTGAAAAATATCTTTTTTTTTTTTTTTTTTTGTTCAAACACTGTACTTTATGAACCAATCGAATTAATTTAACAGAATTTGCTACTTGGTTGGGCCTTGGTTTGACATGGTACCTATTAGCTTCTGGGCTGTATCACAACAAGGGACGTTTTCACGTTGCGATTTTCTCTCATTTCAGGAAAGGCTAACATCTACAGAGAGAAATAGTTATATTAAGTAAAACTCTGCTGATTCAGTTAGAGTGAATATCGGCAAACAATTGCCGCAGCTGTGTTGCAATTGCATTCCGTTTAGGACAAGGCAATAACTTTGCTTTGCCTCGCTTTGCAAAAAAAATGGTCGAGTTTCGACCACTGGGCGATACTAGTTTATTTAAAATGAGGAAAATAAATCAGAAATATTAGAAAATAAATTAGAAATATCAGTCGCATCGTTACAAATAATATACCAACGAGATATATAAATTAGAGTGCTGATTCAATGGATGAAGGATTAGCTTTCTGTGGTTCAAGAGGAATCACGTGACATGCTCCAATAGGTTGCTGTGTTTGGCCCTTTATCGCTATTTTGGCATTTAAAACATCAGTTCGACAAATTATCATTATTATTAAGTAAAATGACAGTCCTATGACCGAAATAAATTGTTTTTAAAATAATTTTACACATATTTAATTTATATATATAAAAGAGTACTTCCACTCACTTACTCACTCACTGACTAATCAACGCACAGCAAAAAATTCTGGGGCCACTGACTCGAAACTAGGTCAGATTTTAGAACATGTGGTGTAAGCACCCCCTAAGAAGCGATTTTGCGAAATTCGACCCCCAAGGGGGGGTGGGAGCGAAAGACGCAATTTCACAAAAACCGTCATATCTCAGAGAAAGAAACAGATATCTGTAAAATTTTTGCATTAAAACAAAGCTAACACAAATGCCTAAAAACCAATTTCTGGAATTTTGGAAATTCGGTCCACAAGAGGGGGTGCGTGGCAAAATGTGATTTCGCATGCGAAAAAAGTGATTTCTTAAAAAACATTCATATCTCAAAGAAAAAAACAGATATACGTGAGATTTTTGTTTCATAATATAGCTAACATAAATACCTAAAAACCAATTTCTGAAATTTCAGAAATTCGGTCCCTAAGGGGGTACATGGGGCAAAACGTGATTTAACAAAAACCTTTATATCTCAAAGAAAAAAACAGATATCCGTAAAATTTTTGCTTTAAAATATAGCTAACACAAATACCTAAAAACCAATTTTTGGAATTTTAGAAATTCAGTCCCCAAGGGGAGGGGAAGGAAGGAAAACATTCTCTATATTTTATCTTCTATATAATAATATCGATATTTCTTCTATAATAAAGTTTAAAAATAATTATTTTAATTTTTAATTGTTGCCAAAAAAATTTACGAGTTGATTTATTTTTCGACATATAATGTAATATATTCTCACGAGAATGGTAAAAGAAATATTAAATAATAAATTTGCTTTGGCTATGACAAAATGACGTCATTATCAAAATTAAATATTAATAATAAAAATCTAACATATTTTTTCAAATTTTGTTCCGTAATCTTTTTTAACATACCCCAGTTTCAGATTTCTTTTTAATTGCGTTTTTATTTATTTATTGGCGCGTATAATACGTTTGGCATGAAAGCTAATTCAGCATTATATTCAGATTTACTTATTCATAATGTAGGGTAATTTTTTAAATTTTGATGCTAAAGTAGATACGACATTTTTCGCCAAGGAGTCTACTTTTGGGATAGCCACTTTAAGCCAAGTAGCCCATAAACAAATAAATTATAAAATATTGAAGGGGGGGGAGGCTAGAAAGAAAGAAACAGAAACAATAACCTCATAAATTATGTATTTTTGTTTAAAATGGTGACAAAAATTCAAAAGTCACCAAGGGGAGCTATAATAGGCCTGTACCACGATAAGGATAAATAAATATTTATTTATTTTTCTATATACGAACCACTGTTAACTAACTATGAAATACATATAGCCACAAAAAGTGAGTTGTTTCACAGCATATTGTAATATTATATTTCACGTGAAATTGCTGTCAGTTTATGGTCGACCGGAAAAATCGAATAAATATAGGAAATAACGTAAAAGTAAATATTATGTACAGTACGCATAGTGTTGTTCATATGTAACTAATATTCAAATATAGAAGGGCTACTTCATTTTTTTCGATACTGTCTGTTTCGAAATTGTTATCTGATAAGCACAAAAGTGAAAGCCCGCTGGTATGGCAATAGCGACACACACCCAAAGCGACCTTTTGAGCAATTTCAATGAATTTTATTTTTATTTTTTATCTATAAAGCGATATAGAAAAGAATTTTCTTTAAATATAATGACCAGCCAAGCGGGTAAAATTTGTCCGAAGAAATCCATAGGAGCTGAGGTCATAATTTTTAGTGTGTGGCTTTTTTACTTGTATCCAACATCCATTGCAACGGGATTTTGAGAATTTCCCCATTTTCCCTCCTTAAGGATGGGAGAGCAATAAAGACGTTTCCAAGCATAACCTTGCTTAAAATTATCGCAGTAAGATTAATTTTTATGTGTGGGTTGATTATGCATTCTCAACACGCACTATCAAGTAATTTTACGAAATTTCCCTCTGCCTCCCTCCTTTAAGGTCGGAGTGGTGGCAAAAACACGTTTTTAAGAGTAACTCTGTTCCAAAGTACCTCAGGAAAGCGATTTTTTGATATGTCGGTTGGTTACGCGTACTCAACACGCACACTACAAAGGGGTTTTGTGAATTTCCACCCTACCGGTCTTGGGAGGGGAGGTGGGGACAAAAAAATGTACCCATGTATAACTCTGCACTAAATTATCTTAGGAAGGAGATTTTTGATGTGTGGGTCGGTTATATGTATATCTAACTCACAGTATAAAGAGATTTTGCAAAATTCCCTCCGCCGTCCCTCCTTCATGTGCGGGGGGGGACACGTTTTAAAACATAATTCTTTTTCAAATAATCTCAGGATCTCGATTTTTTTAATGTCTGGTTAGGTATGCGTATGCAAGATGCACTATAAAGGTATTTTGAGAAATTATCCCCTTCTCTTCTGGTGCTGGCGGGGGCAAAAACAAGCTTAAATATACTCCAGATTACCTTAGAATGATGAATTTTGATGAGTGGGTGTTGGTTAAGTGTACGCAATATGCACTTTGATGGGAGGAAAGTTTACGAAACTTTCAACATTACCCGTGAGGGAGGGGGAGTAAAAATTAGGTAAGGTACAGCCGAAGGCATTGGGGCTCGAGATTCAAAAAGTGTGGGGAGGCGGAAAACTGCTGCCGATGGTAGCGGGAACTTTAACTTACATTTTGAATGATTTCTATCTTTTTTTTTTTTTGAGATTTTTTTTATTATTAATGATATGAAATATTGAGAATTCATTTCGATATAATGACCAGCGAAGCGGGCAAAGCCTGCTAGTAGCCATAAAATTACCAAAAATGGATAAAAATAGGGGACCGTTCCTAAAAGACCGTGGATGATAGGGCAAAATAGTCATATTCGGTTTCAGGAGGTCATTTTACATTTTAATTAGCCAAAATGGTGTTTGGACAATTTTCATGCCGAGCACTGTTATTAATTTATTCTAACAATTGGTTTAATAGCTGTATTTTATCTATGCAGCATTCTATATATTTTCTCCAATAGTCTCTGATATATATATACTTGTAAAGAGAAATAGCATACAATGGTGCTATGAATAAAAATTTAAAATTAAGGTCACTCCGTCTAGATATGTTACCTTGATCATACTCATATAAAATGTCAGCCATAATTATTCGATTGCCATAATTATTCGATTTTTAAATAATTTTGAATGAATGTTTATAGTATAATTTTACAATAGAAATGTACATCTGAAGGTAATTTATTAATTTAAAGGTAATTCATTTAATAAAAAAATTTAAAAGTAATTTCACTTAATAATTCTTAAAGCTATAAATTTTCTAAAGCTGCATCTGTATAAATATATATTAACTGCAAATATATATATATATATTTAAATAAATAATAAAAACTGCTTTTGACAACTAAATTGAAACCAATTAGAATATTCATTAAAAATATTATTTATGCTTCAGTTAAAATACATTTATAAAGATTCAATTAAATCAGTACTAAAAATTATTTATTAAACTTAAATACTTTTTACAAGTATTACGTTTTATGTTTCATCAACTAAACGAAAAAAGAAAAAAATCGTTTAGATAAACTTATTACTTATTTATTATATAATAGTTATCATTTTATTCCCAAAATGTTAAACAAAAAAAGGCTAATATCCTGATATTTCAATCAATTTAAATTTATAAAAACTGTAAAAAAATATTTTTCAAAAGCTAATATTACTAATTCATTTCTATTGTCAAATATTTTTATATCATCTTCTATTTCGTTTATTTAAAAATTTTCAAGATAAATTTAAGAAGAAACTTCTACTATTCAAAACAGCTTTATTTACTTTACATTTTATAGTGTGCAGATAATGTATGTTGGGAAAAAGCAAATTTATACATGAAATGCGTTTATCCACTCATTTTGTTTCTTGGTACTAGTTGTCAAATACGTAACGAAAAAGTTAACAAATTAAAATGATTTACATAATACGTTTGAAAGAGAAAATCCAATTTCCATGTGCTTCTGAACATAAGAAAAACGTGAACAGATGCAAATGATGTGTATTTAAATAAATAATATTGTGCCTGTGTAAAGAAAGCATTGCGTAACTCTATCACAAGTGATATTGGAAGAAAATATTTCACAAAATAAATACTATTTTAGAAAACTAATCAGATTTGGAAAAAAAATAATTATTTTTTCACAAAATCATTCCCGTATTACATTTGTATTAACGGAAAAAAAAAAGGAATATTTATTCTTCATGCTGTCAAACATTCCAAATTAAATATAGATTTTTCCTTAATGAGATTGTAATTTCAGTTTTAATTACTTTTTTACTTTCTTCTACATTCATAGATAAAAATCACAGGATAGGTAGAAATTTATGACGTCGATAAATGTATTTGTTTTGAGGCTTTCTTAACAGTATTTGACCAAGTTTAGTAAATATCAATCTGTATATATGTGAAAAAAAATTTTTGGCGTATCTCTAGGTAAAAAACTAATGCATATTTGCCAACATACTAATTAATATTCCATCGTATTGTTAGTCCCGCCGTTTTTTTCACACAAGCATACTTGCCAACAATCTCATTAATAACCGTACAATTGTTAACGCCCCCTGAAAAAACGCCCCTTTTCTCACACCACTATATTTTTAGAGTAATTCTCTCCAAATGTTGTTACGATTAACACGTTAATCGCCATGTCAGTCATATGTGTCTGACGCATTTTTAACACGCATTTTTAACTAGGAAATAACCCTAAAAGGAATATGATATACGCCGAGTAATTATTAACACGTTAATCGCCATGTCAGTCATATGTGCCTGACGCATTTTTAACACGCATTTTTAACTAAATTGTCTAATAAAGTTACCATGGCCCATGTGAAAATTTTTCTGATATTATCGTGGCGATTAACGTGTTAAATAAACTAAAATTACTCTAAAAAATTATTGGTGTGGAAAAAAAAGCGGGTACTAAGAATTGTACGGTTCATATTGAGATGGTTGGCAAGTATGCACAAGTATGTTTTTAGAATATTTTTCTTCTTATTTAATCGCAACTGCACTTGGGGAATATTACTCTAAAAATTTACTTGTGTCAGAAAAAGGGCAGGACTAACAACACTACGGAATATTAATTAGGATGTGGGCAACTATGCTAATGGAAAAAATTCATAGCTGCCAAAATTTTAATTTATTCCGGAGTATTTTTAGCCCCGCCTTTATTTCCTACCACTTATTTTTTAGAAGCAATTTTCTCTTATTTTATCGAAGTTGCATTGAAGAAAATTTTTATATAAATAAAGTAGTACGAAATTAAAATGGGGCTAAAAGTACTACGGAATAAATTAAAATATTGGCATCTATGGAAGAAATTCATAAAAATTTATATTTAGTTGAATCATGACATACATTGGTGCCCTGTTAACTTTTGGTGCAAACTTTCTTTAAAGATGGCGCTGCCATGGTGTAATCTCTCCCATTTATAGGAAGAGAATATTTAAGCTTCTATTATGTATAATTGCACAAAACGTGATAAATGAGGGTTATTATGATATACTGTAATGATATAAAATAATGCATATCGGACAAGGGGCTTTACATGTTGCAATTTTCCCAGTGAATGTAAAAGCTATATCTCAGCTGAAATACACCAAATTTAATATGTAAAATTGCCATTATGAAAATATATACTGATACAATTTGACTACATCACTACACTAAATTTTTCGTTGAGATCAAGCAAGTGGTTCGTGTACAGAGCCATTCAAGAGAATTCAACTACGTTACGACTTTGTAGGAAATTTCTGGTAAGCCATAGCCTTCTAAACTAGATGCTTATCGCGTAGCTGGAAAACTTGGCAACAGTTGAAGCGGTAGACAGCGCCACCTGGTACAGATTGCCTGACTTTTTTATTCAACTGTCACCAATAATTTTAAGAAGTGATATATGATATATATAATCGACGTTTCTTCGATTCTATTCGCCTTTTATGTATATCATATCCCATTTTTAAAAATTTTTGGTGGCTGTTGAATAAAAAAGTCGCGCAATCTGTACCAGGTGGCGCTGTCTACCGCTTCAACTGTTGCTAAGTTCCCGAGCTACGCGACAGGCATCTAGTTTAGGAGGCTATGGGTAAGCACAGTGAAACATCTATAGGCTGCTGCAAACAAAATAAAATGAGGCTATATTTTTTATATGCATAAAAACGTGTTTTGTGTCGATTGTGGTATGGATATCATTCATCATTCATTTACAGGGCTACCCAAAGTGTTTTGATATATTCGGGCTATACTTATAAATTCCTGGAAATGTATTTCGATTTGTGTTTGGTATCTTTCGTATAAGATTAAATTTATTTACACAATGTGATGTGCATAGAGTTTATAGAAAATATGCAGGGTTACCAAAAATTAGGCTAAACGATCTTTTCTATTGGATGTAATTGATAGAAATGCTTTGGTACATTTCAGTACGCCGACGATGGTTTTAATCTAAGGAAAATTAATTTTTCATAATTATACTGTTAAAAAAGTATTTTTTAAAGTTCAATTTTCGCCTCCGGTTTTTTGTGTAATATCACGTTTTGAGGGTAACCTGAATATGAAAGTGCAGATTTCAGCGGTTGATCTATATGTATATTAGTAGTGAAATTTTAGACGCTTTTTCAAAATAAATTTAAGTAGTGTTTGAACAAAAAATTTTTATTATTATTATTATTATTATTATAGCTAATTTTACAAAGTAAATGTCACATGTATAGAAAATGTAACAAAAATTGTTCTCTTTTTGTATATAAATCTACCAAAAATAAATAAATTTGCTGATAAATTCCATCGCGTACAGTTTTGACAAAAAATGGAATTTTGGGACCTTAAAGCTCAACATTTTCAACTCTCACCTAAGTTATTTCCCAGAAAATCGGGGTGATGTGAGTGAAGAACAAGAAGAGCTATTTCATCAAAACATCAAAGAAATGTAGCGGAGGTATCACGAACGATGTTAGAAGATTATTGTTTCATGCTACACATGGAGAACGCCCCTTCTCAAGACCCTCAAGCCATGCACAAGAGAAAAAGCTCTAAATTTTAGAGCTTTTTCTCTTTGAGTGAGCTTCGATGCAAAGAAACACATTTAAAAGATAATGTATAAATAATAGCCTATTTTAATGTATTTTATGCATAAAGCGTTTGGAATTTGATATAGCTTCTGTGTGAAATTTTCCGATCTTCGTACTTACTCATAGCTGCCAATATTTTAATTTATTCCGAAGTACTTTCAGCTCCGCCTTTATTTCGCACCACTTTATTTATAGAAAAATTTTCTTCGATATATAACTTCGAAACAATAAGACAAAATAATTTTTTAAAAATAAGTCGTACGAAGTAAAGGCGGGGCTAAAAATACTCCGGAATAAATTAAAATATTGGCAGCTATGACTTACTTTGGGAAAAATCCCTATGAGATAGGAAGAAATGACAAACATTCCTGAATGCAGCGTATGAAAACACATCAGAGAAACCCAACACTGTGACAAAATAAATAAATAAATAAATAAAATAAATAAATAAATGTATGATTTCACAAACCTGTGTTCACTGAGAAAAAATTCTGTAACTGACATCTAGAATCTAGATTTTGGTTCTAGTAAAAATAGTTCCATGTCATCCTTATAAATTCTAGTCCCCTTTCAAAGCGAGTTTTAGATATACCTATTAGAATTCTAGAGCGTTGGTCTATGTTATCGTGGTCAAACGTATTTAAAAATCACTGCAAATAAATATGAATACAAGAGGCTAGATTTAGCAATTATAACCTTGGTTTATGACACAATTCTGGAAAATCAAACAAGAATATTTTACAATACAAAGGATTCAGAATATACTTTCACCATAAAAGTATAAACTAGAAATTCTCGATCATTTCGTCTATTCAGCTTATAGGCGTGCCTTTTACGCATAGCTCGGAAATCTATATTTCTAGTATAGGGATTTGGAAACTGACCACTTATTCGTTCTAGATAAAAGCGGTATATTTTTTTCTCAGTGTTTGTATAATAAAAAATGCTTTTTAAATAAAAAGATATTAATGACTTAGAGCTTTAATATCTAAAACATAACGTATCTTCGTTTCTATAAACGTTATTTCTCAGATATTCAATGTTATTTTGATTAAATAGAAAAAAATGTCATTACCAATACCTTAAAACTTACCATGAAAAGAAATTAACGGCGAACATTAAGATGATTTATTTATTTATTATCAATTAAGGCAAAATATTTATTTACTTAAAAACTGCATTTTTCCTGTGCATATTTTTTTTATTTTGAAACTGCACAAAATGAATTTTAATTAGTCTCTGGCGTATTATTGAAGATAGACTTTATTATTATTACTTAAAAAAAAAAAAAAAAAAGACAAATCCCTGTTTTGATTTTTGACGATTTAAAAGTAAATTGCCTAAATCAATGATTATTTTTATAATGAGTAGAAATGATTATCATTTTTTACCTTGACTTTTATTTATTTTTATTTATTTATTTATTTTTTTTTTTATGTTACGGTCTTTGGTAATTAAATTTTTAAATAGTTTAAATTATTAAAAAAAAAAAAAAAAAAGTTTTGTTCATTTTTAATTTAAGTTTTTTTTTTTTTTTCCTTATGTGGAATTGTTTTTATATTACTCATTTAAAGCAATTTTTTAAAACTAGAATATTCCTTGCATTTAAAAATTAGTATACGTTAATACCAAGAATAATTATAAATTATTCTAAAACTTTAAAATTAGTTGATAATTGAAGAAATATATATTTTTTAAGCGATTCCAAAGTTTAAACTTTTCTTTTAATTAAAAAGACAGTTTAAAAGTTTCTGTTATTCTTTAATTTATTAATATATATATATTTCTTTTCGATTTAATTTGAAAGTAAAATTTAATAAAAAGTAAAGAAAAGTTTAAGTTTTAATTCATATCTTTAAAAGATAAGATATTTCTTATTATGCGTTTTTTTGCTATTTATCCCTTAATTAAAATCTAGTAGAAAACAATGATACATTCTTTGGTTGTATATTTTTTTCTTTATCAGGTATACAGCAATAAATGTAAGTTTAATAGTTAAATAGAGTGGAAGTGGGGGGGGGGGGGGACAAACTGAAAAGCCCCTTTAACCCTTAAAATTTTTCTAGGAAATATATGGGAGCAGCGGTCACGAATTTTGGTGTTTGGGGTGTTTATATCCATCTAATACAAACAGTGAAGTTTTATTGTAAAATTTCCCTTGCCGTGTTTGAGAGTGGGGTGACAAAAAACTCGTATCCTAGATTAACCCTACTTAAATCAGGAAAGCGGTTTATGTAGCCAAAATGATACCTGTGGTTTATCGAAATTCTACCGCTTCCCGCCTTTTAAAAGCGAAACCCTAGCTATAAATTTTGTTCGCATCACAAAGTGTACTTAAATTTGACTTAACGGCCCTCTTCACTTACCGTCGCCGGAAGCCCGAGCCAATGTTATTCTATGGGGAAATTTTCTTTACAAATAACTTATTAACTAATACATATTTTTAAATTCTGTTTTCACATTCAGAATATTCCCAGCTGGTGAATTGACGGACCTTTTTCAAAAATGTATTTTTTTTATTTTTAATATTTTATTTTGAAATTGCAAAATGAAAAAAATTCACTTATTGAAAATTCGTATTTTTCAGCTTCAAAATAAAATATAAAAAATTAAAAAAATATTTTTTTAAAAATGGTCCATCAATTTAACAGCTGGGAATTTTCAGAATGTGAAAACAGAATTTAAAAATACGTATTAGTTAATAAGTTATTTGTAAAGAAAAATTTCCCGTAGAATAACATTAGCTTCGGCTTCCGACGGCGGCGAGTGAAGCGGGCCCTTAACAAAAAAAAAAAAAAAAAAAAAAGATTACAAAATGAAATGCATTTTTAGGGAATTTCAACCAATGAATCGAAACCAGTAGTGAGATCCTGTATATGAATTGTAAATGCTTTTCATATAGTTTTCGACATGAAGCATTATTAATTAATTATAAAAATATTTATTTATGGACGATTTAAATGTAATTACAGTTCACGACATTTTAAATGTTTTGCAACAATTAGACTATCACATTTAACTAACAATCTAAATTTATTAAAAAAGGCATATATGCTTTTGTTTACCTTTAATTAATTTTTTCTTAGTTCTTTCTTTATTTTATTGTTTTATTGTAACAATATTTTAGAAAAAAGTACGATAGGTTTGCAATTAATTACTCTCCAGAGGCATTGCATAGAATTTCCATCTAATGAAAGCTAATAGAGTATTTCTTCATTTTCATTAGGCCGCTCAAATAAATTTAAATAATAACAAATATTTAAGTAATAGTATTTTCCAAAGTATCTTATTTAAATAAAATACCTATTTTTTTACCTAATAACCTATTTTTTTATGATCAGCTTTTCTTAATAAAACTTTCTTAATAATTTTCAGTTATAAATCTCGCTTATTTTTTATTCATTCCTTTGATCGTAAACATTATTATTATTATTATTATTATTATTATTAATTAGTTTTTATTTTTAGATCAATTTAATACATAAGATAAAGCTAGGAGAGATGGCGCGGTATGATATATTGCCCACATAGTGTATCGTAGGGAAGGAGCAGAGTGGGTGCGCTGCGACATCACGTAGTTGTATTGTACAATAGCAATAGAGGAGTGCTGACTTGAATGTCCATGTTCATTGTTTCAAGCGTCTAAGGTAAAACGGGGTTATTTTGTCTTGTTTTCAAAAATAAATGCTTGAATTTTCATAACTCTTCCTACGAATTTTTATAGAATGGTCGTAGTGCAGAATATTTTTAACCCCTTAACAACTTTAGTCGTGCAGAGAACATGCTCTACTACTTCTATAAGGCCCGCTATACACTGACGAGACATGAGACAAAGTTTGAAGCGACGTGCGACACGCGCATGCTCTAAATACAACTTTATCTCCTGAAAACTGTTTTGAGCATGCGTGTGTCGCATGTCGCTTCAAACTTTGTCTCGTGTCTCTTCAGTGTGTAGTGGGACTTACAGTTTCTACAGTCTGGCATTGGTATTTTTAAATAGTAGTTCTTTCGAATAATTTTTCGTAAGACAACACGGCAATTCGAAGATGAAATAATATTAATATTACCATCCAGTAATAGTGGTGGGAACTGAAATATATAGTTTAAAAAAAAAAAAGAAAAGAAAAGAAAAAAGAAACTGTTAAGGAGTTAAATTAAACAATTTCTCAGAAACTACTAACTTTGACTAACGGTACGAACAGCAACAGTTCTGAAAGAAGCGAATAATTATTGAATAAAAGTATACGCCATATCTCCTACCAAAATGGGAGAGTTTACTCTTCTGGTTCTTAAGAGAGATTGTGCATTGATTCCGCTGAATTGTAAACTAGAAGAGAATAATACTCAGCTTATTGGTAATGGCAAGACAGTAAGGATGAGTTTATTGAATGTTTAGAACTGTACTATGAAACAACTTTGACAGATGACTAGATTAACCCGTTAGTAGTCGCTATAGACAGCGCCACCTATTACAGATTGCGCACTTTTTATTTAACTGCCACCAATAATTTTAAGAAGTGTTGTGATCGACGTTTCTTCGATTTTATTCGCGTTTTATGTATATCAAATGCCATTTCTAAAACATTTTGGTGGCTATTGAATAAAAAATTCTGGCAACACTGAAGAATGGGCGGCAAATCGACCAACTAGCGACTACTAACGGGTTAAATGCGTTACTTTTAGCACATGGTGGCAAGAAAGCTGCACCATTTACAACAATAAGTGCAACGATTGTTGATAACGACAGATTAGGCCAGCAAACAAGAAAACATTCAAATTGAAAAGAAAATGCACTTATTTTAAGTTAAACGTATTATCTAACGAACTAATGTTATTTTGTAATCTTATATCTGGCCTTGTTTTTAACTGATCAATTAATATTTTTCCTTTAAATAACATTTTTTGATTATTTTTGAATTTCTTTTAATTTTATGATTTTCTAAATATAAGGTTGAAATATTCACTCCTAATTAAAGAATATTTGATTACAAGAATATTTGATTTAATTTATTTGGATTTTTTTTTTTTTTTTTTTTTTTTATGCTATTTTGTTGAATTGCGCGCAGATTCTCCTAGTTTTACCTTAATTACAACATTTGTACTTACGAATTTTAAACGCAGGGATGGAACACGGGCGCAAAATTCATACCACTATCAATGTAAGAAAATTTTCTACTTCTTAAATCAACGATATTAGAGGTAGGGAAATTTCTTAAACAGATTCCGGTATGAATTCTGCGCCCGTGTTCCATCCCTGTAAACGCCTTGATACAAAAATTGCATTAAAAAAAAAAAAAAAAAAAAAAAAAAAAAAAAAAGAATATTACATAAGTATATATTATTTTACTCGTGTAAACTCAGTAAATTTAATTCTGCATATAAATATATTCCATGTCATATCTTTTACAAATTATTTGTGTATGTTTATTTAAAAAATTTTATAAGTATGCCATCGGGGAAATCTGTATGCAAAATTTTTATGTTTATTTATTTATTTATTTATTTATTTATTTTTCAAAATAATTTTAAATATCCCTGGAAACATTTAAAAAAAATATATAAAAATGCATCTATTTTGCTTAAGAAAAGAAGACATATCTAGTAATAATAGAATTTTTCAAAAATAAACAAATCTTTCGATAAATTTAATGCGATTTCGCATAGATCTTTCAACTGTTTTTTATGCTAAATTTTTAAATAGCGGTGATTTATTAAGCAATTTTTCAATAAATATATTTCCTTTCATCTGATTTATCCATTTAAAGTATAAAATATTTTTCTACAAACAGTCTTTCTAGTATATTTCTAGTAAAAAATTCTTTTCAAAAAATGTTTTTGATATTCTAATATGTTTACATATTCAATTTAAGATGAGTCGACAAAAATAAAGAATCGGTAATATTAGGGGAAAAAAACATGCAGCGCTTGAAAAGATCATAAAGTTTTTTTTTTTTTTTTTTTTTTTTTTCAAAAAAAAAAAAAGTTTACTAACGCATTGGAATTTGTATAAGTAACTTTTTTTTTCCATACTTATCTTTCAGCGCTTTGATGTTTTTAAAAATCTTTCAACAAACATTTATGATATAAATTATTGGTTTCGGGATTATAATTTAAACTAATGACATTATACAGAAAAATTACCTTTTAGCGTTTTAAATAGCTAAATGAATGCATTGATTTAAAAAGAAAAAGAAAAGAAAAGAAAAAGAACAAAGAAAAAATGAAATGAAATGAAAGAAAATGAAAGAAAATGAAAGAAAGAAAGCGGAAGCAATTATTTAAAGATAAATTTCACAAAAATAGGTATCTATAAACGTTTTGTGTAAAAGTTATAGTGTTATTGCAACCTTATAGAAATTTTCCTAGCTTAATATATGCTGTTGAAATTGCAGTTAATGTAGATTTAAAGTAAAACTGGAAGAAAAAGCAGTCCATTAACGTCCAATAAAGTCGGTCTTGCCCGTTGATTTGGAGACTTGACTGCTGAATTTGATTAAAAAAAGTAGTAGTTCATGGTTCTCCGAAATTTCGAAGCTCTATCTGCAATAGGACCTGAATTCTGGAATTTTTCACTGAAGAACGAAAACAAATACAATCACCAAAAATATAAATAGTATCAGATTATCTCCCAATAAGTCAGAATACGTTCTGAATAGTCATCTAATAGACACTGTACATGAGACATTTAATTAGTGATCCTGAATCAATGAAATATCTGCTTTGTAATGTATTTAACCCCTCTCACTTAGCTTTTTTGGTGCAAGTAACTGTTTTATTGGATTTTTTCCAGAATATTTGTTATATTGACAATTTTACTGAACTGTTTCGGGAATTTACGCTGAACAAATTGCGTTAATAGAGTAGAACCAACCTGTTTCTTTTCGAACTAATTGCTCCATATAACAGAGTCGATATTTTCGTAAGAATATTGACAACTTTGAAAGAAATGCGATTTCATAGCGAAGATGAAATATTCGATAAAGATTAGCATCCATTGTACACATATTTATAGTTATTATATGCTTAATATTATTGAATTAAAAAAATTACTTAAAATACCAATTTGTTATTTTTTTTTTCTAACGATTTCGCCCAAAGAAAGAATGGGGGAATAATATCAACTATAGAATTAGCAAAAACATATAAAATGAAAATTAAAGCAGTAAATTATACTGCTAAAAGAGGTATTCAGCTGATTCAAGAATTTAAAACACTTTCAACAAATGATGAAGATAATACGAAGTTTATTTTACGAATTGTAGATGTAGAAGCAAATCGAAAATTTATTCCAACAGAGAAGAAAAAAAAAAAAAAAAAAAAAAAAAAATCTGTTATTGCTAGTCCTTGAAACACAAAAGTATAAATTTAAAAATATCAATCATTTTAAAATATTCGATTAAAACTGCAAACGTTTTTAAGATTGAAAAGGTCTTAATGTTCTTAAATAATTTGTAGAGTAATATATCCTTTTTTTCACACCAGAATAGTTGTAGAATAATAGTCTTCTTATTTAATCATGAGAACATATTGCTGAATATTACTTTACAACTATTCTAGTGTGAAAAAATGGTGGAACCTAATACCATTACGGATAAACTAGCATAGTTAGCAGGTCTAGATTTTGCAAACTAACAGTTACCAGAAAAACTATATAAAACGTCGACAAGTACTTCCTCATGGCGAAAGGAACAACTAGTAAACATCATTATTTACCTGAATACCTCTTCCAACTTACTCTTAAGATCCTAAACCAAATTCAAACATCAACTATCCAGATTTATACAGATGGCAGTAGAGACGACAACTATCCCTGTGGCAGTGGTTTTTTCATTAAGTCATCATCTTACTCTGTGCAAATTAGTCTAAAAAATCCAGATTTTTGCTCTGCCTTTAGAGCTGAATTATTGCAATGAAAGAGGCACTTGCGACCATGATTCCAGAAACCACATCTGCAGACATTTGGATCTTGACAGATAGCTAGTAGTACTATTCTGCATCTGAGCAACTGAACCAGAGTGTGAGACAGAACATCGGTCATGATTCTTAATGACCTCACACTGTTAAAAATTCCAACATAAAACTCTGTGTAATCTATTATCTTAAGTCTTTAATTAACATTACAGAGTAAAATTACAGAGAAAAATAAAAGGAGATGCTAAAAGACGTATTTTATACATTGACTTTAATAACGAATATTAATTTAATTAATTATTGGTGATAATATATTTCGGACTTGCAATGCTTTTTCTAAAGTAGAAACAGCCATTTTTAATTTTAATTAAAAAATTAAATTATAAAACTCCGTAAAAATACAGAATAAAGATTGAGAATCTCGATTATTCATTTTTAACTAAGAACTACTGTAACTTTACAGAGACTCTGGATAAATATTTACATTAAATTTACAGAAATTTTTAACAGTGCAAGGTGCTTTCGCATCATCACAGGATTTATTTTCAGTGGATTCCCTCACACATAGGCCTTCAGGGTAATGAAACTGCTCATATTCTTGCAAAAGCTGGGACTTCTGGCTCATTTACTTCAAGCACCGAACTGACCTTCTCCGAAATAAGTTCTCAAATTTAGATTACAAATCCATACTTGCCAACATACTAATTAATATTCCGTAGTATTGGTAGCCCCGCCTTTTTTTTCACACCAGTATCTTTTTAGAGTACTTTTCTTCTTATTTAACCGTAATTGCATTTGAAGAATATTACTCTAAAAATTTACTGGTGTGAAAAAAAGTGCGGGACTAGCAACACTACGGATTATTAATTAGGATTTTGGCAAGCATGCAAATAAAAAATTATGGAAGACCCGTCCCACTCTTGGTATTCTCGGAAAACTCCTGGTAATGCCCTTACAATTCGGAGTGATACAGCTGTCCAGACCGCCATCAGTAGCCTCATGAGTGGACATATTGGGATCCTTACATATATCGGTGGACAGAAATCTTATCGTGAGTGCACCAAGTGCAAGTCAGCAGGGGCCTCCCCAGAACACCTTTTCCATTGCTCTTGCATGAAGACCGTATAACTACATCTCTTATTGTATATGATTTTTTGAAGATCCACGACCTCCTGGACATAGTCTAGCTTGCAGCTAGACCTTGAGGAACAAACCACAGAAGCAACAATATTTTTAGCTTTTGAGCACCAATTTTTATTTGAATAAAAACTTGAAAATTTGACACAGTATTCTAATGGTTAAATTTAAAAACAATTCAGAGGAGAGGTATTTTGATCTGTAGGTTAAAAACAAAACCATATATTTTTGAACCATCCTTCTGTATTTTATATATACAGTAAAAAGGATAAAATATTTAGTTTATATGTACACATACCCAATAAGCATATAAACTAAATATTGTATATTGAGATTTTATATTATAATTTCGTTCTTAATTTTAACATATTTAATCTTCTTATGCCTTTTTAAAATTTGTAATGAAATCATTAAAATTTTATTTTTTATTTCTTCCCTTCGCTTTTCTAAATTTGTATTTTACCACAGTTTAAATAAGTCTGAATGCAATCGAAATTTCCAAACAAGATTATTGCAATTTTTTATCTTAAGGTAGAAAGAAATACTAATCTCTCAAAGAACTTATTCGCGTAAAAAGATTTAGAAGGTGTTAAATATTTAAATTTAAGTATTTCCTGTAATATTTTGTTTTTCAAATACGTACTGGAAAAGCAGAAACATTTTTCTTAAAGTTTTTAATATATTATCATTTCTGAGATTTTCATTTCTTGTTATAAGGCACTTCTTAAAAAAGTAATATTAATAATGAAATAAGTACTACATGCTTAAGTTTTGCATATTTCTTTAAATAGAGTTTTTATCATCGCTGTTCGTTTATTTTTTAATATATTCATAAGGAAATGTATTGGATTATATCTTAGTATGCCGAGTTATTGGTTCTTAAATTTAACCGTCTTAATTTTTGGTACTGATAAATGAAAAATTACGTAAAAAGAAAATAAATACAATTCGTGTAAGCACACGCACGTACATACACATATATACAAACAGATGCACGCAAAAACACACATAACCAAGCATACATGTTTAAAAATACATATGAGCATACTCACAAGCAGAGTTCCCAACTTTTATAATTTATTCATGAACATTTTTAGCCCCGCCTCTTTTTCATACCGGAAATTTTGAAAAATGATTTTCTTCTTATTTAATCATTGTCACATATTAAAGAGAAATAATCTACAAAATTTCTGGTGTGAAAAGAAGGCGGGGCAAAAAATGTTCGTGAATAACTTATAAAAGATGGGAACGCTGCTCACAAGCAACGTTCGAATGTACGCCCATCGCCGCACCTATACACAAACAGTAAAATTATGCATCTTAAATTATGAAAAACTTTTCTATATTTTAGGAGAAGAAATATCATTTGAGGGTGAAATTATTAATATCTGTAGCAGACAAATGCCGGTTTTATGTTCCAATTGCTATTGCAATAACTTACTCTCTATTATATGAAGAGTAATATCTGATTGTTATAGAGGGGCATATTACTCTTTGAACATTCCAAAATGAAGCCAACCTCTAAAGAGTTAAAAGTCGCTTTTCGAAAGGGTGAGATTTTTCACCCTCTATAAAGAGTGATAGTATTTCAAATTATTCAACAGTTTTTATATTATTTTTTTTTAAATCGTACATATAATATACATCTATGAAACAAAATCAAGGGTAAAAAGAATTACAGATCAGATCAGTCGAGAATCGAACCTGAGCCCTCCTCGTAGCAGACGAACATCTTACCACTGAATAAAGGTAAAAAGATTAGGTGAAGCTAATTACCACTAGCAAATCCTTCCCGCACGAGATGAATCGATATTTTTATTGATTTCTACTTCATTTATCCACAATATAAAACTATAAAATTCTAACGTAATTTTAATAAAAATTACTATTAAAATTATTTAAAATTATTAAAATTAGAACTATTTTAAAATCAGAAAATATACTTGAAAATGACTTATTTCTTACAAGAAACACTCACGAATTGCAACACATCTATCGTAACCAAATTTTACAGATAGTTAAAAGGATATCAAGATATTCAGTCCAACTAATTTATATCGGTAATCGTTTCATCAGAACAGAAATATCGGTCTTGGAAATTAGAGTGACGTCAATGTATCTGTATCCTTGACTTTCCAAATATATATATTTTTTAAACCCGTGCTATTGGTTTGCATATTTTAATTGTATTTTTAGTACGACAGTACTATTTCTTTCAGACAGCGATTTTTGCGTTATCACACTTCCTATATGCCAGGATGCCTGCCAATATCCAATTTTACCATTTAATTCCTTAAACTATCTTAAAATATTTGGAAATTTTATTCATAAACTCATCAACCGTAAAAATTCATTTTAAGTAGTTTACAGTATAAGATTGAGTTTTACTTCCATTACCCGACAACTGTAAGTGATGGAAGTATTGTTTTCGGTCCAAAAGTTCAATATCGAGTTTTCACCTGATTTAAATGTTTTAAGGTCTCCTGAGTCCAAAAGATTAGTTTCTAGCAATTGTCAGTGTGTGTGTGTGTGCGAAATCTTTAGGCTATCAAATCTCCGAAACTAATAAAAATAGAACTACAAAACTTTAGAATTGAGAGAGATCTGGTGTAGAGATGGATTTTCCAAATTTTGGTGAAAATTGAAAAACCAGAAGTGGGACCGTAAGTCCGTACCTCAAAAACGGCTCTTACGATTTTCTTCAAAGTTGCTATATAAATACTCTATTAGATGTTCTTTCGAATGATATAGTTGGTTAGTTCCGGAAAACTCATAGGCGTCCTGTATAAATTGTTCAATTTCAGGTCTCGCAAGTGGTTTCCTTTAAAAACGAAGGTACGGATTTCTTTCAAACTCACCATAGTAACTCCCTTTTAAATACCCTTTTGTATGTAATTATTGTTTTCCGGTCAATAATTGAATATGCCAAGTTTTGATAAAAGTTGGTATCTCAAAAACAGCTTTAATGATTTTCTTGAAAATTGTGACATAAACTAATTTTAGATATTTTTCTCATGTATTACGTGGTTAATAGAGGAAAATTAACACTCATCCTGCTTAAGTAGAATAGTTTTAGATCCTGGAAATTGGTGTTTAAAAAAATAACTCTACCATTTTTTTTCCTTCACTTATTTTTTAACTAGCTATGTAAGCTTTGTTGTATATGTCTTTACATGTGTATAAAGTTTCTCTTACCGGAAAACTTTTAGGTTTCTACTTCGTTAGGTCAATTTTATGTCTTCAGATCATTTTATCTCCAAAAAAGGTATATCATACGTGTAATAGTGGATAATGGAATTTGTGTGGTTGTTTCACACCAGATCTGTTTTATACTAACTATATGTGAAAAATTCCAGAACCAGGATTTGTACCCAGGCACTCCGCTTAACGTGCGGATGCTCTTCCACTAAGCCACCTTGGTTGATAACAGTTATATCTAAGTTTTGCAGATACGGTGATCTTGCTGTTGTTATTAGCCAATGTTGTTAATATATATATATATATATATATTTTTTTTTTTTTCAAGATTGCAATATATAAATTAGTCCTATCGTACTAAATTAAATTCTGTCAAAGACAGAAAAAAATATATATATATATATATATATTGTACGAAAAGCATGTGCATGTTTTCCTTGCTTTAATTTATTTTTTCCTTTTCCTTAATGATTTGGAAAATGAAGTTGTGTTTTTGTATTTTAAAAGAAATTTCCGAATTGTACCATATTTTTTGCACCTCATTTAAGATGTCAGGACTTTTTCAAGGTTGTTTGATTTAATTTGCTCTTAATATGCAAATCTATATATATAAAAGAACACTTCCTGAGTGAGTTAGTGAGTGAGGGGGTGATCTATCAACGCCCAGACCAAACCCCTGCACCTAGAAGCATGAAACTTTGTGACAATGTTCTTTCTATGACGTAGGCATCCACTAAGAAGCGATTTTACAAAATTCGCCGCCCAAGGGGGGGAGGGGGGGCAAAACGTGATTTCACAAAATCCTTCATATCTCAAACAAAAAAACAGATATCCGTAAAATTTTTGCTTTAAAATATAGCTAATACAAATGTCAAAAAACCAATTTCTGGAATTTTCAAAATTCGGTCCCCAAGGGGGGCGGGGGGGCAAAACGTGATTTCACATGCGTAAAAACGTGATTTCGCATAATCCTATATATCTCAAACAAAAAAATAGATATGCGTGAAGTTTTTGCTCTAAAATATAGCTGATGCAAATATCTAAAAACCAATTTCTGGAATTTTAGAAATTCAGCCCCCAGGTGGGGCAGCAGGGGGGGGGGAGAGGGGGGGCAAAAAATATAAAGAGAGTTAGATCGTTCAAAATTGGTATATAGAGGTTTTTGATACCTACAAATCGATTTCGGATATGACGTAGGCATCCACTAAGAAGCGATTTTACAAAATTCGCCCCCCAAGGGGGGGAGGGGGGGGCAAAACGTGATTTCACAAAATCCTTCATATCTCAAACAAAAAAACAGATATCCGTAAAATTTTTGCTTTAAAATATAGCTAATACAAATGTCAAAAAACCAATTTCTGGAATTTTCAAAATTCGGTCCCCAAGGGGGGCGGGGGGGCAAAACGTGATTTCACATGCGTAAAAACGTGATTTCGCATAATCCTATATATCTCAAACAAAAAAATAGATATGCGTGAAGTTTTTGCTCTAAAATATAGCTGATGCAAATATCTAAAAACCAATTTCTGGAATTTTAGAAATTCAGCCCCCAGGTGGGGCAGCAGGGGGGGGGGAGAGGGGGGGCAAAAAATAAAAAGAGAGTTAGATCGTTCAAAATTGGTATATAGAGGTTTTCGATACCTACAAATCGATTTCGGATATGACGTAGGCATCCACTAAGAAGCGATTTTACAAAATTCGCCCCCCAAGGGGGAAGGGGGGGCAAAACGTGATTTCACAAAATCCTTCATATCTCAAACAAAAAAACAGATATTCGTAAAATTTTTGCTTTAAAATATAGCTAATACAAATGTCAAAAAACCAATTTCTGGAATTTTCAAAATTCGGTCCCCAAGGGGGGCGGGGGGGCAAAACGTGATTTCACATGCGTTAAAACGTGATTTCGCATAATCCTATATATCTCAAACAAAAATATAGATATGCGTGAAGTTTTTGCTCTAAAATATAGCTGATGCAAATATCTAAAAACCAATTTCTGGAATTTTAGAAATTCAGTTCCCAGGTGGGGCAGCAGGTGGGGAGGAGAGGGGGGGGCAAAAAATAAAAAGAGAGTTAGATCGTTCAAAATTGGTATATAGAGGTTTTCGATACCTACAAATCGATTTCGGATATGACGTAGGCATCCACTAAGAAGCGATTTTACAAAATTCGCCCCCAAGGGGGGGAGGGGGGGCAAAACGTGATTTCACAAAATCCTTCATGTCTCAAACAAAAAAACAGATATCCGTAAAATTTTTGCTTTAAAATATAGCTAATACAAATGTCAAAAAACCAATTTCTGGAATTTTCAAAATTCAGTCCCCAAGGGGGGCGGGGGGATAAACGTGATTTCACATGCGTAAAAACGTGATTTCGCATAATCCTATATATCTCAAACAAAAAAATAGATATGCGTGAAGTTTTTGCTCTAAAATATAGCTGATGCAAATATCTAAAAACCAATTTCTGGAATTTTAGAAATTCAGCCCCCAGGTGGGGCAGCAGGGGGGGGGAGAGGGGGGGGGGCAAAAAATAAAAAGAGAGTTAGATCGTTCAAAATTGGTATATAGAGGTTTTCGATACCTACAAATCGATTTCGGATATGACGTAGGCATCCACTAAGAAGCGATTTTACAAAATTCGCCCCCAAGGGGGGGAGGGGGGGCAAAACGTGATTTCACAAAATCCTTCATGTCTCAAATAAAAAAACAGATATCCGTAAAATTTTTGCTTTAAAATATAGCTAATACAAATGTCAAAAAACCAATTTCTGGAATTTTCAAAATTCAGTCCCCAAGGGGGGCGGGGGGGATAAACGTGATTTCACATGCGTAAAAACGTGATTTCGCATAATCCTATATATCTCAAACAAAAAAATAGATATGCGTGAAGTTTTTGCTCTAAAATATAGCTGATGCAAATATCTAAAAACCAATTTCTGGAATTTTAGAAATTCAGCCCCCAGGTGGGGCATCAGGGGGGGGGGAGAGGGGGGGGCAAAAAATAAAAAGAGAGTTAGATCGTTCAAAATTGGTATATAGAGGTTTTCGATACCTACAAATCGATTTCGGATATTTTCGAATTTGTAAAATTATTAGGAGGGGCGGGAAGGGGGGCGGCAAGGGGGGGCTATGGGGCAAAAACAAATAGAAATACAGTTAGGCCGTTCAAAATTGGTACAGTTAGGTTTTAGACGCCTGCAAGTCGAATGGGGATATTTTCGAAAGTGTAAAGTTATTAGGAGGGCCGGGAAAGGGGGAGGGGAGAGGGGGGGCAAAAAATAAAAATAGAGTTAGATCGTTCAAAATTGGTATATAGATGTTTTCGATACTTACAAATCGATTGCGGATACTTTCGAATTTTTAAAATTATTAGGTGGGGCGGGAAGGGGGGCTATGGTCAAAAACAAATAGAAATACAGTTAGGCCGTTCAAAATCGGTACAGATAGATTTTAGAGGCCTGCAAGTCGAATGGGGATTTTTTCGAAAGTGTAAAGTTATTAGGAGGGCCGGGAAGGGGGGGCAGAGGGGCAAAAAAAAATAAAATAGAGTTAGATCATTCAAAATTGGTACATAGAGGTTTCCCATACCTACAAATCGATTGCGGATATTTTCGAATTTTTAAAATTATTGGGAGGGGGGGGGGAGTAGAGCGGTAAAAAAATAAAAATAGAGATATATCGTTCAAAACTGGTGCATAGAGGTTTTTGATACTTACAAATCGATTGCGGATATTTTCAAATTTGTAAAATTATTAGGATAGACAGGAGGGGGGGCGAAGTGGGAAAATAATAGAAATAAGAGTTAGAGCATTTTGGGAATTTTTTCCGAAGGCAGTGAGATCCCGGTGCGACATTTTTCCTACTCAGATTTTGTTTCTCTTTTTTTTCATGTGATAAAAATTAATGCAATTTTGAGAATTCATTATAGTGATTCATTTAAAAATAGGGACCAGCGAAGCGGGCGTTGCCTGCTAGTATTACATATATTAGAAAGTTCCCAGAAGAAAATGTTGAGAATTATTAATTAAATTGGAACTTTTTGTTAATAGCCAGGTAGTGAGTGGATATTTCCACGTCTATTTCGGAGAAAATTTATAAACATTTTCCTACGGTCTTTCTTGCAAATAATCTATAAAGTAATTTGCATAAAAACAGTACATATTATTTGAAAAAAAATGGTCGAAAAGTCAAATAGATAAATTGAATGATGGCACAATATTCCGAGAAAAAAATTAGCTTCAGAAACGAATCTATCTGTTCAGAAGTAATGATTGCCCATATAAATTAGATGAAGTATATATCTTGCTACCCTTTAACCATCTGTAAAGTTTATCTATGGTCGGCGTGTTACAGTCCATACGTATCCCTAATTAGGTAATAATATTAAATTTCATATACCATAAGCGAAATTATTCACAAATTACTAGATAGTTCGTAAATAGACTTAAATTTTTACAGAATTTTTAATTTATTTCTTGATAACAATGTATATTTAATTTTCTAAATACGAACTGTTTTCTTGCAATATATAAATCTATCAGTTTCAAATAAAGGCAAGAGTCACATCCCATAAACATAATTAAACATTAATTTTCCTTCTACTTAAAGAACACATTGTCAAAACACTTTTTTAATCTTCGAAATACTTGTAAAATGTACTGATTGACAAATAATGTGTTTTTTGCTGCAAAAATGCTTCAGCGACCCTTTTATTTCACCTTTCAACTACCGTTAACGTAAATGAACTAAATAATTAAGTAAAAACTTCCAGAGCGATGTGACACATTTTAAAAATAAGTAAATAACAAAAAATAAATCAAGTTGAAATATTAACTTTTTGAATATTAAAAATCATGTACATGTTATAAGAAATATTGTATGCTTATTGCGATAAAAATAGCATGAGGTATCAGATAAATTTGTTTTATTAAACTTTGGTTTAATTTAATTCAAATAAGCATCATTTTCGGCTTTTTAAAAATAATCTTATTTCTTAATAGCTGCATATAAGAAACGTAATGTTTCGAATTATTCTGCAAAATAATTTTAACAAAAACAAAAATTTCAGAAAGTAGTTATTTAGACCGCATTAGCTTGATAGATAGAGCGTCATCGGGCTTGTAATTGGAAGATTGCTAGTTCGATACTTAAAGAGTCCCCAAGAGTCATATACCTTCTTTTCTCCTTCCCCATATAATCCAATGCGATTTTGTTGCTTTGTATTTTTCGAATATCTCTTTCAAAAATAAAGTTTTCCGAATTCTGTTTTTTTTTTTTTTTTTTTTTTTTTTTTTTTATTTATTTATTTATTTATTTATTCCAGTCTTTGAACATGTCACCTTTTACCTCAGGGAGCAATTTTTTTTTTTTTTTAATGCAATTTAAATATTTCTTTTTTGAGATTGAAAATTATACCCTTAAGTTTGCTTAATGAAATTAAATATTTAAATTTATTTTTAAAAAGAAATTTCTCCCTAAGAAAAAAGTAGCATGTCCAAAAAATGAAATTAAAAAAACAGAATTGGAAATTTTTTTATTTTTTATTGAGATATACTTGAAAATACAAAGCAGCAAAAATTCCATTAGATTACATACACTGTTAAAAATTTCAACAGAAAACTCTGTGTAATGTGTTATCTTAAGTCTTACGTAAAATTACAGAGAAAAATAAACGGAGATGTTAAAAAATTTATTTTATATATTCACTTTAATAACTGATATTAATTTAATTAATTATTGGTGATAATATATTTCGGACTTAGAATGCTTCTAAATTTTTAACAGTGTGGGAAGGAGAAAGTTAGAGTATCTGAATACGGAGGACTCCTAAGCCTGCCGACGTCCGATGTGTACCCTAATGGCAACTGACTCACACTAAATCTGTCGTGGCCGCAAAGTCCTCCAAGTTACCATGAAAAATTTTACGTCTGATGATACTGGCTCAGGGATTTACTCGGCTCTAACCGGGATCAAAATTACGAGCCCTTGTTTGCTGATGCTGCCATCTATCATCAGTTTGTCGAGCTGAAGTCATGCTGGCACCCTGGTGATGCTCTTGAAAAAATAAAAGGCAGTCGCCTTAAATACAGTATGTATTACTACTGGGCTTGAAGTTCCTGAGTGGCATGACAACAACCACGTCAAAAAATACAATTTCAGAATAAATAAATTAAATATTTAAAAAAGATATCGTGTTTCGCATGTTTTAATGAACAAAATAAAATGTATCGGAATCATTTAGGGTGATAATAATATAACCTCCAGCTTTCATTTTTTAAATACAAACATGAGATTTTTTTTTTTTTCAACCACAATTTTTTTTACAATAATTACACTATCTGCCAACAAGTATGTAAGCACTTTCGAACTTTGACGTTTTGTTAAATATCTAGAAAGATTCTCTAGGAATGTTGAAACTTTAGGAGTGTAAAGAACATGATATACCTCATATATTTCAGCAAAAGTTTTGTCTTGAAAAGAAAATAGGGATCAGTAAAAAATTAAACAAAAATCAAAATGTTCTGGATCCCCCCCGTACAAAGTATTGCTTGAAATGCGTTTTGGCTGTAACATGTAGTTATGAGGATTTTTCTAATTATTTGTATACATTTTTTATAGCTACCACATATATTCACAGAGATATAACGGTTTCTTTGGAAAAAAGAAAAAAAAAAATGCCCTTTTATTAATTTTAGCGCGTAAGGTATTACACCCAGTGCAAAGCCATTTTTAAGAAACTTCGCATACTACGTTAGACACAGCACACTGCTATCTGAATGCAAAAATGTTAAATATCTTGCAAAATATGATCAATTGTACTTAATGATTTTTAACTACCCATGCGCAACCTTTTAAAAAATTTCATTTGCATGTTTAATAGCCAAAAGTATTGAATTACTTATATTAAAACCCCAAACAAATATCATGTAAATTCAAAAATTTACGAGAGATAGTATGAACATTTGTACGTTTTTCGTTAAAACTATTGAATTGTACAGCAATTTATCGTTAAACTTTTCTATTTAGGACAAGCAAGCATTACTGTGCCGTGCAGTTTCAAAGCAGTACTGGGAAATTGAAAATAACTACACCGATATCACTATAGGATGACCTGCAACCTCTACAGGTGTGGAAAATTGGCACAGAAATCATACCGGTATTTATGAAATAAAATTTTGTTCTTCTTAAACGTACGATTTTATAAGCAGAGAAAAGTTTCAAAAAATTACCGGTAGGAGTTCTGTGCCAATCCCCCCCCCCCCTACCTTTATCAAACTAATTTCCGAATCCATTTAAAGGAAATTTTTAATCTTATATATTAAAACACAAGCGATTTTCCGTAAGACCAAAATCGCACGATTTGGGCATGCGCGGAGGCTGTTCCTGTCTTTAGACGAAACCAGTGACCAATCGCTGAGAGTCTTTTCGGATTTCTAGAGCGAGCGCCTGAACCAATCAGAATACGGAGTTAGATCATGCCTTCTGTGGTATCTTGGCGTGGGTTGCTTAGTGCTTACGGTGATGGTGAAATTTGTAAATACTGGGTTAGATTTTCTCAATTTTCTATATTTTTTAAAACAGCAAGGTATGTATGCATTATTATTTTTTTTGTTATTATCTTATTTCTTTTACTTAGTTAAAGTTTATACTTTGAATTCTAGAGTATTGAAATATGTGTTCCTTTCCTGTTCTGGAGTATTGAAATATGTGTTACTTTCCTGTTTACATTTGTATATGTTCATGTGAAATGTTAGTGTTAAAATTTTAACCTTCATACTACTTTGTATGTATTATACGAAATATTACTATTAGCATTTTTCAATGTTTTGTGTGCATATAGTATATTCAAAATGTTAGATTATTACAATTTTGCAAAATTGCACCTGAATCGAGCTTCATCAATATTTCTGTATTGCACCGAACATAATATTTTTATTTTTAGTTACTCCCATTATTTACTTCGTTTATTTTTGAATTCTTATTATAATAGTATGAATAAATTTAATCTAAAGTGATTATTTGATAATGCACAAACCAATTTCCATCAGGTAAAATCTCGCGATTATTGTAAGCATATATAATTTTTGAATATACTAAATAAGATATAGATGCAGTAGAAAATAAAATGTAAACAATAACATTTTGAATAAACACATAAAAAACAGAAAAAAAAAATTAAAAGTACAGTTTCCAGTGCTATATAATATTTTCAATTTTATTTTGAGCATTCAAAAAGTGCAGTAACTGGAATAACTTAAATTATTTAATGCATAATCATTGCAATTTTTAGCCTTCACACTTCGTAGTTGTTTGTTGTTATAATACACACTTCATATATACCCTTAACAGATAAATAATTTAGTAAATAATTTTTCTATTCTGCACATCTGGCTAACCATACCTTTCGAACGATACCATTTTCAACCCTCTACTTCCATAATTAACATGTTAAAAGTGTACCACAAATTTTATGCTTGCCTAATAATATTTATATATAATTGAGAAAAATCGTGCTGATTTCAATTTGGCACTGAATTATTTGGAAGTTTCTTGCCAAAGTTTTTCATTTACGCAATTGCGATATCCATTTTTATTCATTACTGAAATGACGATAAAAAGCCGCTGAAGGGTCCCAAAACTAAAGCTATACCACAGTAATTTTAAGAAATGAATATAGTAACCTATGCTAGGGAATGAGATACAGTGACTGCATGTCTTTATATGGAAGGATAGTCCTGTCGTACTAATTTAAGCTCTGTTTATAATGAATGTAAAAAGTATTTAATTATTACTTTTAGAGGGGCGGAGGGTGGTCAACCAAAAATGACAGCAATTTCAAGGCAAATGTAGCATTACAAAAAAATTTACAACTCAAAATAACTCAGTGGTACACCAGCCTATGTCATAATGCAACATCCCAAATTTATCATTAAATTTTCGTCTAATATTTTTATTTCTGTAAAATATAATTCAATCAAACGCTCTTTCTTTTGTACTCACTGACATGACTTCTACAAATTTAGGTTTTTAAAATTATGGTTTTACTTTAAATATTCATAAACCTGGATTGAATATGTAATAAGCATTGGAAAATTCTCTAAAATATTTATGTTTGGTACCTAACTCTTTAAGCCGTTTTTGGTTCACAAATAATTATGCTAACATACGGAAGTATCTATCACATTTGATTTACTTTCCATTGAATTATTTTTCAGAATTTAATTTAAATCAAAGTATTTCATTCAATGATGTACAGATAAGCGCAGTTAATTCAAGGTTCCTATTAGATTAGAGGGTGGGATTGCGAGAATCTTTGAATATTTCGCAAAGTCTCACTCAAAAATATATCATAAGGAGGATTTTGCCCTAATTTTTTCACATTGCTCTATGAGTATTTCATCATTTTTTTAGTTCAGTTGGGTAATATATTAATTGCTTTGAAGCCTGTAGTGATCTTTTTTTTAAAACTTCTATAAAATTTTTTGATTAAAAAATAAAAAAAAAATAAGGGTATATTATGTAATTATTTCAAAATACTTCTTAATTATAAATATCTCTTAAGAGGATATATGAAGTGTGTATTATAACAACAAACAACTACGAAGTGTGAAGGCTATAAATTGTGATGGTTATACATTAAATAATTTAAGTTATTCCAGTTACTGCACTTTTTGACTGCTCAAAATAAAATTGAAAATAAATTTTAAAAGAGATTAAGTAATAACATGAGCAATTCCTTCTGCGTTTCTTATGAAAATTTAGATCCTGAATACTGAAGAAGTACCTCTCCTTACTCAAAAAAAGGGGAAGAAAACTAACATTTGACTTTTTTTTTTAATTGTTTAACTTGCAATTGTAATTCTCTAAAAAGAAATTTGCAAAAAGTAAATTATGTAATTTCTCACTTAAATTTCAAATATCCCACTTAATTATTTTTTTTCTCTTTGTTTTCAAACGCAATAAGGTGTATATGCATTATTTATTCCTCTATGTGTAAAGTTTACGCCTTTGTATGAGTTCTAGAGTATTGTGTATATAGCACTGGAAACTCTACTTTTTTTTTTTTTTTTTCTGCTTTTTATGTGTTTATTTAAAATGTTATTGTTTACATTTTATTTTCTACTGCATCTATATCTTATTTAGTATATTCAAAAATTATATATGCTTACAATAATCGCGAGATTGTACCTGATGGAAATTGGTTTGTGCATTATCATTATTTCAAAAAATAATCTACATTAAGCTGGGGTGTTGAGAACGTCCAAGAATGCAAAAAGAAATTCATACGCTAAAAGTAATCCATCAAGCATATAAACATAAAATAATCACTTTAGATTAAATTTATTCATACTATTATAATAAGAATTAAAAAATATACGAAGTAAATAATGGGAGAAAATAAAAATACTTATTTTCGGTGCAATACAGAAATATTGATAAAGCTCGATGCAATTTTCATCAGGTGCAATTTCGCGAAAATTGTAATAATCTAACATTTTGAATATATTGGGTTGTCCGATAAATAATGTCGTTTTTTTTTTTTTTTTTTTTTTTTTTTTTTCATGTTTTTCAAAGTGAATTTATTTATATTAACAACAAACATTAATCAATGATATATTGACCATTTTGTTGGATGACCTTTTGCATCTTTTGGTAAGTTGAAAAATTCCACGTTCGAAGAAGCCTTGGGTTTTAGAAGCGAAGGTTTTAAAAAACGACATTATTTATCGAACAACCCAATATTATATGCACACAAATCATTAAAAAATACTAATAGTAATATTTCGTATAAATACATACAAAGTAGTAAGAAGGTTAAAATTTTAACACTAACATTTCATATAAATGTATACAAATGTTAACAGGAAAGGAACATATCTTTCAATACTATTACAATACTCTAGAATTCAAAGTATAAACTTTAACTAAGGAAAAGAAATAAGATAATAACAAAAAAAAAAAAATAATAATAATAATAATAATAATGCATACACACCTTGCTGTTTTTAAAAAATAGAAAATTGTGAAAATCTAACCCAATATTTACAAATTACCCTATCACCATCACCGCAAACCACGCCAGGTCTGTAGATTTGTCATCAAAAGAGAAAAAAAAAAAAGTCGAACATTTCCCCCCCCCCCCTGGGGAGCAGGGGTTAAAAAACCTTTGCGAGCTTTACTCAGCTCCGAATTACTTCATGGTGAAGAAGTTGTACATGGGGGGGACTAGACTCGAATACTAAAAAATCAATTTCTGCGATTTTTGGAATTTTCGATTTTTGGGGAGGAAAAGGAGGAAATTAGTTTGAGAGGGAAATCCGTTCTAGACCCACACATGTAGCACCTCATTTTAAAGGTCTTGAAATTTCATGTAGATTGGAGATGTTTGTATACAATATAGTGTGCCCCCTGGTGGTGAAAAAGGGAGCTAGGTGATTTTGTAGTAGACCCTATCATGTTACTTTTTTTTTTTTAAAGGTCTTAGTATTTCTTGAACGTTGGTGATGTTCGTACAGAACACACTGTGCCCCTGGTGGTGAAAAGTGTAACTAAAGGATTTTGCAGTTGACACCACCATGTGACACCTTATTTAAAAGGTCTTGAAAATTCAAGGCAACTGGTGATGTTCGTATATAACATACTGCGCGTCCTGGTGGAGGAAAGTGAATTTTGCATAGCATGCCTGTTATACGGTGCCGCAGCCACAGGCAGCGGAAACACGAGTCAAAGGTTCATTCGGTTCAAGGTTAATTTTTGGGAATTTTTTCATGTTATTAGCGGTCCGTGTATGCGCTGTCACAAGGTACAGTTTCGTTTGGTTCCAGGTAATTTTTTTGTTACAGCTGATTATTTTTTTCGTGATGCTTTCATTTAAAAATAGAAATTCAAACAAAATCGAGTTAAAGATATAAAATCCTACAAATTTAAGGTTATGATCATGGGCCCGGGAACACTGGGCGGGTTTATTCGGTTCCAGATTAATTTTTAGAAATTTTTTTACATTGGCGGCCCGCGTATGCGCTGCTGCAGGCACTGGGGTCGCAAGGCAGAGTTTCATTTCGTTCGAGGTAATTTTTTTCGTGATGCTTTCATTCAAAAACAGAAATTCAAACAAGATCGAGTTAAAGATATAAAATCATATGAATTTAAGGTTCATTTAAGGTATCATGGGCCTGGGTAACACCGAGCGGGTTCGTTCAGTTCCAGGTTAATTTTTGTTAACTTTTTTATGTTATTAGCGGCTGGCGTATGCGCCGCCTTAGGCTTTGGGGTCACAAATCAGAGTTTTTTTAGTTTGAGGTAATTTTTTTGCTACAGCTGATTATTATTATTATTTTTTTTTTGCGATGCTTTTATTTAAAAATAGAAATTCAAGCAAAATCGAGTTAAAGATATGAAATCATACAAATTTAAGGTTCATTTCTATTTATAAGCATTTTTCCGAATTTCTTTTTTTAAGTGAAATGTCGTTTAAATTATATTAGATGTTTTAACTTAAAATACATTTGAATAGTGATGCGACAATTTTTGAAACATTTCAGTCAATAAAATGACCGTCGAATTTGACGGGTTCCAGCTAGTATTCATTAAATAAGAAGATAACCTCGTTCATTTTCTGTGAAAAATTAACATTTGGGATAAACTAGACTTTATTATTATTATTATTATTATTATTATTATTATTATTTTCGAAAATTTGGTCTTTACAAACTATTATCAAAATTCTTTTTATACTTGCTTATTTTTTGTTAAGGTACTGAACTAGAATTGAATATATATATGTATTATTACATAAAAAATTCGGTATTTATATCAATTTAACAGCAGTTAAAACTCAGAAAAATAGACCTGCTAACTATGCTAGTTTATCCGTAATGCTATTAGGCCCCGCCTTTTTTTCATACCAGAATAGTTGTAGAGTAATATTCAGCAATATGTTCTCATGATTAAATAAGAAGACTATTGCTCTACAACTATTCTGGTGTGAAAAAAAGGCGGGGCTTAATGCCATTACGGATAAACTAGCATAGTTAGCAGGTCTAGAAAAAGCTACAAATTTCTTTAATAAAAGGTACGGTTTGTTAAACTTTTAGTTTTAATTGGCTAATAATTGTTTCAAAGGAATAGATTCAGAAATTCTTGAAAGGAAGATGTATTTATATACATATATATATATATATATATATATATATATATATATATAGTTCTGACAACGGTGTGCACGAGTGAAAGACGTATCTAATAAATATCAATATTTTAATATAAATATTTCTTTCACAGATCAATCAATAACAGTTAATACATGCTACAGTAAAAGCATATTCCCAGAAGCATAATTTAACATTTACATTCGTTCTATTTCAAGAGCACATTGTCAGAATATTCGATTAATACATTTCTAATTCCGGAAATGCATTTCTCATCTTAGGTGACAAAATATGTGATGGTTATTTCAAAAATGCATTCATGGTTCTTTTATTTTACCTTCCAGCTAACATTAATCTGAAAGAACGAAATATTTTAGTAAAAGCTTTTAGCATATTTATTATAATTGGAATTTAATGCTGAAGAAAGCAGTACAATTCTGAAAAATTTTTACAGGAAAAATATTTGCTTATATAATCAACTACGCTTTTCTGGGATTATGTTTTAATAATTAATCCTGAATTTATATGAGTATCCTTGTAGGCTTTCAGAGATAAATTACGGAAAGGATAATTATATAGCACATTTTAAGTTATATATATTCAAGAATGAGATTTAAGAGTTTTTGGTACCACTATTTTCAAATAATAATTAACAGAGTTGCTAACTTTCTTAATTTATTCCGGAGCACTGTTAGACTCGCCTTTTTTTCCATACCACTTTTTAATAATTAACAAAGGGGTAACAGGCCACATTTTTTCCATAATTCATCCACTAGTATTTTCTTCCTGAATTTTTAATAGTAAGTTGACGCTATTAACAAAGCAATAAATTGTCATATAAATATACTGATAGATGAATGAGGGAAGGGAGACGGATCTACAGCCACTCTATAAAAGTATTTTTTCTCATTTTCTCATATTGGAAAAAATTATTCTCTGAAGAAAGAGGTCTGAATTACAGGCGGGGCTAGAAAATGTCCGGAATAAATTAAGAAAGTTGGCACTCCGTATTGCAATCCTATTTACATACTTGCCAACATACTAATTAATATTCCGTAGTATTGTTAGCTCCGCCTTCTTTTTCACACCGGTATCTTTTTAGAGTATTTTCCCTCTTATTTAATCGTAATTGCATTTGGTGAACATTGCTCTAAAAATTTGTTGGTGTGAGAAAAGGGGCGGGTCTAACAAGACTACGGAATATTAATTAGGATGTTGGCAAGTATGTATTTAATCACGAAAAATGCTATAAATATACCGTAAATATTTCTGTGTGAAAATAATGGTAGAAAAAATGTTTAAATCCCATCCCTGTGTGTGATTAACATAACATAAGGAAATGTTTATAACTGATATAATTAAAGCTTAATAAAAAAAATTAAAGACTCATAAGTCTAAAAATAATAATTATTATTTTTATTTTACATCGTAAAAAAAGTTTATAATAAATCCTTCTTTTAAGTCAAATATTTTTAACTTATTAAGCCTTCACGCACGTATTTACATAGTTACTAGCTGACCCGTCCTACTTCGCACGGATGAACAAATTTTAGTTAACGATGAATTGATATGCAAAAAATAAAAAAAAAAAAATATCAGTTTATATGTTATAGTCAGGCAATATTATCAACTGAAAAGTCAAAATATAATTTTACAATTATTTTTTTCAATCAGTTGTTAAATGATGGTAATTTTTACTTTATGTTATTTATTTATTTATTTCATAAAAAGAAGTCTTTACTCATGAATAAAAAATATTGAAAAATAAACCTATAACATTAATATGTGTTTGATAAAGTTGACGTCATAATTGCTTTAATTATTATTTATTTGTTCTTATAATATTAATTTCTATTAAACACAGAGCTTATGTGTTTTTAATTTTCTTAAATTTAACGTCCGCAAAGTAATCTGGTTATTGTTTTAGTAATGGTTCTCCATTAGTGATCGTTAATATTTTTTGTGATTTTGGCTGTGAATTAAAAAGGTTATCGCAAATACGTAAAGTCCTTCGAGTGAAACGTCCTAGCTATTGCGTTGCCAAATTTTAAATATCGCCAAAGAAGCCCTATACAAAAGTAGATTTCTAACGCGAATGCACATTTAATTTATTTTAAATGAACCGTGTTTCCAATCAACATAATTAAACTTGCATAATCAAATGTCATTTGCAATTCCCTAGCGGCTGTATATTGCGCTACTTGCTTTCGGAAAAGATTTTATATCAATCATCCTTGGCGGGAAAAAAAAAAAAAAATGATTGCCAAGTTATCTCGCAAATATATTTAATTTTTTCCGTAACTGGTGGTTTTTAATAATGTATATTAAGGGAAAAATCAATAATATGAAACAATATTCGTATAATATAAGACACCTACAACAAAGTTTACTTAGTGAGTTAAAAAATAAGGGAAAAAATAGATAGTTATTTTTTTAAACACGAATTACCGAGATCTAAAACTGAACTTCCTAATCAGGATGACCGTTAGTATTCCTGTAATATGCACGTAATACTTGAGGAAGGTTATCTAAATTGAATTAATGAAACAATTTTCAAGAAAATCGTTAGAGCCGTTTTTGAGATACCAACTTTTACCAAAACTTGGCATACTCAATTATTGACCGGAAAACAATAATTACATACAAAAGGATATTTAGTATTAAGTTAACATGGCGAGATTGAAAAAAATTCGTACAGCCGTTTTTAAAGTTTATATAGCAACTTTGAAGAAAATCGTTAGGGCTGTTTATGAGGTACGGGCTTACGGTCCCATTTCCGGTTTTCGATGACCCAGTTCCGGTTTTTCAATTTTCACCAAAATTTGGAAAATTCACCTGTACATCAGACCTGAATCAATTGTGAAGATTTGTAGTTCTATCTTTATTAATTTTGGAGATATGACACCCGGAAAATTTCACACATTCGCACACACACACACACACACTGACCAATTGCCAAAAACTACTTTTTTGGACTCAGGAGGCCTTAAAACATATAAATCAGGTGAAACTCTATATCAAATTTTTGGACCGAATACAATACTTCCACTACATACGGTAGTACGGTAATTGAAGTAAAAACATAGATATCGTATTTAATACGAAAATATACAGATTTTCGTATTACGTTTTTGATCTCGAAATACAGAAATCGCCAAGGACGACCGATATCAAATCTATGCTTTGTTTTCAATTAAAATATTGAAAATTTGAATTAAAAATGTATTTTACCAAAATTTATTATAGCCTCTAGCACTTAGAGACAGTGTAACTTTTGATTAGTATAAAAAAAGAAAGAAATAGAAATCGGCTTTTTAGTTCTAGCGATCGTTCTCTACATATACATATAAACCTTTCCTCTTTATATATTAGTATAGAGCATAGATAGATTAAATAGGTTTCTAATCAACATAATGTAACTCAAATAATTAAATGCTATTTGCATTGCAGTAATGGTTGTATGCGCTATGTATATTGAGCTACTTGTCATAACTGTTAGTTGCTAAAAATAGTCGTCAAATAAATTTAAACTTCTCAATTATTCTTTTAACAAATGCATAATGAAATGCAGACGATATTTTTTTAATTCACTTTTTATATTATTATTCGCGAGAAAATATATTTTATTATATGTCGAAAAATGAATTAACCCGTAAATTTTTTGGGCAACAATTATAAAATAAATAATTTAATAAAAGTTTAGAAGTAACGCTTAGATCATTACATTATATCATATCATATCAAATTATATTATTACAAAAATAAATACTTTAAATTTATAATGACGTCAGATTTAACGTGTAAATTTAACATTTTGCAAAGCTTTATATGAATTTCAATTTAATTCACGTGCAAATATATTTCTTTTCTTTTCATGTCAAGATATTTTAAAAACAAAATGCAAATGTTTCTTTTATGTTGGCAACAGCTAATTTTTTTAATATTTCATTATTTCCATTTCTATTATGGCTTTTATGGGGATTTTAATTAAAATTCTCAGATTTTAAACTAAAATTTATTTTATCAAAATTAAATATAGCCTATAACAATCAGGCATACTGTAGCTTTTGGTCAGTGAAAGAAGTTTTAAAATCGGTTCAGTAGTTTCAGAGATTACCCTCCACAAACATACAATTTTTTGCGCTTTATATAATGATATAGAATAGATTAGCTTGTCTGTTTATTTATTATTGATGAAATATTATGTTAAAAATATTTATTTACTTTAAATATAAAATTTTAAATAACTCTTGAAGCAAAAATAACAAAACATAATTAAACTTTTATGTGCTGATTTTCCATGTAACGGAACAAGTTATATTTTTTTCTAATTCGTTTCGTTATTCTTTTTATTTGTTTATTTATTTTTTATTTTTAAATCTATAAAATAAATAAGATTTATAGCCATTGGTAAATATTACTTGAAATAATTACTACAAAAATATCCATACAAATAAAAACAATATATTTTTTTCTTTTTCTTTAACCTATATATATATATATATAAAAAAAAAAAAAAAAAAAAAAAAAGATTTATAGCCAGTGGAAAATATTACTTGAAATAATTACTACAATAATAACGATACAAGTAAAACCAATATCATTAATAATCATCGTTAAATACTTTAGTTTCTTGTTACCTTAGCATATATACATATAACATTATTATTGACAGATTTATCGTAATTAAAAAAAAAAGAAAAGAAAACACTTCAACACAAGAAAGAAACCAATATAATAGTACGATATCCGTCCTTGAAAAAGAGGAAACAAATACTTAGAAGAAATTCGAAAAACTATTCGTATTTTTCTGTACAAAAAAAAATCTCATTGTTTTCATATAAGGCTCTTCCACAGAAAACTCAAAAAGTAGCTGAAATTAGATGTTTTGAAACGTATGGGGAAGAAAAAAAAAAAAAAAAAAAGATTTTTTTTTTTTTTTTTTTTTTTTTATCGATTGTTCTTAGTTTTTTCTTTTTTAATGTAACTCGATTATATTTTTTTTTTAGAAAATGTATAATAAATCCTCTTTTTATTTTTTTATTTTTTTAAAGAAACAGGGATTTGTTTAAATGTTTTACGTGCGAGAGATTTGGTTTGAAAATAATTATGGTTCCCTAGGGTATTGTAAATATAATCTATAGATAAAAGGATAAAAAATACAGTTACATTCATATAAAAAAATATATCTGATTTTTTAGGGTTATATATAGAATTGAAGCTTATTTTGTAGATGCGTTTGTAATTATAATTTACAGTAAAAGCAACATTTAAAATGGCCATTTTATAGTTATGAATATTTTACATTTTTTATTAATAACTACAACTAATTTCTAATAGTATTTTCCAATACATTTAACCCTAGAGATCTAGCCGAAAACTATTACTAAAATTTTCTGTTAAATATTTGTAATAATACATCTTCTGGTAAAACCGAAAATGTTGAAATCTGTGCCATTGAGAACAACATTTTCTTATGTTAAATACAATAATTGTTTATGTTAAATACAATATAATTATTTTTTAAGATATTAATGAAAAATGGATCAATGCAATTACACAACTTATTAAGTCTTTCGCAAACTCTGGCTTACATTTAACATCAGGGAAATCTAATTATTTACTGAATCAGGTTCTTGCTTAAATATCTTGCTTAAATATTTTATCCTTTTTTTTTTATTAATAACTACAACTAATTTCTAATAGTATTTTCCAATACCTTTAACCGTAGAGAGCTAGCCGAAAACTGTTACTAAAATTTTCTGTTAAATATTTGTAATAATACATCTTCTGGTAAAACCGAAAATGTTGAAAGCTGTGCATTGAGAACAACATTTTCTTATGTTAAATACAGTAATTGTTTATGTTAAATACAATATAATATTTTTTATGATATTAATAAAAATCGGGTCAATAGAGTTACACAACTTATTAAGTCTTTCGCAAACTCTGGCGTACATTTAACATCAGGGAAATCTAATTATTTACTGAATCAGGTTCTTGTTTAAATATCTTGCTTAAATATTTTATCCTTTTTTTATTAATAACTACAACTAATTTCTAATAGTATTTTCCAATACCTTTAACCGTAGAGAGCTAGCCGAAAATTGTTACTAAAATTTTCTATTAAATATTTGTAATAATACATCTTCTGGTAAAACCGAAAGTGTTGAAAGCTGTGCCATTGAGAACAACATTTTTTTTTTTTTTATGTTAAATACAATAATTGTTTATTTAACATGAACAATATAATATTTTTTAAGATATTAATGAAAAATTGGTTAATATGATTAGAGAAATGTCAAAATGCAGGGCTTACTGTCTAAAATAGCATAGTTACCAACATTTTAATGTATTCCAGAGCATTTTAGCCCCATCTTTATTTCTGCATCACTTAATGTCTGCAATAATTTCCTCAATGGGTAACTACGATAAAATAAGAAAATTTTACTCTTAAAAAAGTGGTATGAAATAAAGTGCGAGGGGGTAAAAATGCTCCGAAATATATTAAAATACTGGCAACTCTGAAACCGGAAACTATCGACCGCATTGGGTTAAATAATAAACAGTTACTTTTCAAAAATAAGAGTTTTGAAAAATATTATCGTATTTTATTTAGATTTTCTCAAAAACAGTGTATTAGTGTTATTGTTCTCATTCCCTTAGCAAAGCATTCAGTGTTAGATTATTTTAAAAACTATATTTTTCTAAGAAAGAGAATTATTTAAACTGCTGTTTAAATTTGAAAATTTCTGATGATTTTTACTTTTCAGTGGAATGTATTATCCTTTAGGAAGATTTATTTTTTTTACATTAAACTAATTATACTCTAATTATAAATTATTGCTATATTTTGTTAGATTTTAAGTTCCGTTTTTTTTTTTTTTTTTTTTTTTTTAATAAAATTTTGAATGGAATTAAATTTTCCTAGCATATTTTTTATTATTATGTTTTGCATATCATTACGCAACCGCATTTTCTTATTACTGAAAATTATCAAATTTTAGTGTGGGCAGTTTATTTCACAGTAGGCAAATATTATAATATCACTTAGAGTAATATATACAGGGTTCCCACCTGTTACTATTTTGGGCACCGGAAATTTTTAATAGTATATATATATATATATAATATTCTTTCGCGATTAATTTAAGATAATCGTAAGAAATCTTTAAAGAAAATCATCTTCGAAATTTCCAGTGCATGAAAAAGTGACGAGTGGGAACCCTGTAGATATATATCATAGCTGCCAACATTCTTAATCTATAAATCAGAATTGACACCAGTATTTCTAAAATGGATTTAGTTATATATACCTTCGACGATTAATATTACCAAAATCAGTTGTGAACCAGGGTTGCCAGTTTGGCCTCCTTGGAGCCAAATTGGTTCCAAATCAAGGTGGTTGGCTCCGAAATTTTGTGTTTGGCCTCGAAAAGCATTTGGCTCCAAATTTGGCCCCATTTCTTGTAAGTGTTTTTTTTTTTTTTTTTTGGGGGGGGGGGGGGATATTTTTCTTTTAAAATATTTAAAAATGTTGCTACACTTAACATGTAAATTGAGAAAAATTATGATAATAAATAAACAGAAAAGAGTAATATTGGCATGGTCATACCTTCAGCGTTGTCTACCCAGTCGTTAGAGCATCCCCTAACAGCACAGTTAGGCTTAACTTATCCACAGTACATCTTAAGGACGTTTCTGGGATGTCTTTTCATCCAGAAGACATTTTGAAGATATCCTGGGCAGGCGATGTGCTGTCTGGGTCTCGTAATTGGAAGATTGAGGGCTCGGTACTCGAGTCGGCCAAAGACCGTTCTGTACACTGATGGTGGCTGGTGCACGTAAAATACGTCGTGGACGATATGTCCTCCATGTTCGTATCAAAATTATACCTCTGGGGATAACCGAAGCAGGAGAGTCATCCCTTCCATGGAGGATCAAAAATTGTGATGGCATGACCTCGGACCACCTTTAGGGGTGAGTCCACGACCATCGCCAATTGCCCATTGCGCAGCACTAGTGCGACATAAAACCCAACCAACCAACTTACTGAATAAATAATTATACTTTTAAGGATCATGGAATTTTGCATAACTCTCCTTTAAAATTGTCTTATTCTATCGCTTTTTTTTTTTTTCATTTGCTTGTAGAAACTTTTTTTCTGTTTCATTCAAATATATGCATGTATATTAACATTTTAATGTTTTTTTGTAAGAAAAATATTGAAATGAAAGCGTATACATATATATATTAAGAAAAAGGAGGGATTTTTTTTTTTTTTTTTACACTAATTTTCTCAAAAATTGCAGAAACCTTTCCCGAATGGTTATTCTTCGTTCCATGTATATCTTTCATAATCCCATCGTGCGTATATATTCAGTATTCGGTCAGTAGTTATGTAATTTATATATATATATATATATATATACTAGCAGACCCGGCCACGCGTTGCTGTGACTAAGTTATACGTTGAATTATACGGCTGTAAACTATTTAGTACAGTTAAATTATTATTTACGAACAAAGACGAAAACGTTGTAGCCGATGTAAAAACCCACAGGGTTGAGATTTGAAACTTAGGTCAAAATTTGGAAGCGATTGATAAAATTTTTCGTAGTGTTGATATTAAGCACAAATTAATTTTATTGTAGGGTCCTATAAATTTTAATGGAGAAGTGATATATATTATTTCTAATGCTACTTTGGATAAAATTGCTAAAATGACTAATATATAAATTAAATTCTATTAAAATTCTATTAAAATAAAAGTATAAAAGAAACAGACGATTTTAAAATCAATTTTTATGGAGGAGTGAAATATAATATATGCTATAATGGATAATTTTACTATTAAATGACCTCATCATTTTAAATATTTTAAAGAGGGCAACAGCTGTAGTTATAAAAGGGAAAACAATAAGGCTAAACCAGAAAAATAAGTAAATTTGATAAATATTATAAAACTTTAAAATTGGAAATCTTATGAAAT
The DNA here is from genome assembly GCA_963930645.1 of Salticus scenicus. Taxonomy (NCBI): domain Eukaryota; kingdom Metazoa; phylum Arthropoda; class Arachnida; order Araneae; family Salticidae; genus Salticus; species Salticus scenicus. Next base: position 139,976,525 of record OZ005662.1, on the reverse strand, counting down.
ATTGGACATTTAAAGTAAATACATGTATCATTTTAAATACAAAAAGATTTTGGAAAAGTTTAGTGTATTTTAACGAAGTGATGAGAAGTTTTTGAGTATGTTAAAATTTTAATAGTAAATTCAAGTCAATAAAGATGGGAAACATTGAGGATTAAGATAAGAATAATTATAAGATTTAAAAAAAAAAAAAAAAAAAAAAACTTTTTATATACCATGCTTTTAAATTTTAATATACTAATAATATACAAATTAAAAGGAAAATGATAAATATTCTATCATAGTTTGAAGTCAAATTTGTTTTCAAATGTCTAAATAAAATATCTGATGTAAGATACTAATATTTTGCAGCGGAATAGATTTCATTTCTGTCATCCTTGGCGAAAAAAAAAGAATATCGCCAAATTATCTGGCGAAAATATTTAATTTCTTTCAAAAATCATGGTTATTTTAACAACTTATATTAAAAGAGTAATGAATAATATGAAACAATATTTCGTACAATACATATTACATGTCATACATACGTACAATGAATAATACATATTACATTTCGTACAATGCATACATCTGGCATGTATATTTTCGTGTTACGCTTTTGATCGCCAAATAATAATAATAATAATAAAAAAAGCCAAGGGCGACAGAGTTTAAAAATTTAAAATTAAAATTTTGTCAATTTGACAGCAAAATAATTCAATCTAACACCCGCGATAACTAATACATATCTATACCCAAATATAAGGATTAAAATCGGGAAATAAATTTCCTCGATTTTTAATAATTTCTTACAAAAAATCCAGTGGGCAATTAACATAGGAAATCTTTTTCTTGGCTGCACAGACGGTCAGTGAGTCACACTTCGCTTGCGTATAGAACTCATAGATATAGTATAGCATATATAGAATAGAGTGATCATTGGGGAGAAAAAAGTTATTCCTTTTCATTTGGGAAAAGACGACGTTTTTACCAAAATATGGCCGTCTTTCCCCGAGTGAATACACACGGGAATACATACTAATATTTTAGCAAATAAAATTTATGAATAATTTATTTGCTAAAGGGGAATGGAAGACTCCAGATACAGTTTCAAATTCATATTTCTTTCTTTCTTTTCTTTTTCTTTTTCTTTTTTTTTTTTTTTTTTTTTTTCAATACCACTTAATGGCTGTTTCCAAAGCTTTTATTTTTTATCTTTTTTCGGCATCAAAAATCTTTCTACGATAACATGGGGATGAGAGATCTATATATATTACTATATCTATGATAGAACTACATTAGCACTTTATCAATGTGTATAAAATCTTTAAATTGATTATGACGTCAATTTTCGTGAGATGCATAATTTAACTTTTTATAATTTTTTAACGTTCACGTTTGATTAAATGTATTTATTTTTATGTCGAAAGAAAATGAACTCGTATTTTTTTTTTTTTTTTTTTTTTTTTGGCAACAGTTAAATTAATGGAACTCACAGATATTTTGGAGCAACTTTAATAAAGGTCTATAATTAACAAATAATTGCAATAAAACAATATTGTGACAATAAATTGAGATAAAAACTATCCTATCTCTCAAGTTGGATCAAACTGCACACAGTGTGCAAAATTTCACCAAAATCAGTTCCTTAGTTTAGGAGTTTACCCCGGACAAACATCGTGACACGTAATTTATATATATATATACAGATTAAATTATAAAGTTTTGATCAATGAAGCACAAATAAGTAAAAAACAGGATTAATTTCACTGTATTATCTTCATTATAATATGAATTCAATTTACACTTCAGTCTAAGTAACACGTGGCCGACTATGCTAACACCAAAAATTTAAAAAGCGGAAATAATTGAATTATACGAAATTTATTAATAGGTTAAAAAGTTGAAGATTCTTTGTGTAGATGGCAGCACCAAATATATTTCAGCTTTCATTTCAACCCAGTCGAAAGGTATCGACATCTGTTAGAATCATTTGGAGTTAACAGATAATTGTGACTGTCAAATAATAACAGACAAATAATTAGCAATAAATTAAAATTGCGACTATAATTTGAGATTTAAACTATCCTATCTCTCAAGTTGGATCGAACTGCACATGGTGTGCGAATTTTATTATAATCGGTTAAGTGGTTTAGGAGTCCATTGAGGACAAACATTGTGACACGAGATTTATATATATTAAGATATCAGAATTCAGTAAGTAAATAATATTTTTCATTAAAATAAGAAATATTATTATGATAAGTTTTCATGTGTGTTTGCATATTTAGGTAAAAAATGACAATATATGACAAATGAAATTATTTTAAATATTTTTTTTTCCAATTTATTGGTTTATTGTATATTGTATACAGTTTACTTTGGACATTTAAACTAGATTAATGCATGACACACCTCCTATTTCTAGATTTGTTTTTCATTTCGATTTTTCAAATTTCAAGCTCAGCATAACAAGTCTCTGCTCCAATTTGAACTAAAAACGAAATGTGATTTTGAATTCTTCAAAATATGTAATGTTATAGAAATTTTTTGAAAAACAGTAAACTGAAATTTCTTTCTTTCTTTTTTTTTTAAATGGTGCATTACAAGAACAATTAAAGTTCATAAACCAAGAACACACAGTCTTGTGACTGTACTTTGAATCTTCAGATGTAGGCTGATGTAGCCAACTTAAATTTTGCCATGTCCCTACGGAAGCATAAAAATGTCCCTACACTGATGATAAAAGTCCCTAGTTTAGTGCTCAAAATGTCCGTATGAAGAAATTTCCTTTGCAGGATATCCTGAAGATGTCCTGAGGAAAAATTGTTCCTCCAAATAGTCCCTACTGTTGAAGAAAACTGCTAAAATTTCTTCTGCGTAGAGACAAATCCCTACAGTTGGCATCATTAATGTTGGCTCTTTTTTGGCTTTATTTTGTTGATATTTGGCTCTATTTCAGAGAACGTTTTTGGCCTCGTTTGAAAAATATGACCTGGCAACCCTGCTGTGAACATTTTCCAGTTTGAAGTCTTCCTTGAAAAACGGGAGACTGGGCAAATGATACATATATATAGATATATGTGTGTGTATATGTATAAAGTATGTTTCACTTAAGCTGTACCTCCATGCTAAAATTTTAATGGTTTAATCAAAATAAAAATAAAACAGTCCCGTCCACTGTCGATTGCAGTCTATTTTATTTTCAACTATACAAGCGGGAAGTTAATATAATATTTTCGAACATTCGTACTGCAACATAATTTTTACCAATGGGAAGGTATATCAGGTTTTCCATCATCGGAAAGTACAAAACATTTTGAAGAGAATGAGATCAAAATTTCGAAAAAGTTTTCACTATATTAGAAGTTATGAAGCAACACAATTTTTATGATCGTACAAATTGAAACTATGAAAATAGTCCTCCTAAGCATAATGTCCGCATTTCACAACAACAAAACTAGTCACGTTTAAATGACTGTAATCAAAGTTTACAGCAAACCTTCAAAATGAAGTGGTTTTATTATATTGCACGGATGAGACAACATTGGTTATTTGGTATAATTCCGAACTATTCCGAACTTAACGGCCCTCTTCACTTACCGTCGCCGGAAGCCCGAGTCAATGTTATTCTATGGGGGAAATTTCTTTACAAATAACTTATTAACTAATACATATTTTTAAATTCTGTTTTCACATTCAGAAAATTCCCAACTGTTAAATTGACGGACCTTTTTTTAAAAATATATATATTTTTTTTTTTTTTTAATTTTTAATATTTTATTTTGAAATTGCAAAATGAAAAAAATTCACATATTGAAAATTCGTATTTTGCAGCTTCAAAATAAAATGTAAAAATATTTTTTTTTAAAAAAAAAAAAAAAAAAAAAGGTCCGTCAATTTAACAGCTGGGAAATTTGAGAATGGGAAAACAGAATTTAAAAATATGTATTAGTTAATAAGTTATTTGTAAAGAAAAATTTCCCATAGAATAACATTAGCTTCGGCTTCTGGCGGCGGTGAGTGAAGAGGGCCCTTAAGACGAGGACAATTTTCCCTATATTGGGATACTATGGCTCCCCTGTTTATTTTAAGCGGTAGCAATCACAGGATACAACTGAAAAATCTATTAGAAAAATATTCTATAAATAAAGTGGTACGAAATAAAGTCGGGGCTAAAAATGCTCCAAACTTAATTTTAAAAATTGTGCGTATTTATGTTCAAATAAACGTAACATCTGAAATCATATGCAACTTGCCAAAGTCAGATTAATTAGTCTTCGTTTGAGAAGGCGAATATGTTTGAAATGTTAAAGGACACTGGGAATGCAACGCAACCTGTTGGTGAGAAATGTAACTAAAATGTTTTTTTCTTATAAAAAGACCTGCTAACTATACTAGTTTATCCGTAATGGTATTAAGCCCTGTTTCTTTTTTTTTTTTTTTTTTTTCACACCAGTATAGTTGTAGAGCAATAGCCTTCTCATTTAATCATGAGAACATATTGCTGAATATTACTCTAAAACTATTCTGGTGTGAAAAAAAGGCGGGACCTAATAACATTGCGGATAAACTAGCATACTTAGCAGGTCTATATATATACATAGCTGCCAATATTGTAATTTATTCCGCTGTACTTTTAGCCCCGCCTTTATTTCGCACCACCTTTATTTATAGAAAAAATAATCTTCAGTACATAACTTCGATAAAATAAGGAAAAATTACTTTTAAAAAATAAGTGGTACGAAATACAGTCGGAGCTAAAATTACTCCGGAATAAATTAAAATATTGACGGCTATGTATATATATATATATATATATATATATATATATATATATATATATATATATATATAATCTTATCTTTTCTACGCATTTCAGTGAAAATAGCTTACTGCTGTGCTCAATACTTTCTGAAAAATGTATTTTTTTATTTTTTCTGTGACTTTTTGATCACTCGGTACATATTTATGTGCATGTGTGCATGTATGCATGAAATTATTTTTAAGCATATAACGTAACAGGAATTAACATAATTCATTCACTAAAAGTGCTACGTTTTTTTTTACTAAATGAGAATATGCGTACTGTTTTCTAGGCACCAAAATTGCTAATGTGAATCGACATAAGAAAAAAAGTTTTGAAATAATTTAAAATTTTAAATACAAAAGGCAATAAAATGAAAAATATTTTAAATTAAAATTTAAACAACGCTGCTATATATAGACGAAATTAAAATTTATATTGCATTTAATAAACAAGGAACATTTTGTTTAATTAATTAATATTATTTACAATTAGTTACTGATTGGCACATCTATTTTAAGATTAATTATGCTGCAAAAATTATTATACATAATTTTTTATACTCGAAATAAAAATAAATGAAAAAATGAAAAACATCCCCTGGTAAATTAAACCATACAATAGTGCAGATAGCTAAAGAATTAAATAATATTTCTTAAAACGTGTTGCTGTAAAATAAATCATCTTTCATGGCATAAACGACCTCAAGATTGAATATACATATATATATTACTTTTATAAACAGGTCCCTAAATTATGTCAGATTTAAAATATTAAAATCTGAAAGAAAAAAAATTTTTTTTTTTCTTTTAGATTTTAAAATGTTTAAACCTGGAAAAAAAAAAAAAAAAAAAAAATCTTTTTCATTCTTTTTTTCTTTTGAGTAAGATTAATTCAGCACATACAAAAGAATGATAAAAATGGTGAAATTATGTTCTCCCAGGGAAATAATCTTTTTATTGTGTTAAATATCTAATCTCTAACATGTCGATGCCATCTGCACATCAAAGAAAAAGGTATTTAGGCTTTTAAGTCTGTTTTTTCAAAATAATCAATGCACTTCTTTTCTTTTTTTCTTGAAGCATAAAAACGAAAAAAAAAAAAAAAAAAAAAATGTGTAAAGGCAATGTTATAGGAATAAAAGTGATTCATTTATCCAATATTTTAGTAATTACCTTTTTCCCCTTGAGCACAATTCTTTACAATTGTCATTCGTGTACTATATTTATACGTCTAACTAGCATGAAGGACTTTGTAAAACACAGCATTTAAAAATGAACTTCAAATTCGTATTTAAAGATGTTTTATTTTTATTTTTATTTTTTAACTATATAATAACTTTTCTGTAGAAAGAAATAATTCGAAATTTCAATTTATTTTTTCTCTTAAAAAAAATGTGCTTAGGAACTAAACTAGGCACGTATAATAAAAAGGTTTGAATAAGATCTACTTTATGAACATTATTATAGCATATCTAAACCCTATTTCTAACTAAGATTAAGAAACGAATGAAACGTTTACCACGAAGTAAACATTTATAAAATCTTATCTAATCAGGAAACTATTCCAATAGTGCAATAATAGAAATCAATTAAATTATGTTCATTTGAGAACGTGATTTTTGATGCATAAACTGTTAGCCCTCGTAAGCCCGTTCTCGAGAAATCTATATTTAAGTTTGAGTAAAAATATACTAATCTGAAAGACTTGGGAGGAATCCCGTGAAAACCCGCCAGAATCATGACTTTTATCAATATTTAGATTCTAATTTAGCGAATTTTGGATTTTATTCATTATTTCAGTAAGACGCGGTGTTATCGATTCAGGCGTGGCTGCAACGATTATTAGCGAACTTTCAGAATTTATAACTCGAAAACGAACTGACGAGGGCTATTGCTTTATGCTTCAAAAAACATATTTATATATTCCCTTTCGATTAATGCTTGTTTCGATTTTTTTTTTTAATTATTACACTATGGAATGTTTTCCTTGAAAGAAAAAATAATTGTGCACGTTTATATTTGATTTTCTTCCCTTTATTGCCTTAATTATTTGTTTAATTATTTTTCAGTTTACATGCGAAGTGAGCCTTTTATTAAAAAGAATTATTACACAGCTCTGCAAAAAAAAAAAAAAAAAAAAAAAAAAAAGAAAGAAAAAAAAGAAAAATCGAGATCTGATACTATTCTTGCTGATTCTTATGTAAAACGACCTCCTGAATCCGAATATGACTCCCATTTTGCCCAGTCACCCACCGATTTCTAGATTGTTTTTACCCACCGATTTCACCCCCTCCCTCAATTTCTTTCTCTTTTAGATAATTTTATGACCATGAATTTGATATGAAGAATGAAAAGTAATTAATTTAACACCTAAAAACAAAAAATATAAAGTTTAAAAAATAACATTAATAACAGATTAAAAAAATATAAGATATGTAACGCATAATTTCAGTGACAAATCCCCCCACCCCCAAAATTTTTCCCTTGTCGCAAATGTCAATGTTTTAGAATTTCCCAATACTTTAGCATCTCAGAAGATATTTAACGGTTAAAAAAATCCTAGCCTCCTAAAAATCAAATTTATAGCCATAAAATCACCGAAAAGGATAAAAATAGAGGGCTACTCCTAAACAACGGTGGGTGATAGGGCATAATGGGCTTCATATTCGGATTCAGGAAGTCATCTTACATAAGAATATGCTGAAATGGTGTCAGAGGCAATTTTCATTCCTAGCAGTGTTATTATTATTATTATTATTATTATTTTAAATAAAATGTTAAAACTGTAAATATATTTAGAAATAATTCAATAACCACCGATAACAAACATTTACGTTTGCGGTAAGCGTATGAAAACCGGTAAGTTACATTATATTAATTAATATATTTTAATTCAATTTCAGCCAGTTTAATTTTTGTAATTGAATTAATTTTTTACGAGAAAAAAATTACTCTATGAAATTAAGATTTTTTTTTTTTTTAACACAGGGTGGCAACAAACCGAATTGTATCCCTAAGTCTTCCACCACTATTATTCTTTCAAAATTTTAATAATAAGTTTGTACGACTCGTTAAGCGAAAACTTATTACAGGGGACTCTCTCTGATATGATATGATATAAGAAATTTTCACCTTTTTTGCCAGCACTAATTTTATGTACAAATACTTTTGGTACATTTATGGTAACAACCAATGATTATACAGGGTAGAGATTATTTTATAAAAATAGTGGTAGCAATTAATTTTAAATTATCTCCTTCATGAGAGTGTCCTGAAAAAAGGGTGGAGAGTACGACCCCTGTTATTATATAAATATGCATACCTGATAATATTTAGAATTTATTCCAGAGTACTGTTAGCCTCGTCCTTTTTTCACACCAGTGTATTTTAAAGCATTTTTCTTCTTATTTTCTTTATTTTAATATTACCATTATTTTCAACGTTTGTCTGATTTTAGATGAAATCTTTCTGCTTAAATTATTTCATGTAATTCCGCATTTATGTTTAAAAAAAAAAAAAAAAAGAAAGAAGAAGAAGAAGAAGATGTAAAGGAAAGAAAATAATATAATCAGGAAAAAAAATAAAAATGGAGAAGTAATATTAGTAAACCATTTGAACAGTAAAAATATGCGGAAAAGCAAAATAAATAATAAACATTGCTACATCGAGAAATGTTTTTAATTCTTTTTAAAAATGAATGATTTAAACATTTCTCATAATTAATTTATAAATAGAATATCCTGTAATTTTTTAACTATTACTAGCGTCATTGTAATCTTCTAAATAAGTAATTAATAACTTTATTATTTTAGGTAACTATTTATGTAAACATAAAGATACATATGAATGTTTAAAAAAATATTTAAACACTACTTCTTATAAGTGTTTTATATAAAACAAAGCAGTAGATATCAATTCTCAAATCTAATTTTTCATCTATGCAGGGATGGAACACGGGCGCAGAACTCATACTACTATCAATATAACAAAATTTTCTACTTCTTACATGAACGATATTATAGGTAGAGAAATTTCTTAAACAAATACTGGTATGAATTTTGCGCCCGTGTTTGTATACTTATTATGATAAGTAATAATAAGTATACAAAAGGTTCATATTATCATAGCCTCTAGATGCCTGTCGCGTGGCTCATAAGCTTGGCAACAGTTGAAGCGGTAGACAGCGCCACCTGGTACAGATTAAGTTTTTTTTTTTTATTCAACTGTCACCAATAATTTTAAGAAGTGATATATGATATATATAATCGACCTTTCTTCGATTTTTTATTCGCCTTTTATGTATATCATATCCCACTTTTAAAATTTTTTGGTGGCTGTTGAATACAAAAGTCACGCAATCTGTACCAGGTGGCGCTGTCTACCGCTTAAACTGTTATCAAGTTTCCGAGCCACGCGACTGGCATCTAGTTTAGGAGGCTATGATATTATGTTCAAGGCAGCCGTGAGCGATTTTTTTTTTCATAACATAAAATTTTCTAATACATCTGCTGAAAACTGCAGGTATATTTACCTGAGTAAATATATAATTTAAATTTTATGTTTTGGAAATAGTGGTACAAAGCGAATAAAAAAAGTCGTTTGTCGCAGCCCTGTATATTCCATATCCTTGAAATAATCACTAAGAAATGCGGATTATGTCTTTAATATTTTATCATTTATGCTGTTCATAATTATTTTTTTAGAGTTATCTGCAAATTTAAATATTTAGTAATGCATTCATGTGTGTTTGAAAACTCGATAGCAAAAAGAATTAAACAGGGAGATTTTTCGAAATGAGAATGTAAAAATGTGCAGATACAGATACACAATAATTGCACAATTGTGCATAAAATAGTAATATATCTGTTTGTCTATTCTACGTGAGACATCAACAAAGTATATAATTTTAAGGTCTCTTTAAGTTCTTTCTAAAAATAGCGTCATAGCGTATTTATAAGGTTTTTAAAGTTATTTAATTTAGATTACACACGTTGAAAATTTAACGGCGTTAAAAAGCTTTTGAAATGTTCTGTTCTAAAGATAATTTTAAAGATTCGGTATTGTACAAATTGTAAATTGTGTTTTTGTAAAATTAGTTGTAACATCAGAATTTTTCAAGTTTTCTAGCATATTTAATTTTTTCTTTGAGAAAACGTTTAAGTTAGATATCTTAGACGTGCTAACTATGCTAGTTTATCCGTAATGGCATTAAGCCCCGCCTTTTTCTCATACCAGAATAGTTGTAGAGCAACGTTTGATCACAACGTTTGATCACATTTCCTTCAGCAATTTTAGACCTTCGAATTTCATTAGAAATTCGGCAGATTGAAATTATCCTTCCACTTAAAAAACACATTTATCATACTTCACTACTTGAACGTTCTTTTTTTTTTTTCGAGGAATTATCATTAATGTCCGTCCAAAAAAAAATTGAAGGCTTATATATAATTTAAACTAGCCCAGTAGTTAACAAATTCGCATGTCAACTGTAATTTATCCGCTAGTAAGTTAAATAAAACGAAAAAATCTGGATTGTCCCTATAATTATGAACATCTAAAAACGTGGAGAAAAACACATTTTGCATTGTTTTTTATTAATTTTGTTTCATATTAAAAAAATTATAGCAATTTTGGTTTTCAGAATACTAGATATATTAAGTGCACTGAGTATAATCTTGTTCACAATTATTTTTACATTAGTTATTTCAAAATATAAAGTGTCCTTATAAATATGAGAAGGAGTGTATTACTCGACAACTATTCTCGTGTGAAAAAAAGGCGGGACCTAATACCATTACGGATAAACTAGCATAGTCAGCAAGTCTAATATCTTTAAAAACATTACAATACCTATAGGAGACTAATTTTATAAACAAAGAGGAATTTTTCGGTGAAAATTTGACTTCTCGAAAGAAAATGGATTTTTTATAATCAATCTTTTATTCAGAGGTGCTACCAGAGCCTGATTAAGGGGGAAGCACACATTATTTATACTTACACCGTTATTTTTTAACAAATACTTTCCTCCTACAATAAACAGAAAATTCTCATTAAAAAAATTTTTTAAAGAATTCTGGTGTCTAATAACGGTGAGTAAATTGGATTGTTTTACACCGTTCATTTTTTATAAAAAATATTTCCTCGTCAAAGCGTGGAATTTCTATGACATGAAGTAAAAAATAATTGTAAAAATATTCCGGTGAGAGCGGAGATAATGTGTGCTTCCCCCTTAATCATGCTCTGGGTGCTACATGATAGTTATCAAAATGATCGTCACGCACGGTGATATCTGTTGTGATCTGTAACATTATCACGCTGCGTACACAGTGAAACATCCTTATTATTATTATTATTATCATTATTATTCTGAAAAAGTATCATATTTATTTCTATTCGAAACAATTCTTCAATGTATTTTGTTAAGTTTTTTTTTTTTTTTTTTTTTTTAGTTTATAGTGTTTATGTAAAAGTTTTTTTTTTTCTCTTTTAATTTTTCAATGATTTTTACATCAAAAGAACATCGTGCGTTTGTACTAGAAAATTTTAACAGAACGGAAAAAAATAGTCACCAACTTTTACTCTTTTTATTCTTATTTATTTTTTTTCCCTACCAGAAAATTTTTAATAGAATTTTTTATCGCATTTAAACAGTGAAAATTGCGACAGAAGTAAATAAAATTTTCTGATAAAATTTTTCGGTAAAAAAAAAAAAAAAAACGTAGCAATTACGGAAAAAATATTAAAAGAGCAAATTAAATATTATACCAATATCTCGAAATTATTACAAACGAAATTATATATATATATATATTCAAAATGCAACAGGCGTTTAATACAGTTCTAATTTTGGGGGGAAAGGAATGTTTTTGAAATATACCCATCGTTTGTTGTTGAGTTTTTACTTGATATATTTTTTTAAGCAGAAACTTCACGCATGCATAATTTGAAATATCCCATATATATAATTTATGTAATTTTATACATATCTAATCATTAGCATGCTAATTTAGATTTTAAAATTAAATACGTTCTGAAATAAATTTAAACATCAATTGGATAACACTGACAAAAAAAAAATAAATAAATAAAATAAAATAAAAAATAAATAAAAAATAAAAAAAAAGTGGGGGGGGGGGAGGACAAAAAATAGACATCATATTTCCCGATCAATCTCTCAAAAATATGCGAAAAATGGCATGCTCGGATTCCATCACACACTTGTTACTTCCACCAATCACGGAAAGCATCCCAGAATGCCTCTGGAGCTTCAAATTCTTCCCACATTCGGTGGGATGAGGTAGAGAGAATCGAACGGGTTCACAGTGCACGTGAGATTCCGTTTCTGTGTGGGATAGTTCGACAATTGTTTTTCCTTTGATCTTACCGCAGTGTAAAGGAATTTTTTCTCTGTGTGATTTTGCATTTAGTGTTGTGCATTTGCGAAAGGAATATAATTGTCCTGAAAACAATTTTATAATGGCTTCGGAGGAAAAAATTGGAACAGCGGTTGTGTCTATTGTTAATTCGGATCATGCGGAACCGAATAAAATACAAGAAAACCAAATAGAAAAAGCACCCGAGGTAATTTAATATTTTTATTCACTTGCGTCTAAATTTTATTCAGTTGAAAACCAATTAATCTAAGAGAGATAAACAATTAGTTATAAGAGAGAAGCAGTTAGATAAGAGATAAGTAAGAGATAAATAATTAGTTATAAAACTTATTTTAAAGGTCATTTCAATTAAATTCATTGATTGTTTTAGAAAAGTTAATAAGTATATATTATTAATGAAAAAGAAATATTTTTAATTGTTTTAGCATAAAAATTGGAAAGTGGTTGTGTCTATTGATAGTTTAGATCTTAAAGAAAAGAATAAAATACAAGAGTATTACAGAAAAAAAAAAAAAAAAAAAAAAACACCTGGTGCAATTTAATATTTTTATTCAGTTTTCCCGAAATTTTATTCAGTTTAAATTTAACTGATTTAAAAGCGGCAAAATATAAATAACTGACGATTAATCGGAATTAAATGTTATATTTTCCCAATTTTACAAAAATTGTATTCAGAATAGATTAACAGTATTAAAAATAACTTTTAAGTAATTTGAAAAGAAAAGATTGGAACAGCGGTTTTACTAGTGTCAATTCGAATCATACGAACCGAATAAAAAAAAAAAAAAAAAAAAAAAAAAAGAAAAAGATAAGAAAAGAAAAAGAAAGAAAGAAAAGAAAAAGAAAGAAAGAAAAGAAAAGAGATGAAACACCTAAGGTAGTTTAATTGAAATTTTATTCAGTTAAAATTTCTTTTATGTAAGAGAGGTACAATATAAATAGTAATAATTATTTTTTAGATGTTACTTTTTTTAAATAGTTTGGTAAAAATTAATAAGAAAATATTAGCGGTATTAAAGCTATTTTCTAAATTAAAAAAGTGTAACGAGAATTGTGCAGATTGCTAATTTGGACCATACAAAACCCATTAAAATAAATAAAGAATTTTTTTTTTTTTTTTTTTTTTTTTTTTTTTTTTTTTTTAATAAAATAGGAAAAAGCATCCCTAAAACAATTATTTAATTTTTCATTTGTGATGATATTTTGGTCATATAAAATTGATTTATGTATTTTTTTTTATTCATTAATTAATTAAATATAATTTTTATTTAATTTAATTTAATTTATTTATTTATTGAACTCTTTTAATGAGTTTACAAAAGAATAACAATTATATATGTATACGGAAAAATATATGTATATTTAATTTAAATGTTTGTACTATTACTATTTTCATACGACGTTTAATATATAAAAACGCTTGAGATATTTTTATATATAATTGTTAATGTTATATCATATAATTTTTGAAAACTTCAATTATAATAAAACTATTAAATTATCTCATTACTGATAAATTAGTATTAAATTTTAGATATTTTGAAATCATCACCAACATTTAAGCGCTAACATAATTTATGATAGCTTCTTTTTTTTTTTAACTTATTCTAAATTATTGGATTATAGAATAGGGTTCTACAAAACTATTAGAAGGACTGGAAAATAATGTCGTTTTGAATTAATAAAATGAAGCCGGAAATTTTTGTTTAACAGTGTTTACATGGTACTTTACAAATAACCATCTTATAAGTTACCTAAGAATATCTTAAATTTTATCCAGAATAAATTTCCGATGTCAGTATTTTAATTCAAAACGACATTATTTTCCGGTCCCCCTAATAAATATAGGAAATGGAGTAAAAATTATGCTTAAAATTACTCTCTTTTTCTTCATTTCTGACTTTTTTTACTTCCTTCTATATTTCTAGAAGAAGGTAATGGAATCTTTCAACTTTCCAGTTATCGATGGATTTACACGTTTTGAGATATTCTGAATATATTTTCTTTTCACCATTATCAGAAAATGACCGTAAGTCAATATATGTTACGGGCTATCCGCGTGTGTGTATGACAGATTTTTTTTTTTTTTTTTTTTTTTTTTTTTTTTTTAAGCTCTAGACTAAGAATTAAGGCATAGAAATTTACAAAATGTTATATTTCGTTACATCTTGGCAGAATCTATATGTCATGTATATAACTTCCAAGCATATCACTCAACAAGTGACGCTGCTAAGCTGCGAATTCGCCCATTTACGGAAAGCCTATATTTCAACTTCTATGATATATAACTGAGCAAAACTTAATGTACAGGAATTCAATTATGAAGAATTATACTAATGAATTTTGGGTGCATATCGGCCGATAGGTAACGCTGGTATGCTTCAATTTTTTGCCTATATTGCAAAGTAGTATCCCAACTTCTTTGATAAACTGGATATATGAGATGGCCATTATGAAAAAGAATGTTGACTTAATTTGGGTGTATATCGACCGTTAGGTGGCGCTACGTATACTCACTTTCTAAGACTTTCTATATCTCATCAACTGTCGGTTAATATTGAACGAAACTGCATATGCAAATTGTCATTTGGGATTAGATTTATTGTGATTAGATTAAATTTGTGTGTATGTTTATTTTGTTCCAGTTTATGACGTGACGTTGTGTTAAAGAATATACATATATAGATAATAGCCCCAACATATTAATATTTCCACTTTTTTTTTTTTTTTCAATTTAAAATTATTTTATATTACTTCAGAAGTAATTTTATATTATTGATTATAAATCCAATTTGTTTAGTTGATCTGTTGATTAACATGTAAACAGTGGACCAACCCGCATGCTGTAATATTTTAACACTAAACTTTACATTTTTAAAATATACTATACTAGTATACCTATCACAGAACTTTTTTTTTTCGAATATTTAATTCGTTTTTTTTATCTTTTGCTTACTATAATTAAAAAATATATATAAACTGACGTTTAACAACAAAATTGAAATTTTTGAATGATTGAGCAATAATTCAGCAACGAGTATAATGTATCGCTAATTTCCCTCTTTTAACTCGAAACAATTATTACGTATTTGCATAATTTTACATTTTTTAATTTCATAGTTCGTTATTGTTTTCATTAATTGTCTTTCTTTGGCATAGAAATTGTAAAAGGAATTTGTATTAAATCTTTCGCCAGAATTGTTAAATATATATATATATATTAAGCGTAAACAGGTTAATATTCAACTTGTCAATTATTCTACTTTATTCCGTATTAGTATTAAGGCCCAAGTTTCTTTCACACAACTTTTCTTAATTATTATTTATTTATTATTATTATTATTATTATTATTACTCAATTGTAATTATTGTACATAAAAATGGTGTGAATAAAAGGCGGGTCTTACCCAGAGTTTCCAACTGTTATAATTTATTCACTAGCTTTTTTAGCCCTGCCTCGTTCATACCGGAAATTTTGAAAAAAAATGATTTTTTTTCTTATTTAATCGTTGTCACATATTAAAGAAAAATAATCTACAAAACTTTTGATGCGAAAAATAAGGCGGGGCTAAAAATGTTCGTGAATAAATTATAAAATATGGGAACTCTGGTCTTAACACTATTATAGAATAAATTAGAAAGCAGGTATAGCCATTTATACATTTTCAGAAGAAAATATGTTAATTAAAAAATTTATCACTCTAAATTAATTTGCTTGAAAAAAAAAATAATAATAGAATTTTATTATAAAAAAACTAAATTATGAATTTGAATAATACGAGAGCTAACAAACAATTTTTCCCCCCTCCCTATGGCGCGGCACTTCCGATTACGCATTGGCCGGGTGTTCGCCAAATTGATGACCATTTGTGAAGGGACACCCAATGGGCGGTCATCACTACCCCTAACAGGGACAGCACATCCATGCCTTCTCCGGGATTCGAACCCAGATCCAGCCATGTAGGAGTCAAAGACGCTAAC
Organism: Salticus scenicus; assembly: GCA_963930645.1. Taxonomy (NCBI): domain Eukaryota; kingdom Metazoa; phylum Arthropoda; class Arachnida; order Araneae; family Salticidae; genus Salticus; species Salticus scenicus. The sequence goes on along the minus strand of OZ005662.1, from coordinate 139,960,365 downwards.
CACTACACCGTCTGGGCGGCACAAAAGAAATCATAGAATGATTGAAGGCGTGATTCTCTACTTTAAAATAAAAATATAGAAAAAAAAAACTATCTCTGATTTATTCATATTTATTTAATAAAAATTTTGATTTACATAAAAAGCAAAAGTTTTTTAAATGTTATTTTGCTACATTACTTGTATTTTCAAGACTTTTTTTTTTTTTTTTATTATCAGATAGTAATAATTTTTGGGGGGATGTTAGTTGAATCCGTTGAGATTTCTTCAATAAATAAATAAATAACGCCATATTAATAGTTACGTTGTAAATTTAAAGTATGCATATAAATATCTTCCAACCGTTCCAATTTTTAGATATCATTATCATACGAAATCTAAGAAAAGAAATCCTAGAATGCTTGGAGGACTGATTCTCTACTTTAAATATATATATATATAAGAAAATACAATTTCTAATTAATTCATATTCATTCAATAAAAGTTTTGATTTATGTAAAAGGGATAGTGGTGTTTGGGATTAAGGCCAATTGACTTCAGGAGGGTCTTAGGCCTAAAGATGTAGTGCCCTCCGTGGAAGATCTTTCTAAGAGGTCCTAGCCCTTATTTAAACGAGTTTCGGAGAAAACTACGGAAAACTCCGAACGGTTTTGTCTACGAGCGCGACCTGATATCCAACCCAGCACTTCCCGTCTACCAGCTCTAAGTGCAGAACCATTTGGCCCATATATATATTAAGGGTTTACAGCTGTTTTCTCACACTAAATGAGGAAGAAATTCCTATTAAAAATAAAAAATGGCATAGTTGCGAACTTTTACGCTTTTTCTCTAACGGAAAATTTTAGTTTAAAAAATGTTATTGTAACAGTTTTCGCGGATTAAATTAATTAAAATAAAAATTATATTTGATTTTTCCGGTAACCAAATATCGTAAAATTTTGCAAGTACGCACGGCTGTAATTATATTCAGTTGGTACAAATATACAGTATTAAGCAATCCTAAATATATTAAACAATTTTAAAAGATCTATGAAAACAAGTATATACTTATAATGATAAACAGTTATATCGCTCATATCGTATATTGTTACTGGAAAAATGTAGGCTGCTTTTTTTCGGCAACCGGAAAATTTATAGAGATTTTTATTTTAATTAATAAGTGGAAAATGTTCGAAAATATATGAAAAGCTTTCACTGAAATTTTCCTGCAGCCAAAAAGCTTAAAAAATGACGACTGTGCTATATTCAAATTATATTCAAAATTATATTCAAATAATATAATTAAAATAAAATACAATATTTGACAGAAATAAAGTATAATTCAGAAAATTATATCATTGTTTGTAAAGTGATAAATATATAGTGGTAACAGATTCCTTATCAAAGCAGATTTTCATTTATATTTCGTATGGCAAATTAAAAAATGCAACGGTCTAGACGTATAAACTCACATAATAATGAGCTTAGTGTCTAATCGGAAAAACTTTAAGGATTCATTTAATCTTATTTTGAGATCAGTCTCTTTTTCTTATTTGATTGAGGCACAAGTTTATGAACACGAATGACAGTAATGCAATTGTCTTCCTTGTCAATATTAATCTATTGGAAAATATGCTGTGAAAAGACATTTTTACATTTTTAATTAAGTAAAAAAAAAAATAATAATTTAATAAAAATATCTTTATGGGGTCTCATCTTTTAAGATATATGATCACATTTTAATTAAAAATAACGCTGCAAAGTAAATAAAAAAATTTCATAAAGTTTTTTTTCCTTATGTCATGAAACTGGCTTCCATTTTTTGAACTTTCATGAACACATTGTCGGTCGAAGCAGAGGATACGGACACAAAATAGAAAAAAAATTAACATAAAATAAAAGATCTACGTCATTTTATCAATGAAGATAAAAATGAAAATAAAAACTTTAAAACAGTGACAAATTGACAGATTTCATATGAAGCCGTGTTAACTCAGGCTAGATTAAAAAAAAAAAAAATGCATGCATAAAATACATTTTTAATCTTGTCGCACATAACGTTAAATAAAACTTATTAATGTCAGGAATTAATTTAAACTGTTTCTTTTAGACTTAAAGTATTTTTAGAAACAGTTGCCTTTTCTTTATATATTAGGGGGACCGGAAAATAATGTCGTTTTGAATTAAAATACGGACATCGGAAATTTATTCTGGATAAAATTTAAGATATTCTTAGGTAACTTATAAGATGGTTATTTGTAAAGTACCATGTAAACAATGTTAAACAAAATTTTCCGGTTTCATTTTATTAATTCAAAACGACATTATTTTCCGGTCCCCCTAATATTTATAATTTCGTATTGTTTTACATTATATGTACAATATTTAACTATTTATCTTTTCTGAATTAAAAAAAAAAACAGGTAATTTAACGATGAAATGCATGTGCTAAAGTACATTAATTTAATGTGCACCAATACTGAAAGAATTTCTAGAATTAGTTCTTGATTCTAGGAATTTCGAATGATCGCGGGTTTATTTTACTCATTTTTATCGGTATTGGTTCAGTAATCATTTCATAATAACAGAGCAACACAACAACCCTTACAGCACATCTTCTTCCTAGGACATCCTAAGAATATCCTGTGGATGTAGAGACATCCAAGGGATATCTACAGGATGTTCTTTGGATAAGTGGGCTGTTAGGGAATAGACATTAGTGGAGTCTCAAGAATGACATTTTGGCTATCTCATGCGAGTAGTTAGAAACAGTACATACATTATAATGGATATTTATTCACCTTATTGGTTGATTCCCTTATTTGGAGAAATAACGTAGACATAGCGAAATTTACGAAGTCAGTCCGAATAAAAAACTCTTCATGATTATTATCTGAGTCTGATTCTTGTCAGTGTGGTAATCCAAAGCGTCATTCATAAGACGTTAACTTCAAAAAATTTCGGCATCAATCCTTGCAATGAGTAATTTAAATTAGGTGGAAAAAATATATCTCACCATCTTTGGAATGGTTAATTGTATTTTAATGGTTAATTGTATGTTGAATTGGATGTTAAAAACTATCCCTAGTTTTAATTGAATATCTAGAGAAAATCATAGCTGCCAACATAACTAATTTTTAAATCAGATTTATCCACCAATATTTTTAAAAGCTAATCTGTCACGTATATTATCCCTTTAACGCGCGCTGTCCTCGCTGCGAGGACGCAAAATTTAAGATCCAGCTGCAAAAATTCATACCGGAAGCTTTTTAGCAAAAAATTATGTTTAAAACATAGCAGAAAAGGCCGGGTTTTTTTTTTTTTTTTTTTTTTTTTTTTTGTTAAACATTAAAATTTGAAATTCCTTTTAATTTAATTTTGTTTATAAATTCCGGTGGCAGAATAATTTAAATTATCTTGCGTTGCAAAGGGTTAACCTAGAATACATAAAATTAAATAAACTGAAACATTTCTAAAAACTTTCCGGTATGAAGTCTCCATAGAAAATAACGGAGACGTAGCACGTATAGAAAGTACATACTTGCCAACATACTAATTAATACGGGGGTCGTACACTCAGCCCTTTTTTCAGGACACTCTCAAAGATAAGAAATTCCCACCTTCTTTGACACCACTAATTTTATTCAGAAATTCTTCTGGAAATATTTATAGTATTATGCAATGGCTACACAGGGTAGAGATTGTTGCATAAAAATAGTGGTAGCAATAAATTTAAAATTTATGTATTCCTGAAAGTGTCCTGAAAAAAAAGAGCAGAGAGTACGACCCCTGTTAATATTCCGTAGTATTATTAGCCCCGCCTTCTTTTTCACACCAGTATCATTTTAGAGTATTTTTCTTCTTATTTTATCGTAATTGCATTCGTAGAATATTATTCTAAAAATTTACTGGTGTGAAAAAAAGGGCGGGACTATCAACACTATGGGATATTAATTAGGATGTTGGCAATGGTGAACATATTTCATTTAATTTTATTAATATACATTTAGAAGTTAAATATTTTCCCACTCCTCAAATGCAGAATTAGTTTAAATAGTTTACTAAGCTTACAATATCCATATTACCATTTAGAATCAAACCTTACATCACTCAATGTGAACTTACCTAAAATGGAATAACATGCAGTTTTGTAATGCAATGTATTATAAAATTTACTTCATATATTCAAGTGTAATTCTTCGTTTAGTTATTCAGTTCAAGGTACTAAAATTTATGAAATAACATTATTATTTTACATTTCATTGCTAATTTCTCAAATCATCGTACGCAATTTGGAAGCAAGTTGAATCACAGTAATTTATATATTAACTGCTCTGAAATATTCATGCATGATATATTCAGAGATATTTAGTATACTAAGTATATTCAAATAAACCATCAATATTCAAAGGGAAAATTTATATCCTTACAGATTGTGTTACGAATGTGATTCAGTTGATTTAGGATAACAATAGTTTACATTAAAGATTTTGAATGACTTGAGTATATTTCATTGGCTGGTAGTAGAGAAAGTGATTGAGATGTAAATGATAATGGTATCCAATAATGTAAATTTGCTTTAAATTAAAAATAACATTCTATTAAGAAAACTATTTAAAACTTCACTTATAAATGAGAATGGATTTTCAAATATGGTATCATAGCTGAATAAATTATTAATATATAAATATACTTACTATAGAATATAATTAATGAACCCAATGTCAGTTGAAACTTAACTATAAAAAAAGCCATGGTAAATTAAATTTATTAAAGTACATTTTAAAGTATGAGAAACAATTAAAACACACCAACACGCACACACAAAAAAATAAAGAAAGAAAGAAAGAAAAAACAAACAAACAAACAAACAAATTAATAGATAAATAAATAAAGTAAAATAAAATAAATTATAAATAAATAAATAAAAATAGTGAACTTTTCGGACTCATAGCTATAGTGCCAAACTTAGCAACTTTGGCTACCGGAAATTTTAAATATTTATTATTATTATTATTATTATTATTTTACTTTATCAGTGAGAAACGTTACAATTTACTCATTAAATAAAATAAGTATTTCTATTAAATTTTTCCAGTAGCCGAAAGGTGCTAAGTGGGCAATTGTGCTCATATCACGCCCCCTTTTCAGTTTAAAAACAATGAGGCATGCACTGTGCCATCAGAAAACTTTCGTTTAATTCGAACTGCTATCAACATATCTCACCCCGGCGAGAAAAGTGATACAACCCAAAAATTCAGTATTTGAGAAAAAACAATCTAAACAATACGATAAAGTATTAATTAGCCTACAATGAACTTTACATAGCTGCCTCCTATAACTACAAATTGCCAGGTAGAGATGTGATATCCTTCGTGCACGTTGGTCACTTCCATACTTGCCAACATACTATTTAATATTCCGTAGTATTGTTAGCTCTGCCTTCTTTTTCACACCAGTATCATTTTACAGTATTTTTCTTCTTATTTAATCGTAATGGAATTTAGAAAATATTACTGTAAAAATTTACGGGTGTGAAAAAATGGGCGGGACTAACAATACTACGGAATATTAATTAGTATGTTGGCAAGTATGGTCACTTCTTACATATTTTTCAAAGACGTAAACCACACCCGCCAACTATCTAATTAATATTCCATAAAATCTTTAGTTCCCGCCCTTTTTCCACACCGCTTTATTTTTAGAATGATTTTCTCCAAATGTAACTACGATTACAAAAGAAGAAAAATACTCTTAAAAAAAAAAAAAAAAAAAAAAAAAAGACAGTGCGGAAAAAAAAAGCTGCGTTATTACAGTTTTATTGAATACTAATTAGATTGCTGTCAGGTACGATAAACTCAAAAATACCAATTTTTCATCTGTATCACTTTTCATGCCAGGGTGCGACATGCGCGTTTGTACTGGAACTTGCAGATTGTTGTTTTGTACTGGAGAAGGGCTAGATATGTGTCGGAGATGTCTTCCTACCATGTATTTGTGCTTTCTTATAGATTCTAATTGTTTATAATTCAATGTTTCATACGATAAAAAGTTTTGTTTAAGAAAATAAAAACAGTTACTCACGAATTTTGATCATAGATGGCTCTGTATTTTAAAAACAACAAAGCATTGATTGTAGGAGAGACTGGATTATGAGTTATGCCTTCAATGTTTTAATATTAGCCAAGAGGAAGCATGCACTTATTTTTCATATCGTCCCACAAGAAGAAATCAAACAGGTCAGGTTTAAGTCTAAGAATTGAGGTATACATAGCAAAACTGCAACAGACGCTTTATAATTAAACATAAGGTACAGAGCCACCTATTAGCAAAATTCTAAATTACTAATATTATAATTATTTTGTCTTTTAAACGACACTTTTCACGATAAGAAACATTTTAGTGAAAATCTCATTCTTGTATGCAACTTACTTAATTTTACATTAAAGATCAAAATATTTCAGAGACTTTTGATCCATCTTGTATATATTGCTTAAATTTCACAAACAGTTAAAAGAAAAAAAATATGTTTGTTAACAGATTGTATTTAAATTTAATCCAGTTTTACTAAAGTCTCAAATGGTGCATTTTATAGATTTTTAAAGCCTTTTGGTAATATAATTTATCAACTGACGTATCCTTATTTACTTTGGTATACAAATAGAAACTTAGTAAGTTATTTTAACTACTTAAGGAGGAACATTTTAGACGCAAGGTAATCTGAAATACTCTCAATGTATCAGATAAACTTCAAAAATAAATGAACTGTGTCAATCGAGACTATTGATTTAAATTCGGAATACACTTTGGTAGATTTTGGATTAAAAGCATTTTACATTAAAATTTACCGATGCACCTGATATGTATGATTTATTAATTACATGATATTAACTTTTTCAGAATGTAAACATTTGTTTCTTTAGGAAATAACTTGAAAATCATATGAAATAATAATTAATTACTTTTTTCTAAAATTTTTGCAATTAAAAATAGTCTCAAAAAAAAAATTATAATTTTATTTTTATTTATCTATTTATTTATTTTTAAACGAAAAAAATTAATTGTGAAACAATAGTTTGTATTAATATCTTTAGTAATTAAATTAGGAATTTATTTCTAAAAATTATACACACAAAAGTTTAAATTAAAGTCATAAAAATATTTTTCTTATCGTTAGCTTATGAATAAATTGGTAAGAAACTATTTTAGGATACAAATGCTAAGTTTTAATTAGATAAGATGATTACTTTATTCAAACAAAGTAATTAGAAAATTAATTATCTAAAATTGATTAGAAAATACTGATAAAAATTTAAATGCACGGCAATTATAAATTTGTAGAAGTAATGTAATATTTCAATAGCCATTATAATTTTATTCATTGTATTTTAAAACCATATCACAATGGAATTGCAGATATTGTAGTTTAAAAATAACTTTGATTTTTCATATTAAATGAAATGCAAAATTCATACTTAACACTTTCGCGACCGCTGACGTAAATACACGTCATTTGGAAATCTGTAACTACGCAAGGTTTCTTTTGCAATATATGTTAATATACAGTAGTGTACAAAATTGTGGAAACCCTTTGAAAAAAGTTGATTTTAGTGGTTTGATGTCTAATAACACCACTTTTTTTTGTACCAATACTATAAAATTTTATATCATTGGAAAGGTAATTTAATCAAGATTGTAAAGCAATAACATTTGTTCAATTATCTGCATTATATCAAAAGTTATAGCCAAATAACCAGAAAAAAGAAGCACAGCCTGCTTACGTTTACAGGAAGTAGCTGTCCTTCGTTTGAATGTAGCCAATGGGCATGAGTGTTAACATAACCAATCAAATCTCATCTTGTTCTGGAAATGTTTTGGCAATGAGACAACAGGTAACAGGACATTTATCAGTGTGTATTGCAATTGCTATCAAGTTTTTTTTTTTTTTTTTGTGTTTTTTTTTATTTACTAGTGAGCTTGTGAAACTTAATAAAAAAAAAAAAAAAAAAAAAATCAATATAAAATTAAAGAAATGGCGCAAAGAGTTGACTGGTCACCTAGGAAGCGATGTAAAATAGTAAAATTAAGTGAACAAGGCTACAGTTATGAAGAAATTAGAAGAAATATTAGGGGAAACTTAAGCAAAGGTGGCATTTCTAAATTTTTGAAGAGGTACAAGGGGACTCAGTTATTAGAAAACCAGACTGGTAAAGGTAGAAAAAGGTCCAGAACAGCAAGTGATGATAGAAGAATTAAAAGACTGTGCCTAGGTGACAGAAAAAAATCATCTCGGTGTATACAAGGGGAAATGTTACAATGCAATGTGACGGTAAGTGCAAGGACTGTTCGGCACAGACTTCATGAATTTGGTCTAAATGCTAGAATTCCACGAAAAAAGCCATTTTTGTCTCTGAAACAAAGGTTGAAAAGATTATACTGGGCTAAAGCTCATGTTTACTGGACAACAGAACAATGGGACTGTGTAATTTGGAGTGATGAGACCAAAATCTCTCTATTTGGTAGTGATGACATAAAATACGTATGGAGAAAAATTGGAGATGTCCATCCTGAGTGCATTACACCTACCGTGAAACACCCAGTTAGTATTATGATTTGGGGTTGTATGACATCAAGAGGTATGGATAGAATTGGCGTGATCGATGGAAATATAAATGCCCAAAGATGCATAAATGAAATACTTGGGCCCAAGCTGCTGCCTTCTGCACGTGATCTTTTCCAAGATAATCAAGCATTTATATTTCAACAGGATTCAGATCCATGTTATGTTGCTGGTGTGTGCAAGAAGTGGTTTCAAGATAATCATATTCAATTGCTGGAATGGCCTGGGAATAGCACAGACCTTAACCCAATCGAAAATCTATGGATCCAGCTAAAGGAACTTGTTTGACAAAAGCAACCCAGCGATAAAACCCAATTAACAGAAGCAATAATTCAATCTTGGTTTCATGTTATAACAGCAGCAGAACTAAAGAAGTTGGTTCACTCCATGGGAAAGCGCTGTAAGGCCGTAATTAAGGCTAAGGGTTACTCAACTAAGTATTAACTGGTATGGTGAAAATTTTTGTATGTCTCATTTTTTTATGTATATCACCTTTCTTCTTTATAAATGCTGTTCTATTAAAAAACTTTTCTTAAATAATATTGATTTACAATCTTGATTAAATTACCTTTCCAATGATATATAATTTTGTAGTATTGGTACAAAATAAAGTGGCGTTATTAGACATCAAACCACTAAAATCAACTTTTTTCAAAAGGTTTCCACAATTTTCTCCACTACTGTATTTCTTAAGGATATTTCCAATATTTATATTTGTACAATCCGAATACTATGGATACAAATACTTTATTAGAAAAAGTATAATTATATTCATATGTAATATAAATAGGGTTACAGAAAACCTTGTAACTTAATACTGTAACTTTAAAAAAAAGGCTCACAGGCGGAACTTACTATCAGAGAGAAAAAAACAAGCGGTCAAGAAAGTGTTAAAATACCTGCCAACATTTAAATTAATACTTCATAACTTTTCATTACATATTCGGGAAATGTTTATTAATTAAAAACAACTTCAAATTTAATAGCAATAAAGCTATAAGGCAAAACTTAAAAGAAATATTATTAAATCCAGATAATTATAATAAGTTAAAACATATTTATAATACCTTATAAGAAAATTACTCATTTATTAAATATAAATTTTAACACTACATCTGTTGACTTACTTTTCTCTGTTAATGATATGTGATCTGTCTAAACGTAATTGTTTTTATTTTTATTTATTTATTTTCATTTTTTCCCTTTCATTTTTATTTTATTTTTATTATTTATTATTTTATTATTTTATCATTTTAAGCTTTCCTCAAAACAGTCCTAAGTACATATTTCGATGTATCTCCTATGAATAAATTAAACTACGGTCTTCTGCTTCAGCAGGACAAAAATACCTATAACCACGCGGTTTGGAACCCACAGTGAGAGACCAATGTAACCAATGTTCGTACCGCCCTTTTTGCCACACACTTTGTTTTGAGGGTAATTTTCACCAAATGTATTTGCGACTAAAGAAGAAAAAAAACTGTAAAAAAAGGACATGTGTAAAAAAAATGGTAACTAACGATGCTACGGATTACACTATTCTGCATGAAAATCGGCCCAAACACCATTTTTACGAATTCTTATGTAAAATAACCTCCTGAATCCGAATATAACGCACATTTTGCCTTATCACCCACCGTTTTTTAGGGACGTCCCCCTATTTTTATCACTTTTCGGTAATTTTATGGCTATAAATATAATTTGTAGGGGGGGGGGTATTTTAACTGCAGAGCTGTCAACCTAATCCGTCAAATTGTTAGTACCGCCCCTTTTCTACACCACTTAATTTTTAGATTATTTTTCTTCTTAATTCATCGTAGACATATTTGAAGAGAATTACTCTAAAAATTAAGTGGTGTAGAAAAAGGAGCGGTACTAACAATTTGCCGTATTAGGTTGGCCGCTCTGTAACTGTTAAATATCTTCTGAGGAGCTACAGAGTTGGAAAATTCTAAAACAAGAACATTTGCAGCAAGGGGAAAATTTAGAGGGGGGAGGGAGGTATTGCCATTGTAATTATACATTAGATTTATTATATTTTATTAAACAATTATTATTATTACTTATTACTTATTATACATTATATATATACACTAAGCGACAAAAAAAAAAAAAAAAAAAAAAAGCCGCACTTGGATATTTTCCTTTTCGCCTTCTACAATCGCCAATTTATTCGTTTAAAAAGCAAATTTTCGAACAGATTTTATTATGTTGTCCTCCACATACACTTCAGATTTGAGTCCAGTGTTAAAAACAAAATGCAATTGTCAGAAAAATTGTAATTTTAGAATTTATTTCAAAAATTGTAAGAATAAGACAGTTAACGATGCCACAAAAAGTATTAATTTTTGAATGAAAATCGAAAACATATTTTAATACGTGAGATGGCAAAATAATTAAATGTTAACGAAATATTGGTAAAAGGGTTTTCATCGAGATGTAAATTTTTTGGCCGTTTAAACTTGAAATTTGATTTTAGGCGGCCATGTTGCTCATCCAAGCGAGATGACCGTAAGTTAAAAAGCCATTGCTTATAAAATCGGTTTGTATTACACTCAGAACATAAAAGAGATTCAGAAAAAAGTGTTTAGTAGCATAATTTCTTTAAATACAGTACAGCAACTATTAAACAAAGCAGGTATAAATGACAGAAAATTTCAAAAAAAATCCATTCTTAGTGAAGAGAAGTAGAAAAGCAAGACCTCAGATAGCTTAAACATTAAAAAATGATTAGTTAATTATTGGGCTGAACTGGTTGTCTTTGATGAGTCAATTTTAGCTTATTTCGAGCTAAAGAAAACAAGCAGATCTGACAATGAAAATATGACCGACTTAATGAAAATCGCACTTGTAAAACAGTGACACATTCTCCGTACATTATGGTACAGAGGTGTATAACTTTTCAAACAGTGGAGCAAATTTTTATACTCAAGGGATCAATTAACTCGAAATAAAACACAATCTCCATAAAAGTAGTGCCTGACCGACTATTTTGGAGGTATCTTGGACAATTCTGCAAACAGCATTTCAAGATAATAATGCACCTTACTACACGGTCTCTGTGGTAAGTTTATTCACTTCAAATTTTAAAAATTTCCTATCAATTCCCATGAGAACCTATAATTCTGTAAGTAATCATATCTTTTTTCACTTTAAGTTAAATCTCACAAAGGATATAGTAGAATTTCTTCTTTATCAAACATGGAAATAGTCCTAATCGCGATCCTCTTGAAAATTTTTCGTCTATAAATAGGTGGGGGAGAGGGGAAAGGTTTCGAAATTTGCAGCCTATGACTCTTCCAGAACTAGAAAAAATTATTTTTGATATTTGGCACATTGAAATTTCTGAGATTTTTATTAAAACACTGTGTAAAACTGTGCCATTGAGCATTAAAGCGGTGATTCCATATAAAAGTGGAATTAACCCAATGCAGAATACATATTTTAAAAAAGAACGCTTATATCTAACAAATAAATAGTTTTATTTCATATATCAAAATATGTATGAAATGTTTACTTCATATAATAAATCATATACAAAGTGTATGGTTATTGCATTATGTTCGAAAAGAAAGTTTTGTGCAGATATTCAAAAAGTACTTCGTAGAGTTCAATAAATCGAATTATTAAATCGAAAATGTACATAGATATCATTTCATCTCTTTGGTATTATGCAAATAAGACAGTTTTATTTGTTTCAAACATTTTTTTATAAAGTTATTACAAATAAATAATCTGGTGTGTCACTCACACGACTTTCTCTTACCCTGAAATTTAATACTATAAATACAGTTTGCAGATTAAGAGGTAAGATAACGAGAACTGTCATGTAAACCTATGCTAAACAATTCAAATTAGGCTTCAGAAGAGTTTTAAAGATAATTAGTTCTGTGTGAGGGGGGCTACCACTCCTCTCAACCCCCCGTATTATTAATGCACCTACATTTATATAGAATTTAATTCGGTTATTAAAAAATAATTCTGTTTTTAAAAAATAATTTATTAAAATTATTATTTAAAAAAAAAAAAATATTTTTTATGATAATGCAGACGATTTCCATATTTGAGAGGCAGTGTAACACTAAATATCCAAAAAAAAGTCCATTTTACTCTCAATATATATTAAAAAAAAAAAAAAAAAAAAAAAAAAAAAAAAAACGATTTTTTTTTTTCTAAGTTTTTTTTTTCGTTAAAATTAAAAAAAAAAATCTATAACTTTGTTTTAAATTATCACAGATTTATAGTTCAACCATTCGTTTTAAAGGTATTCGCAAGCTCTTTTGAATGATACCCATCATGAAAATTTACTCCCCTCGAGGGGGGACTTCCCCCCCCCCCCCAGGGGGGGAGGTGAGGCTCCTACATACACAAAAATATTTTCCCAGTTAACTATCTCTATTACAAAAAATATATGTTTGTTTCATTTGGTTTAGTGCAGTTTATAGACGTTAAACTCTACTTACCTGCAATTTCCCCCATAGACGTAATGTATTAGAATTCTCTTGATTGTCCCTGTACACGAACCATTTGCTTGATCTTAACGAAAAGCTTACTGTAGCATCCCTATATGATACACATTTAGAATACCAAGTTTGAACTTTCTACCATAATTTGTTTTTGAGATATGCTGATAACAGACAGACACACACACAGACACACAGACACACAGACACACACACAGACACACAGACACACAGACCATTTGCTAAAAACATGATTTTCGTATTCAGGGGGCCTCAAAACGTGTAAATATAACAAAATCTCGCGTTCGAAAATTTGACCCAAAAACAATACTTTCTCTACCTTATGGGTAAGAGAAAGTAAAAAGGTATAAGTCATTTTTTCTTCAGTGCGGCTTTTTTTTTTTTTTTTTTTTTTTTTTTGTCGCTTAGTGTATATATTGGTTTTAAGTGTAAAAATAATTATTTTCCATTTTCCATAACAAATTCATGGCATAAAATTACCAAACAGTGATAAAAATCGGGACAGGGGGTTACGTTCTGAGAAAACGGTGGATGATTGGGAAAAATGGTGACCATATTCGGATTCAGGAGGTCATTTTACATAAGAATCAGCAAAAATGGTATCAAGGCTCGATTTTTTTTTTTCTTTTTTTCAGTGCAGTGTTATTGAATCAGAATGTAGGCAGGTGTGTACTTAATCACAACATTATGTTCAAAAAACAATAATGAAATTATACAGTCGCTAGTTAAGAAAATGAACTCACTTACTTAAAACGGAGTTTTAAATAAGAGTTTAGTTTGATGTACTATAAATTAAAGATTTTAGGACCTTTATTTACTGTGGATCTCCATTTTATTTTTTAGAGATTCACTCTTTCAATGTCAACATAGAATCATTTAACTACTTTAACTAAATTTGTGCATGATGTAATAATTTAAAAAAGATGTCATCACTACCATAGTTGCCAAATGTTACGATTTTTGAATACCGGTATTTTTTTTTAATTGAAATTTTTAACTTATTTAAATATGAAAAATTACTAAAAATGCTTATAAACTTTTTCGGTAATAATAATAATAATAATAATAATAATAAATACAAGTGCATAAAAATCATTACATTTCATAGCTACGCACTACTATTTTGTATTTTGTATTTAATTATTTCATATTTATTAATTTTAAATGTAATTATTTACATTTTCTTATTTTATTTGAAAAACAATATATATATATATATATATATATATATATATATATATATATATATATATACATATATATATATATATATATTTCCCCTGCCATTCTGTGCTTGTATTTTCTTTAGAAATGTTTTTTTGTGGAAACAACAGAATGTATTCCTGTTTTCCATAGGATTATGATTCAATTATCCGCAAGGATTTAGTAAAACATTCTGATGGTGAATATTTAGCTGTCGAAAAGATAACATTATTGCGTTGGCAACTTCAGGATAAGCTGTAAAAAAAGTTAAGTTAAAAATTAATTATAGATGAAAGAAATCACCCAATAACAGATCCATGAGGCAATATATTGGTTCAGTAGTTCAGGTAAATTTATTGATTATTTTAAAGAAGATAATTTGTGGCGCGACCATAGATGGCAATAACAGGATGGAGTGGGGGAACAACACTGGGGCCCTAAACCTCATGGTCGTAAGTGCCATCCAAAGCTGGAGCGGGAAAGAAAAATAAATAAATAAATAACATTGCTTTTGGTGTTTCATTTTATTTATGACAAGTTCAAAGTTTAATATGAAGAATGGTTGCGGTAATCGTTACGTATACTTTTTTTTTCTTTTTCTTTAAATGCGACCAGTAATTTATTGACTGTTATTAGTGAATACTGGCATGATTTCGCCAAGATTTTTAATTCCTGTGAAATAACCAGCTAAGCCAATATTTTGTCTGGATCATGTAATGTAATTAGGCGACAAGAGGGCACATGCGTTATATTTCGATGTAATATTAAAAGAAGCAGAATTGAGTATTATCTGGTTTCACAAAACAAGAGGAAGAAATGAGTCAAAATAATATTATTTACAGAGAGAAAAGATTGATCATTACGTTAGAATTGTTAAATGAATACTGGGAACAAATAAAAGATTTTCTTTCAGCTGCATTGAAAAAGATATGAGATGGAATATATAAAAATTAGAAAAAGTATATTGCAAATTTATTATTTATAGGTTAAAAATAGTTATATCATTATATTTTAAATAGTTGTTTAAAATTAAATAATTTTATTTATTTAGAGAATTTAACTAACTTTTACAGAGAAAACAAACTTTATAATAAGTTATAATCTACATCACGAACATAGTTCATCCTCCCCTTTTTTTAGGTATAAATCATATGTTATAGGTACCTGCCAATATTCTAATTAATATCCCGTAAATTTATTAGTAACCGCCCCTTTTTTCTCACCACCTTACTTTTAAAGTAATTTTCTCATAATTTAATTTTTGATTTAATAAGAAAAAGCTACTCTAAAAAAAGAATAGTGTAAAAAAGAGGGCACATATCAACGATTTTATAGAATGCTAAATAGAATGTTGGCAGGTATGGGTAATTCTCTTTACTGATATTTCTAATGAAATATCCTGTATTCGTTTTCCATATGCATTATATTACATTTGACAAATATTCCTTACTCCGTTCTATATTTACGCAAGAGTTATTTTCCGACCGTGTTTATATATTCTGAAGTAGTTTATATGTTGGCCAGTGTATGTCATTATCAATAAATCAAATACGATATTATACTATTTTTAGCATGAAGTTTATTTATTATATATAAGCAATTCTGTTAAATCGATATAAAGTACAGGCTTCGCAGCGTTATTAAAAATTTACGCACATTTTATTATATTTTCACCACTATTTAAAAAAAAAGTAAATAAATAAAGTTTACAGATGTTTGGCAATAAAATGTTATAGAAATATGTTTTATTAAGAATAGTGGTTAAACTACAATAAAATGCGATTAAATTATTAGAAACGTTGCGAGGCCAGAAAATAATTATAAATTATATATCGAGATGTTTCAGAAATATAAATTAACATAATGTATTAAGATTATATATCTAAGAATATATAATCGAAATATCCGTTATAAATTGCAACATACAACTGATTATATATATATGTTATATGTCTGAAATTTTTCGTATATAATTTAGTTTATTACTTAAATATATATATATATATATATATATATAATAAATAAAAAATAGTAACAACTTTCTGGAGATTTCTTTAATAATCCAATGATGCATACACGGACAAATTAATTCACAGCAGTAAATTTAAAAATTTTCAGTTTTCAGTTAAATTTCGAATAACTTGCCACTCTTACGATTAAATATTTTGCACAGTGATCAAATTTTGAACGATTATTTTATTGCTCAAACCATTTTTCTGTACTTTTAGATATCATGCATTGCAAGACCATATCTAGAAAAAAAAAAAAAATCGAAGGGGGTTTAAGTTTTAGTGCATAAAATTGATGATTAAAAATGGTCTGTAATTCAAACTAATTCCACAAATATGTAGAATTTCGGGTACACGTAATACGACCTTGCGTATATGTAGTTCCTATAAAATCCGACAAATAGAAAAATGAATTTTTGAGGCCTTATAATCGTGTTACCTAATTAAAACTAATTCTATAATATTTAAAGAGAAAATTTAGTCTGATTTAGCGCACCTTAACATGTATCCCTCTGTGGGCGAGTGTCGGCAAAGAGCTTATAAAAAGCGAACCCTGCTTTATGCGTTCCTCTGGTCTAAACGACAATATTATTTCTTTTTTTAATGTTTTTGAGTATTCGTGTTCAACGAATTACAAGCCGTAGGCGTAAATATATGGCAGTTGTATTTACCGTATCTATGGGGTAAAATTTAATTTATTTATACACGATTTTGTTAAATATAGATTTGTGTCTCCATCTCATATCAGAGCATAGCCTCCTAAACTAGATGCCTGTCACGTGGCTCGGAAACCTGGCAACAGTTGAAGCGGTAGACAGCGTCACCTGGTACAGATTGAAAGACTTCTTTATTCAATTGATACCAATAATTTTAAGAAGTGATATATGATATATATAATCGGCGTTTCTTCAATTCTTTTCGCAGAGCTGCCAACCTAATCAGGCAAATTGATAGCACCGCCTTTTTTTTTTCTACACCGCTTAATTTTTAGAGTATTTGTTTTCTTCATTCATCGTAAATATATTTGAAGAGAATTACTCTAAAAATTAAGCGGTGTAGGAAAAGGGGCGGTACCAACAATTTGCCGGATTTGGTTGGCAGCTCTGTATTCGCCTTTTATGTATATCATACCTCACTTTTAAAAAATTTTAGTGGATGTTGAATACCAGATGGCGCTGTCTACCGATTCAACTGTTGCCAAGTATCCGAGCCACGCGACAGATATCTATTTTAGGAGGCTGCGTTTTCTCCAGCATATAACTACGATAAAATAAGAAAAAAATGCTCTTTAAAGAAAAGTGGTATGAAATTATGGCGGGCTCAAAATACTCCGAAAAAATTTAAATGTTGCAGAGGTGCCAACCTAATACGGCAAACTGTTAGTGCCGCCCCTTTTTCTACACCATTTAATTTTTAGAGTATTTGATTTCTTCATTCATCGTAAATTTATTTGAAGAGAATTATTAACAATTTGCCGGATTTGGTTGGCAGTTCTGATGTTGGCATCTATGCGATAACGAACTATAATTTTAACTTACTAAAACAGAGTAAATGTATATTATCAAGAAATATAATACGCTTTTTTAAATCAGGGATGGAACACGGGCGCAGAATTCATACCACTATCAATGTAAGAAAATTTTCTACTTCTTAAATCAACGATATTATAAGTACAGAAATTTCTTAAACGGATTCCGGTATGAATTCTGCGCCCGTGTTCCATCCCTGTTAAATCAATAATTTTAAATTCATTTTTTTTTTTTTTTTTTTTTTTCCGTATTCCAGTTCTTTCTTAATTTTTTTTTTTCAACTGACACAGCAAGAATTTTTTATTATATAGATGATATTTAACGTTCAAATGTGAAGACAAATTAAATTTAATATCAAATTATTTTAACTATTCTGATGCTGAACATTGCTAGACCTGATAATCCAAAATATCGAATATATGCATATTGAAATAAATGCTTAAACCCAATATAGCTGACTTAATTTCATACGTAATTAAATATTAAATTACGAATGTGTTCTAATTTACTCAAATTTCAATCAATTTATTTTAAATGCTTTGAAAGCTTTCTGTACGTTAATTTTGCAGAATTCAGTCTTTAAATTCTCAAGTGGAATATTTTAACCCAATTGAATATTCGAAATATTGATTAAATATATAGTACCGAGATTTTATGAATAAAAATATTTGAATTCGTGAGTGATTTTGAGAATAAAATTTAAAGCCGTATTTGCACGGAAAACTGCATAAATTTATACAAATTAAAACATTGCGTAATATTTAAGAAAATCTTTCAAATCTTCAAATTGATCATGTTTTAGTGACATTATGCATAGTTATCATAATACGAAACCGTTATAATTTTAGATTTAAAACCTTTTTTTGAAGACTTACCAGCATACCTGCCAACCATTTCATTAATAACACTGCGCTGCTAAAAAAAAAAAAAAAAAATCTTTCGAGCCCTGATATCATTATTGCTGATTCTTATGCAAAATGACCTCCTGAATCCAAATATGACTCCCATTTTGCCCAGTCACCCACCGTTTTCTCAGGACACCACCCCCTCCCCCAATTTTTATCATTGTTCGGTAATTTTATGGCCATGAATTTTGTTTGGAGAATGAAAAATAATTAATTTAACACTCAAAAAGAAAAAAATATATAATATTTAATAAATAACAACAATAGATTAAAAATAATATAAGAATGTAATACATAATTTCAGTGGCACATCACTTCCCCCCCCCCATTAATTTTCCTCTTACCGCAAATGTTCATGTTTTAGAATTTTAAAACTCTGTAACCCCTCAGATGATATTTAAAAGTTAAAATAATCCTTCAAACCCCCCACCCCCTAAAAATCAAATTTACAGTCATAAAATTACCGAAGAGTGATAAAAATGGTGAGCCGTCCCTAAAACAAGGTGAGTGATAGGGCAAAATGGGCGTCCTATTCGGATACCGGAGATCATTTGCAAAAATGGTGTTTGGGGCACTTTTCATGCAGAGCAGTGTAATCGAAATATTTTTAGGTACCCACCCCTTTTTTTCTTACATCAGACATTTTTTAGAGTAATTTTATACTTATTTAATAGTAACTAAATTTGGAGATAAATACGTTAAAAATGAAGTGGTGTGGAAAAAGGGGCATGTACTAAAAAAATTTCCGATTCATAATTAGGATTTTGGCAGGTATATATGCTCACTAATCTCTCTCAGTCATTAATTCGCTAAGAAATATAATAATAACTGCTAATTTGTTAATTTTCTGTATTTCATTTTTAACCAATCGTAGTAAATATAAAAACTATGAAGTATTTTTATTCGTCCGTTTTGTGATAAATTATTTTAATTTAATTAATTGATTTTAAACAATAAATTTTGCATTAAAATCATCATTAATGTGTGAGGTATAATATTTGAAAAAGTCAGACTTTTCCATATTTCTTTGTAAAATTGAACAAATAAATAAAATAAAGCAAATCAGCATAAGTCTTCTCTTTTCATTTTATACTTTGAGGAGATATTTCAGAACATGAATTTTAGACATAGTTCGTATTTTCTTTATATTTAGAAAAGAAAAATAAATTTCTAGCAAAATATTTTACTCAAGGTTTTATATTTTATCTCATTAGGTTAGTACTCGGAAAGTTCTAATTTTCTAGTATATTAGTAGTACTCTTCTCGTAAAAGTATTAGACTTTTTTCCTTCTTTCCGTTTTAAAAGTTATAATTATGGTTACATTGAAGTGAATTTTTCTTATTCACTATGGCTTAATTAAACAGCGCGTTTTACATTAAATTGTCTGTAATTATATTATTGTGACTGTTCACATAAAAGAAAAATGGTAAAAAGACACCGCATAAAAATAATGCCATTACTTAAGCACTCGTAAAAAATGCAATTGAAAATTTTATTATTTTAACTACAGTTAAAAAATGCAAATAAGAGTAGTAATTAAATCTTTTTTGATGGTGTTTGCTTTACAAACAATTCAGTTAAATTTTATATTCTTTTTTATTTTTTGTGATTAAAAAAATAGCAAGTGAAAACTGTGAAATCGATTTTTGTATAAGATTGTTCATTAAAATAGTATTTGATGCTGTTTAATTCTGACAAATATTTGGAAAAATGTATCACTAGATGCTTTAATATTTTTCCAAGTTTTTCTTCTTATTATTTTTTTTTTCAGCCCAAAATAGTCATGTTATTAACATATAAAAAATAGTTTCTAAAATTAATAACTTCAAAACAAAAATGCTGATTCTATTTGGTGAATTTAATTGCTAAATATGATAGTCTTAGAATATTTAATTAATTTTCTAAGAATAAATACGTATTAAAAATAATAATAATAGTTACCAAAATTTTCCTTTAGGCAAAGTCCAGGACTTCCATTGCATAAAAATGTATATAATTACATTTATTTCTTATGTTTTGAATAAAATTTATCTTTTTACTTTTCTTTCTTATCTTTTACGCATTTATTTCTCATCTTTTTAATAAAACTTATAGTTTTACATTTCTTTATTTCGCTTTTGTAACACAGTTGTCTAGTGCATCGGTTATTGGATGCACTAGATTGCATCCAAAAATCGTAATCCAAAATTGCATTCAAAAATAGTGAAATTTTCTGGATGCATTTTTTCCAGAAATTTTCATTTTATTTTTATATCTTATTTTTCACCTTATTTATATGCTCATAAAAACTGCTATAAAAACTTATAAACAAAATTCTGTAAAAAATACGGGTAGCCAAAAATTATAAAAATAGACCCACAGCTGCCAACCAAATCCAGCAAATTATTAGTACCGCCCCTTTTCCTACACCACTTACTTTTTGAGTAATTCTCTTCAACTATATTTACGATGAATGAAGAAAACAAATACTCTAAAAATTAAGTGGTGTAGGAAAAGGGGCGGTACTAACAATTTGCCGAATTAGGTTGGAAGCTCTGTAGATCCTTATGTTGTATTGCTTTTTCTAAATACTACAATTTTGTCAAGAACGAGAATTTTTTAAGTGCCTAATATCAAAAATCATTTATTCCTATGCTTACCAATATACTCCGCAAAAGCCTTAACTAATTATATGCGTAAATAAAACAATATTTCGATGTAAATATATTTTAATGATATATATACATACTTGCCAACCATCTCATTATGAACCGTACAATTTTTAGTACGGTTATTGGTGTAAAAAAAAAAAGGCGTTTACTGTAAACGCCTTTTTTTTTTTTTTTTTTACACACCAATAATTTTTTAGAGTAATTTTAGTTTTATTTAATCGTAACAACGTTTAGAGAGAATAACTCTAAAAATATAGTGGTGTGAGAAAAGGGGCGTTTTTTCAGAGGGCGTTAACAATTGTACCTTTATTAATGAGATGGTTGGCAAGTATGTGGGTGTCCCTTAAATGGGGGGGGGGACTTTTGTTTTTGTTTTTTCCTTTTCTTTTCTTTCTTTTCCTTTCTTTCTTTTTCTTTTTATTTTTTTAATCCGATACGCACACCCTCTAATTTCTTTTCTGTTGGATCCTAAACACTTTTTAGGGAAATATCAGCTCTGCGGGATAATATTAACAGGTGCTGAATTGACGGGAATCAATTCGGATTAAAAAAAAAAAAAAAAAAAAAATCCCCTTATGTAAAACCCTAACATTTAGATATGAAAGAGAGTGATGCTAAATTTCAGGACTATTTTATTCAATATCCGCCCCTAAATTTTAAACGTAGCGGTTACCTAATCACATCACTTCGAAGGTTATTTGTTCATTGTATATATCAAATATCACTCCTCAAAATTACTGGTATTAGTTGATAAAAGTGTCCCTGAATTTTGTAACACAAATAATAAGAGCATACTCAAGAATATCTAAGCTACCTGCGATATCTTGAAAAATATCATTCATATTAAAATAGTATTTTAAAACGCAGGATTTTTTTTTTTTCATTTCATTACTTTTAATACGAAAAATCATTTGTAAAGAGAAATAAGCCTGAGAATGTTTCAGTTATCGTCTGAAGAATTTCAGTGTCGTTTCTATGACAAAGTGAAATCACGTGCACTATGCATAGAGCAGTGAGTTCAAATTACTAAAAAACTCTTTTATTGCAGTCTGCGAGAGAGAAAATTTTCTCTGTTCTTTCGCATTATTCTTTAAAGTAAAGAAGTATTTTTTTATTTTTCCTTTTTAAATATGAATTTGCAGTTCTTCGTTTATCTGTAGCTGGTGGCTAACATTTAAACATTTTTATTGTGTTATTTTTTATGTACTTAGTTAAGAGTACTCTAGAAAATATATTTCTAACATAATTTACACCGTCTTGAGAAACAGGTTAAAAAATGAGAGTAACATTCTAACGATCTTATTCATAATTTTCCTTGCTTCAAACTTTTCACATGTTTTGGATTATAGGAAAAGATAGATTATAATATTCTTTTCTAGATGTTTGTTTATGTCATTTACACCGTCTTGAGAAACAGCAAATTTGCTTAAAAATAATCCAACAGGAGAAATTTTATGTGTTGATAACCATCCGTAATCCACACGTCATCCGAGCAGAATTCTCACAAAGAAAAAGTTGGAAAACAGAATTTTTGTATTGTAATTATCTTATTGATCTCGGATTAATCAAGTCTAAACCATTATATAAAAATTGTGGTATCTGAATTGCCCTTTGTCAAAGCCCTGTATCGGAGCCAGAAATGCATATTTTAAAATTTATTCCCTAATATTTTTAGTCTCACTTTTATTTTACTCCATTTTATTGATAGAGTTATTTTCTCCATTAGATTACTCTATGTTAAAATAACAAAAAATTCCTCTTAAAAAGTTGCGGTATGAAAAGTAGTAGGAGTAATAATACTTTGGAATAAATTATAAAAATATACAATTGTGCTAAGTTGCCAAAATTTTTCATTTATTCCGTAGTGTTGTTCGTACCCAACTTTTTTTTTTTTTTTAATATAAAAAAAACACCATTTTTTATTTAAAGGGTAATTTTCTACCTATTTAACACTTCCCCGACCGCTGACGTAGATTCACGTCATTTGAAAATCTGTAACTCCTCCAGTGGGCGTTTCTTTCACGATTTGTATGCTACTTAATACTTAAGAATATACCCAATATTCATATTCGTGCAATCAAATATACTACGGATACAAATACTTTGATTAGAAAGAATATAATTATAATGTATATCCATTTGTAATATAAATGTGAATACAGAAAATTTTATTCTGAAATATTGTAACTTGGGAGACTAACGTCCACAGGCGGACCTTAGTTTTCAAAAAGAAAAAAAAAAAAAAAAAAAAAATGCGGTCGCGAAAGTGTTATTCGCAATTACCATAGCCTCCTTAACCCTTTCAGTCGCAGTGTTCCCGCTGATGGGAATCACCTTGCACCGCAAAAGGTTAAAATACTCCGGAATAAATTGAAATGTTGGGATTTATGCAACTTTTACGAGTTTTTGTTGTCGATAATGTTTACTTATAAAGTGATTTATTTATTAAATTAAATATTATTTGAATTTAATAAGGTTAACTTACAGATGTTTCAAACCGAAAATTTCTCGAAAAGGAACAATGCTATTTTTTTATTTTTTAAATATTTATGATCAGCTATGTGTCTAAAAGCCATTTTTAAAATTAGTTTAGTAATTTTAAAAATAAATTAAGTAGTGAACGTTAAAGGGTTAACTAGTTAAGGAGGCTATGCAATTACATAAAGAAGAAAATTATTCTACAAAGAAAATTGTATGAAAATAAGGCGGATACTAATACTGCTATGCAGAAGTCGTACTCTCCACCCTTTTTTCAGGACACTTTTAGCGATGAGAAATTTTCTCTTTTTTAGCTAGCACTAATTTTACCAGAAATATCTGTGGTATTTTCATAGTAATAAGTCGTGATTAAATAGGTTTCAGATTATTGTATACAAATAGTGGTAGGAAAGAAGACTGAAGTTTCTCAAGCCAGAGTGTGTCATGAAAAAAGTGCGGAGAGTACAACCCCCTGACTATGTAATGAATTAGAAATATTGCAGGGATGGTACACGGGCGCAGAATTCATACCGGTATAAGTTTAAGAAAGTTCTCTACCTGTAATATCGATGATTTAAGAAGTAGAAAATTTTGTTACATTGATAGTGGTATGAGTCCATCTCTGATATTGGAAGCTATGTGCCACTGTATTACCTACACATTCATTGATTAACCTTTTTTTCATTGAGACCTTTTTGACTAAATATTCTTTAAATTCGATTTTTTCCCCCCCATGGCTTATACTGTATTATGTATACATTGCTGGATTTTCTGATTCTTTTATTACTAACATTATCAAACTGTAATATTTAATTTCCTTTTATTAACAAATAATTTTATTTAATTATTATTTTTTAATGTATTTTTGAAATAGTATTTTATACAGGTGTTAGAAAATCTAGAAGACATTTAGTTTACTATTACATATTATTTAGTTTAACATTAACATATGGTTTACCATCTATTTATTACAATTTGCTAATTTTAACCTAATTAGTGACAAAATATTTATTTTATATTTACTTTGACATACTTAAAAAAAAAAAAAATCTTGTTAAAGCTTTTAACAAGCAAATGCAAGGTTTATAGTGATTAATATATATATATATATATATATATTAGAAATATCGAATTAACCATTTAGATTAAATATAAGATGCGGTTTTGAAAACATCGACCAAAAATATTCTTTTTTTAAAGTCATCGTCTTTGCTAATTAATTTTATTTAAATTTGCGGAAAAAAAAAAAAAAAAATATTACATAGTTAATTTAAAAATATTCCTTTACAAAGTTATTTATAGAAATAACTGTAAAAATGTTTCCAAATAAATTAAAATATTAAAATGTAATGTAGCTACTACCAAATAAATTATTTTCATTAACTAAGAAAATAAAAAAATGCTTTTTCCATGCTAGTTAAAAATATCACTAGGTATTTTTTTATTTTTAAAAATAAAAAATTATTACATAAGAGATTATATTTAACCTAAAATTCTTATTTAGAAATTTTGTTCAAACTAATCCTTACTGTTACTTTATTTTATTTTATTTTTTTATTTATTTTTCTTAACCTTAAAAATAATAATAATAATAATAATAATAATAGTACCAAATAACCTAAGTAAATAATATGTACACAGATTTCTTTCCTTCTTCTTCTTTTTTTTTTAGTACTGCAAATATTTGATTAATTAACGAGAAAAACATCAAATCAAAAAAATTAGATCAGAAAAATAATTTGAGGCAAGGTTTATTAAAATGTTGATATCTGATTACAAAAAGTATAGTTAGTGAAATTATCCTTTCTAATTTCCGTGTGGAAAGCTGCGCAAATTGTAATTTTGAAAAATACAGGATGGTTACAGCTAAACTTTTGCTACAAACACTACAGTGCTTCCAGATTTGAGGGAAATTTTTATTCAATAGCCACCGTTAAATTTTATTTGTAACGATTATCTAATCACATCGAAAATTTCTTTAAAAGATGTTTCGAAACAATTAAGAAAAAACCTTTTCAATTAAAATTTAGTGGTGGCTGTTAAATAAAAATTTCCCTCAATCTGGCAGCACTGCAAACACATGCCTGCCAGCATCCTAATTAATAATCCAGTCTTTTTTTTTCACACCTGTCTTTTTATATATATATATATATTATTTTTCTTTTTTTTTTTTTTTATTGTAATTGAATTTGGAGAAGTAACTCTAAAAGTTTATTGGTGTGAAAAAAAAAGGGCGGGACTAACAATACTACGGAATATTCATGAGGATGGTTGCAAGTATGTAAACACCATCCTCTAGCAAAAACAGGCTAGTGAATTGATACCAAATTCGAGATATGGAAGATATAGTCCACGATTTTTTCAAAGTATGTATATATATTTGTATGAATTATTTCCTTTGTTTTATTGTTCCCGCAAACTATAACATGGTGAACTTTGTTTTGTGAATGAAAAATGTTTTTGGAAATTCCTTGAGCTAGACCTGCTAACTATGCTAGTTTATCGGTAATGGTATTGGGCCCTGATTTTTTTTCACACCAGAATAGTTGTCCAGTAATATTCAGCAATATGTTCTCATGATGAAATAAGTAGACTATTGCTCTACAGTAGATTGCTCTATTGCTCTACACTATTGCTCTATTCTGGTATGAGAAAAAGGCGGGGACTTAATGCCATTACGGATAAACTAGCATAGTTAGCAGGTCTACTTGATCACATTTTGTCTCGTCTATATACTAAATCTGTAAGCACTCAGTTCGACTTTTTCAGATACATCATGCTGTGAATAGCGGGGTTTTAACCATTATACATTAACACGTAAAAATCTTTTGAATTTGATCAATATTGCGCAGACTACATAAATAAACAAAGCAGATACTATTCTTTATTCACACTCAAAAAGGAAGAAATTTAAGATATTTTTAATAAATATAATATTGTACTATAATAAACATACGAGTTAAAATAAGATGAAGATTACTATTTAAAATAAAAAGTGAATAAAAAATGCTGCTACAGACGAGCTTTTTAATCTGTGAGCTTTATACTGACTGGGAATGAAGCAGTCTAGGAACTTTGCCATCGATTCTCGACCCATTTCACTAGAAACACTCAAACTTTAATTTCATATACAAAGTATCCAGTATCAATATGATCTAGAACCACTATTTTTAAACAGTATTATATTATTATTATTATTATTTTAATTATGGCACAGCAGCCAATCTTTCTAATTTCGCGTATAACGCGCAGGTTTGTTAAATCAGTTATACACCGGAAATTTAAAATTACGGTAAAATCTATTTCTTAGCAGGCTTCTATTTCTTAGAAATGTAGCTCTATTTGTAAATTAAATTTTCTAGTGTGTAACTCATTTATATCACCTGCGCGTTATACGTCGGTTATTCTCTTCAAATATATTTACGATTAAATAAGAAGAAAAGTATTCTAAAAAAATAGGCGGAAAGAGGCGGGACTAACAATCTTCTGGGTAAGGTTGGCAAGTATGAGATTACTATACTTCTTTTAATCTATAAAACTGTCAAGAGCATATCAAGTAAAATCCTACAAGTAAAGATTTTATGTTCTAAAACTTGTCACTGCAGGGTACTCAGCTGTCGCTATTTCGAATGCTACATTTTTTTAGTAATCTTCATTAGTCGTTTATAGTACATATCTTCGAAAGAATAACATAAACATAGCTTTATTGTAAAGCTAGTATTAAAAATAATGATTGCTGTGTACCCTGATCAGTATCATTAAAACACTTTAAAACTCTATAAACAGTAATTTTCTCTCTATTGACTCTATCAGAAAAAAAAAAAAAAACTTAAAAATGGAAACACATGCGCAAAAACAATAAACTTATTTATTTATTATTTAAAAAACTGCCATTTTAATGCAGTCAATTGATCGGGAAGGAATATTCTCGCCTCATATGAAACTTAAAATAATGCCATTAACTGAAAAAAAAAAAGAGAGAGAGAAAATTTCAGAATTATTATTTTTTATATTATTATTTAATAAAATATAATAAATATAATTATATAAGCAAACGTCATTTAGGCTCTATGCTGATGATGGTGTTTAATCATTCTACAATTCAAAATGCTATGTACAGATCACGCATGTATAATTCTCTAAATTTTTCTAACTGTATAACATTTACAATGATTTAGATATTCGTATAAAATTCACTTTAACATAAATGCATAGATAAAAATTAATTTAAATAATTTCCTTGAGTTGAATTTAAAAACGAATTTTGATATTAGTTTAGAATGTATTATATAATGCGTATAATCTAGAAGATTAAAAAAAAAAAAAAAAAAAAAAAAAAAAACCTATTTTACACCAAAAAATTAATTAACAACAAAGTTGCGCTTTTAAGAAACAATTCGGTCACGATATAGCTTTAACTGGTGAAGATTGCCCAACTTTTATAATTTATTCACGAGCATTTTTAGCCCCGCCTCTTTTTCATACCGGAAATTTTGAAAACTGATTTTCTTCTTATTTAATCGCTATCACATATTAAAGAGAAATAATCTATAAAATTTCTGGTGCGAAAAGAAGGCGGGGCTAAAAATGCTCGTGAATAAATTATAAAAGTTTGGAACCCTGGTCAGGTGATTAAAATATCTTGTATACACCTGGTTCTAGTTAGTCTAATCTGCGGATAACATACTTGCCAACCATTTCATTATGCACCATAAAATTTTTAGTGCCCGACTTTTTAATTCATACCAATAATCTTTTAGAGTAATTTTCCTCTTATTTAATCATAACAACATTAGATGAGAATAGCTCTAAAATTATAGTGGTGTGAGTAAATATAGTGGTGTGAGTGGTTCTCATACTTGCCAACCATCAGATGGTTGGCAAGTATGGGATTATATCCAGGCAAAAATATGATATATCATATCAGCATACTTGCCAACATCCTATTTAATATTCCGTAGTGTTAGTATCACCTTTTTCTCACACCAGTAAATTTTTAGAGTAATATTCTCCAAATACAATTACGATTAAAGAAGAAGAAAAATACTCTAAGAAACTACTGGTGTGAAAAAGGAGGCGGGGCTAATAATACTATGGAATATTAATTAGTATGTTGGAAAGTATGTGTCAGGGGACGTAGTCTCCGCCATTTTTTCAGGACACTTTGAAAAATGAGAAATTTATTCCTTTTTGCTACCAGTATTTTTATACAATGATTTCTATACTGTTTAATTGCGACATATTACTTTAAAAATACAATAAAAATTTCTCTAACGAAAAAGTGGTGACGAAAGAGACATTTTCTGATTCTTCAAAGTGTCCTAAAAAATAAGCGGACCCCTGCCATATTTGCCAATTTTTTAATTTATTCCTTAAAACTGTTAGTATCCACCATTAGTTTTTTTTTTTTTTTTCACCATTTCTTTTTAGAACAATTTGCTTCTAATTCAATCATAATTACATATAGGAGAAAAAATGGATACAAATAATTTTATGGGATAAATTAAAAAGTTGACAAGCATGATATATTTTAGAATGCATTTTAAGACAAATACCGTTTCTCAACAACATTACTTATGTTAATATATTTATACATGCAGGGTCCTTCTAAATTTATAAAATCATGAAATCTCGTCTGTTAATGCACAAAATTTCTCAGTCTCAAATCCTTGTAATTTGTAATTAAAAATATGTTTACAAATATTTTTTTAATTAAATCCATATTTTAAAATTAGAATAACAGGAATTAAGAAACAGGGAAAGTTTAATTAATATATTCTAATATAAAAATATTGAAAGTGAATTTTTTTAATCGTAAAAATATAGTTTATTTACTTTATAATATCAAATTTAAAATTTAATTTATAAAATTTTCCTCTTTCTGTAGGAACAAATGCTATATGAATTCTTATGAGAATATTTTAATTAAATCCCATGAAAATTAAAATTTATTATTATGTCTTTTTAATATCTAATATTTATTTAGCTTCCGTAGTAAAAACTTTGACTTTTATATGTGAAATATTTCGTAATCACCCAAGAGTAATATATATATATATATATTTTGACAAAGTATATTTGTAAAAATGCTTTTCTCAGCATAGAATTTAGTACTCTTAAATGTTTTAATTAATAAGAAGTTTAGAACAAACTAATATGTGTTACGGGAGAACCGTGTATTATGGACCCCCTAAGCAAGAATGCTCATTAAACTTAAATTATTAAAATAAAAGTATTTATTTTGGTGGCTGCTCATTGCAATTGCATACTTACATAGTTTAACCTTGGCAAAGTACTCTGGGAACTATTAATAATTGCAGAAAATAATTATTTTATTTACGTATCGGTGGTCCATATTATACGAACGTATGTGTAATATTATATTAAAATAAATATTATAAATCTCTTGGGAATAGTAGAAATGGACGAAAAAAAAATAGTTAATGAATGAAAAAAAAGGGGAAGTCTAAAGGTTATATCCAATGGGTAGTGTGAGAAAGAAGTGATAATTTGATTACCTCTGCTTCCCTGGCCTATTCTATAGCCTCAAGATTTAGAGTATTCGACATATGTACGCCGAGCATTAACAAAACCTCCCTGTTTTTATTATGGACCACTGTTCCATATTACAAAACACAGCATGGTTCATATTACACGCGTAAACAGAGCAACGTGGTTTCCAATCAAAAATCGCTATGCAAATTGATGCCCATAATACGCATGTCTAAATTGTTCATAAAATAAGAACATTTGCTACTATTAACGCGAAAATTATATTACAATTACCTAACAGTACTTTCATTTTAACATACTTGTTACATCAGTGATCATATAAACCGAAAACTCAATTTCATAATCATCGAAATACAGGTACGCACGTGCAAGTCACTTCCTGCTATAGATAACAATAATATTCACTAAACGCAGTGAGATGGTTTCACCATCTAGTGTTGAACATACAAATTTCCTCATGGTCCGTATTACACGATGGTCCATAATATACGGTTCTCCCCTACTTAAATCACATCTTCCCTACTTTTATGAAAGGAAAATTTATATAAGAGCAGTGAGATTCTGATGAATACGTTTTATGCTCGCGAATTAATTCCAAAAGTAAGTTAGTCAAGTAAAGTAACTATCTTTCAGTACTTTAACCCCTTACCTGCCGACGAAAAATTACGAGATTCGCTTCCCAGTGCCACCATTTTTCACACAGGCGCGCGTTGTCATGCATTTACTGTTCCAGAAACATTCTCTTTTCCGATTCTTCTCACTTCCCATCTTCTTTGAAATAAGTAAATTCTTTAAAAACACTCTCACGATCATTTAATTGCATTCCAAAACCGCGGGAATAATTCCTCTAGTAGCACCGTACCACAAAAGTTCGTACTTCGGAAAAGCAGATATATGCGCCCGGGGCAATTAAGGAGTTAATAAAAGATAACTAAGTCTATAATATTCTGTTAATACCATACAAATTATGCAAGCTCTTTAAAAAAAGTATTTAAAAATGAAATTTTATTATTCGGCTTAATTCATTTACTGATATCTGCGATTTTGTCAAAAAAGTATATTGTAACGCTTTCTTTTACGAGCAGCATTTTTTTTTCTTCAGTTATTTAGTGAATTTTCTAAAATCACATTTTTACGAGATTTACATTAATTCTTAAAAAAAATATTCGTTTAAAATAAAATGTTTTATTACATTGCGAAGTCATAGTTGCCAACATATTACTTTATTCCGGAGCATTTTTAACCCCGCCTTAATTTCGCCCCGCTTTATCAATAGAATAATTTTCTCTAATATATAATTATGATAAAATAAGAAAAAATTGCTCTTTAAAAAGTGGTATGAAATGAAAGCGGGGCTAAAAATGCTCCGGAATAAATTAAAATGTTGGCCACTCTGCGGTGTTGTCAACTTTTATAATTTATTCTGGAGCATTGTTAGTCATACGCTTTTTTATCGTTTTTTTTTTTTTTTTTTTTTTTTTTTTTTTGTAAATTGTAATCGTTTTTCTTGTTTTATCGTACTTATCACCATTCTATACCTACCAATCATCTCTTTAATAATCGGAAGAATTTTAGTACCCATCTTTTTTTTTATACCCGTCTTTTTTTAGAGTAGTTTTTTTACTTTTTCAATCGTAACTACATTTTTAGATAACTACTCTAAAAATACAGTGGTGGGTAAAAAGGGGCGTGTACCAAAAATCTTCCGTTTCATAATTAGCATGTTTACAGGTATGCTATTCTAAAAATAAAGGGATGCGAAATAAAGACATACCTAAAAATGTCCCAAAAAACAGACCAAAATTTGCAAACTTTGTACATCGCCATCGGGGTATGGCTTAGCCAAGGTTTAAAGACGGGTCATGTGACTCGGAGGTGGGGAGAAAACGAATCTATTCTATAAAATAGAATAGGAGAGAAATGACAGGAGGATCTTTCATTATTGACTTAGTAACTTTTCTCACCCTTTCAACGCATGCTTCCATCCCTCCGGAATAATCTATATTTTTGGCAGTGTGCCAAGGCAGTCTTTGAAATCTGGCTAAGCAGTAGTTTTCTATTTAAAATAATAAGTCCGCGTTTTGGCATTACGCTCTAAAACGTACCATTTTTAGAAAAATGATTTTACGTATACGTGATTAAATTATTTAAATTTTATCGACAGCGGTCGATGCGACGAAAACACGAAATCCTTTTTTCAAAATCAAATACTGTTTTAGAGGAACGACTAAATGTAAGGCTGAACTTTCAACCAATATGCTGTGTAATATCTTTCCATTTATGTTTATATGCGTATATGAAAGCTTCTTTCATACTACGTGGAGCATCATTCAATTTATATACATGTTATAGGTCGCAAAGAACTGTATGGATTTTAGTGATACTAGCATTTAACTTTTTTTTTTTTTACAGAGACACAACAAAAAATTCTTTATCATTACGAACTATTTGCTGAAATTATTTAAAATGCGATAACGTCTAAATGCCTTATGCGATTGAGCTTTAAATATATATGCCTGCATGTTATAGGTCCCCGTCACACGAACAGAGTAGGTTTTGGTGAAACTAGCACTTATAGACTTTTACAGGAACTCAACGAAAAATTCATTATCGATATAAAATATGGGTTCAAATTATTTGAAGTTCAATAGCGTTAAATGCCTTATTCGATTGAGCTGAAAGTTGATAAATATGTGATAGGTCACCATTGCACGCAATTTTGATGAGTATGAAACTTATAACTTCTTTTTACAGAAGCACAAAGAAAATTTCTTTATAATTTTGGCCAATGGATTCAAATTATTTGAAGTACGTTCGAGTCTAAGCTCTACTTCGATTAAGATAAAAGTTCGTAGGCATGTTATAGATTATTATCATAAGAACTATACAGATTTACATGAATAAAGGGCTTTTTTTAAGTTATACTGAATAGAGTTTTTATACATTGCGGTCTATGTGTTAATTTATTTTTAACTCGCTTTAGTAATGTTAAATTATTTAAAACATAAGAAAAACAGATAAATACAGTACCGCCGCTTATTAAAATCACATTCGTTCTGAGCAAAAGTTGTTTTATTAAGCGGCTGATTTTTATATCCGGTGGACGAAAAGTCATTATTTACCTGACTTTGGAAAGAAATTTCGTAAGGTACCAAATAATGAAACTATTTACAATATTAATTAAGTTTTTACAGATAATTATTTGTTTGTTCCTTCAAAATAAGTGAATTAAACGCATCCCAAGTTCCGATGCGCTCGCTCTCTTTTGAGGAAAATCATCAATACTTTGCCGAAAGTTCACGATTTTTTTTTTTAATTTAAAATCTTTCCTTTAAAGCTCCTTGCCTCTTAGTTATTTCAGAATATGAACTAAAAATTGTCTTATATATAAATACCTTATAAATCAAACCAAATTTTTAACTTATTACCGCGCTTTGTAGAATACATTCCTTGAAATTATTACTAAGACAAGTAATGGGACGACATTAATTACTGTAAATGTAAAATGTCCGACAAAGAGAGATAACGGAGGAATTGCTGTATTTTATTTTCTATTTTATTTCAAAAATAAAAAATCACAGGGTAAATAACAATTTGTTTAATGTGCATAAATGACATTTTTGCTGCGGAAGAGATTTTTTTGAGTTTATTAACCGGCGATTCTGCTTTTATTAAGCGGCGGTTTTAAAATTAGTTTGCATTGATCTGATTTCGGTCCTGGAAATTTGATCAGATTAAGCGGCTGATTTTATGAACCATTTAATTTATTAAACGGCGGTTACTGTATTTGATATTGTGAGCTTACCATTTATAGTTATTTTCAGGGACGCACAAAAGAATTTTGATACATTACGTTCCATTAAGAAACATACTGTTTGAGGAATACTCAAAAACACTATTATGGTTTTCTCTTTTATATATTCATCGATTTCTTTTAATTTACTTTATTTAAACAGCCGTTAATTAGTTAATGTTCAGAAAGTGGCGTGGAATCACTCTAGATTCTTTCATTAGTTTAGCAGGTTTAAAAGAAAATATGTAGCATATGTAGACCTGCCAACTATGCTAGTTTATCCGTAATGGTATTAAGCTCTGTCTTTTTTTCACACCAGAATAATTGTAGAGCAACAGTCTCTTATTTAATCATGAGAATTGTTGAATATTACTCTACAACTATTCTGGTGTGAAAACGGTGGGACCTAATACCATAACGGATAAACTAGCATAGTTAGCAGGTCTAAGCCATACTTGCCAACATACTAATTAATATACTGTAGTATTGTTAGTCCCGCCAATTTTTTCACACCAGTAAATTTTTACAGTAATATTCTCTAAATTCCATTACGATTAAATAAGAAGAAAAATACTCTAAAATGATACTGGTGTGAAAAAGAAGGCGGAGCTAACAATACTACGGAATATTAATTAGTATGTTGGCAAGTATGGTCTAAGCATATTTTAACTCTTTCAGGGTCAAGGTATTTTACTCATTTAAAAACAAAAACAATAGAATTTACGAACATATTAGAAGATAATAAATAAATGAAGATTCTACTCAAAGTTATAAAAGTAAATTTTTGTGAAAATTTTCTGGGGAGAGCTTTTGCAGTTGGTACTTAAAATTAGGTGGGATGTCATATATCATAACGCCCTTGAAAGGGTGTATAGGGTTAATATCTACAAATTTAATGTTGTAAAATAATGGTTGAAAATTTTCGAAAAGCAAATGACATACATGACAACATTTTAATTTATTCTGGGGCATTTTTAGGCCCACTTTTAATCCGCGCCACTTTATTTATGGAATATTTTTCTTTAATATATAACAAAGATAAAATAAGAAAAACATATTCTTAAGAAAAAAGTGGTATGAAATAAAAGCAGGGCTAAACATGCTCCGGAATAAATTAAATCGTTGGCATCTCTGCAAAAAAGGATATTAACAATTTATGAGCATAAAATATTCATCTACATTAGTAAAAATTATTGACTATTTTAAAATTGTCAGCGGTTAAAAATATGTGTCATTTCTTGTAAATATTTATCGTGCAAACAAAGTAGTAGCAACTGTTCTTCGCGTAAATTTTTCTTGAAGTTCTCTTCTCATATTTAAAGAAAAGAGGCTGAATACGTCGCTTGGCTCTGAGCCATTTCCTCAAACATCTGTTACAGTTACGAATAAGGATATATTACAAACCTCTTCCGAAATATTTCATTGACACCGAGAAAACGAATGTATTATTTGACTCATTTGAATGCAGCTTAGGTAAAAGGTAAGTACTGATGAATATTTTACATAAACAAGTATGATTTTTTGTTTGAACTCTTACTTGTAAGGGTTTCATCTCTCTCTCTTTTTTCAGAAGGAAAATTTATTTGTTCTAGAAGATATGAATTTGTTACATATTTGTATATATTTCCCATTTAATAAAACATTGTACAAATTTTATCTTTAAAAATAGTAAGATAAGTAAAAATTGTGTGCGAAAACGATGACAAAACTCTTCAGAATATTGAAAGTGTCAAAGCTTTATGCTTTAAAATTATTTCCAAATTTTATTATTTAAATTACTTTCCTTAAAGATACTTAATAACTAAATTGTTATTACATCTAATTTTTATTTCATTACTTATGCAGGTCAGATAATAATAATTATGCAGGTCAGTCAATAAATAAATAAATAAATAAATAAAAATTTTAAAATTGACGTAGTTCATTCACATTTATTTCTAAATTTTCGTAAAGTTAACAATATATTTTTCTGTTTAACGAATTTTATTTTTCACCATGATTTAGTGCTTTTTTTCTTTTAAATTAAGTATATGCAATATATCCGATAACACTTGATAGTTTGCTAATTGAAATATTATCTATAATAAACCAAGAATAATATCTATTCTTGGTGAGTATAGGGACTTTTTTATTCAACATCCACCATTAAATTTTAACTGCAGCGGTTGCCTAATCACTTCGAAGCAGAGTTCCCAACTTTTATAATTTATTCACGAGCATTTTTAGCCCCGCCTTCTTTTCGCAAAAGAAACTTTATAGATTATTTCTTTTTAACATGTGACAACGATTAAATATGAAAAAATAATTTTTCGAAATTTCCAGCATGAAAAAGAGGCGGTGCTAAAAGTGCTCGTGTATAAGTTTTAAAAGTTGGGAACTTTGCTTCGAAGGTTATTTGTCCGTAATGTACATCAAATGCTTCTCAAAATTATTGGTTCAAGTTGAATAAAAGTGTCCCCAAATTTGACAATACTTTTTAGAGGGCTTTAGAGCGTTAGGGCCATCAAAGGGTTAATAAAAATAAACATTTATTATTATCTCCGTTATTATTCTAATTTATAAACTGTGAAAGATTTGCCGCATCACAAATAATAATAATAATAATAATAATAAGTATAAGTATATTTCATTTGAAAATCCCAAGTTATTACTTGTAGAAACATATTTCCGGAAAAAAAAAATCATTTACCGTCTAGATATTAAACAATTTATAAGCAATTAATATACATTTACATTAGTAAAAAAATTTTGATAATTTGATATTCGTAAACGGTTTAAAACATGTGGTAGAACTTTTGAAGATTTATTATACCAACAGAGATCTAACAATTGTTCCTCGTGTAAATTTTTCATGAAGTTAACTCCTCACATTTTAAGATTAGAGAATGCTTACATCACTTGGCGCTGCGCCATTTTCGCAAACATCTGTTACACTTAGGAATAAAGATATGTTACAAACAACTCTCTAAATATTTCATTGACCCCGACAGAACGAAAATGATATTTGACTTCATTCGAATGCAGCTTAGGCAAAAAACTTATGAATATTTAAAATAAACAAATATGGATTTCTCTTAACAAAACTCATATTTGAAAAAACATTTTTTTCTCTCAACAGCAAAAAAAAAAAAAAAAAAAAAAAAGGGTTATTTTAGAAGACAGTTTATTTTAGAAAAGCATTTTTTTTTCCTTTCTTTTTTCAAACAAAAAAGATTATTTTAGAAGACATAAATGTGTAGTGTTACATGTGTATTTTAGTCTGTTTATTGAAACAACGCAAAAAATTAAAAATATAAGCAGCTATCTCTTTCAAATTTGAAAGAAACAGAAATGGTAAAAATAATATAGTATAAGGGAATTATATAGTATAAATAAATTCTCTGTGAGCTAGATAAATAAAAAATAAAAATTGTCATCAGAGAGGACAGTGACACTTATTACAGGGATGGAACACGGGCGCAGAATTCATACCACTATCAATGTAAGAAAATTTTTTACTTCTTAAATCAACGATATTACAGGTAGAAAAATTTCTTAAACAAATTCCGGTATGAACTCTGCGCCCGTGTTCCATCCCTGTTATTACATCACATACAACGGCTCACCAACAGGGTTCTCGCCAAGGGAAAGTTTATACCACTATATTTATATAGTAACTTTGGACTTGACTAATTCTTGATATCTATTTTTAAACAAGAACGATAAATCACGCAGTATGCATATAAACACTTTCCAACTGTACGGACTTGTTGTATCGTGTAACTTTCAATATTCTTTTACCTACGTTATCACACAACAGACAGAAGGATTGAAAAGTATACAGATTGACTAACTAAATTTAAAACCACTCTTAGACCATAGCCACCAAAACTAAATGCTTGCCGCATGGCTCGGAAACTTGGCAACAGTTCAATCGGTAGACAGCGCCACCTGGTATAGATTGCGCGACTTTTTTATTCAACAGCTTCAAAATTTTTAAAAGTGGGATTTGATATACATAAAATGTGAATAGAAACAAAGAAACGTCGATTATATGTATCATATATCACTTCTTAAAATTATTGGTGCGAGTTGAATAAAAAAGTAGTGCAATTTGTACCAGGTGGCGCTGTCTACCGCTTGAACTGTTACCACGTGTCCGAGCCACGAGACAGGCATCTAGTTTAGGAGGCTATGCTTATACATTGTTGGAAAGTGTTAAAAAAGGCTTAACGCAAAAGAAAATTTAGCTGTTAGATTATAACTGAAGCCCTTAATGTATCTGAATATTTTCGTGTAGCCGTGCAAATCTGAAGGTTAATCATATCATATTCTACAAAAAAACATTATCTTAGAATATTAACAATACATATGAATTTCTGTATGATTTTTACAGTAGAAAGTTATTTAAATGCAATTTTTAAAACTATCTGTCCTAAAACGCAATGCGTTGTCATTTTTTTCTTTTTGGTTGTTCCTGTACACAAACTAGTTGTACAGGATCTGTTAATGTCATAACCACTATCAATGTACGAAAATTTTCTTCTTCTTCTTATATCAACGTTATTACAGTTAGAGAAATTTCTTAAACAAATACCGGTATGAATTCTGCGCCCATGTTCCATAGTAAATTTAGTGTCACTGACGGACTGAGACATCTTCCCTTCCATTGCTATGTTTTAACGATAACTGTTATTCTTACAGCGTTGCCAAATTGGTCGGATCATTTATTCAATAATCACTAATAAATTTGTGAAGTAATATTTAACCCTTTGCGGCGCAAGACAATTCGGATCATTTAAATTATACTGCCACCGGGATTCATGAACTAAATTAAACTAAAAAAAATTTTAAATTTTATGGTTAAAAAAACCGGCCTTTTCTACTATGTTATAAACATAAATTTTTGCTAAAAAATTTCCGGGATGAATTTTTGCAGCTGGATCTTAAATTTTGCGTCCTCGCAGCGAGGACACCGCGCGTTAAGGGGTTAATAAACTTAATAGTCTATCAATCTTCGAAGTGATTAGGCAAATATTACAATAAAGAAATTATTGGTGAATACTCAATAAAAAATTCGCCTGATCTGGCAACACTGCCTATTAACCCCTTCCTTCTCGCTCCCGTGATATTCCCGGGCATCGACCACGCCCCACGTGTATTTTTCCTTTAACATTTCAGGGTACATGAAAGCACCAGCCAGTTCCAAGCTATATATAATGTATTTGAAAATATGAACAGAATAAATTTATATATTATTCATATATTTATTTTTAATCTTTTTTTTTTTTCTTTTAATTAGACAAAAATGTGGACTTTATTGGGGCGTCTTTGAAAAATATGCGTCCGTTAAGGGGTTAAACAGAAAAAAGTTATGTAAAAATGCAATAAAGCATTCTGTTTATTAGTGGTAGCAAACAAAGCAGAAATATTTCTCTTTCATACTACCACGTGCCTTGGAATTATCTTGCATTAATGCAATCGTGTCTATGAGTTACTGACATCTATATATAGCATTCTTAGTGACGGGCAAATAAAGAACATTTATAAAGGCTTTTGAAAGGAACATTTGTCTTCCGGCTGCCGCAGTCAGCTGCTGACAAGTGGTACTCACGACTGGTTTTCAGTCTCATTTCGCCTCCTGTGCTATGTATTGGTCAATAACTGCCAGTTTTATCCCTCAGTCGTTAAACACCAACCTTACTAATAGATGTAACAATTTCTAATTGCAATGTATTAGGTAACATTCTTTTCACCACGGCCCTCTTCAAACATTTCGATCATCCCATCAGATGCAAAGGCGTACAGGTGGTTTCTTGTAGCTATATTTTATATATAGACTGTCTTATTTACTTGTAGCGGATGTCTGGAAAATGCACCTTTCCCAACCACCATGTCTCATGAAAAAATTTATTGAATGAAATGAGTGCGTTTTTTTTTTTTTTTTTTTTTTTTTTTGCCCTTTTAAACTTCAAAAAGGATTCCTTTTTTCTTTTCCTTTTTTATATATTTTTTTAAGTATTTAAAAAAAAAAAAAAAAAAAAAAACTTCTTTTTAGAAAACAAGGAAAATTTAAGCTGCTGATAAGAGAGAAGCAAAGAAAATTTAAGCAGTTATTAATGTAAAAATGTAATTTAAAAAATACATTAGGTAATGGAAACTTGTGATAACAAATTTCTCCAAAAAATAGTTTCAGTTTTAGCTGCTGGCAGCAGAGAAATTTTGAAATGCAGAGAAGAATCTTAAATGTTTTTTCACTATACGAGATTAGCATAGCTGCCAACTATTAAATTTTTTTTGACTATCAGAAATTTTTAGTAGAATTTTTTTAGATATTTTAGTAACAGTTTTCATTGATTAAATAAAATTAAAAAAAAATTAAAAGTTACTGGTAACTGATGAGCATAAAAGTTGGCAATCAGTCCTTCTACGCCACTTCTGACGTCGCGCTTCTTATATCTCTATATCCATAACTTTTCTATTCAGTTAGTTTTCCATTTTGCTTCATATAGATAGCAAAAAGCTATTTTCTATACTTTTATTGCTGAATGCTAAAATTGACTTTCTTATTTAAGTTTTTTAAGACAGTCTATCTATATAAATAAAGCAAAGAGTTTGTCGGCGGAACACATCCGGGCGGACCACTCCTATTTTTGATTGGTCTCGATTTAACTACTTTGGTGATGAAAGTCGGCCATTTTTTTTTAAAGTAAAAACTGATGATTTTTTTTTTAAGATACTCCATAGATATTATACTTTTTTAAAAGAGCTCTAAAAACTGTTCATTTTTTGTGAAGACACTATATACATTAAGTTATTAGATTTAAAGATAATACGTTGAAAAGTTGCACAATGCGATATCATTCAATTAAGTTTAATGAAGGTTGGCCATTTGTTTTCAGAGCCTGATTAAGGGGGAAGCACACATTATCTCCGCTGTCACCGGAATATTTTTACAATTATTTTTTACTTCATGCCATACAAATTCCACGCTTTGACGAGGAAATATTTTTTTATAAAAAATGAACGGTGTAAAACAATCCAATTTACTCACCGTTATTAGACACCAGAATTCTTTTAAAATAATTTTTAATGAGAATTTTCTGTTTATTATACGAGGAAAGTATTTGTTAAAAAATAACGGTGTAAGTATAAATAATGTGTGCTTCCCCCTTAATCAGGCTCTGTTTGTTTTAGTAAAAACTGATAAGTTTTTTTTTTTTTTTTTTAAGATATTGCATAGATGTTATACTTTTTTAAAACAACTCAAAAAACTGTTTTTTTTTTTTTTTTTTTTTTTTTTTGTGAGGACACTAAATACATCAAGTTATTATATTTAAAGGTATTTCGTTGCAAAGTTTCGCAACGCGATATCATTCGATTGCTTTTATCTAAAAATAAGTGTCTAATATTAAACAAAAAACAATCTGATATTAAAGAATAATGAATAACTTTTTAAAAATTATCAGTTTTGAAGTTCTAAGAGCTGCAATTTTTAAATTACAGCGTACTTATTTCCCATACATAATCCATTAAATTTGTAAACAATGGACAATATTCCTGTGACGTCACCGTAGGTAAAATCGCCAAACACGTGGCCGATATTTTGTAAACAAATTAGATTCAAGATACCATTTTATTGTTACGCATAACATTTTCCTAAATATTTCTGCAGTGAAACTTAATAATAATGTTCAAACAAGAACAAAAGATAAATGTAAACAACTGAATCGAATGATAAAGTTAAGACTATTCCATATCGTAAAATTGCAGAACATTTTATGTATATACACACATACACACACACACACATATATATATATATATAATGAATAACGATTAATAAGAACATTTTATACACACACACATATATATATGGACATCAAAGCTTAAATAATTAGAATTTCAATCACTTTAATAAAGGAATTTACTAAATGGAACGTCCATTTAAATATGTTAACATCGCCACAGTTCACACGGCAACTTTTAATATTACATATGTTGATTAATATTAAAGTATATTAACTAAAACTGGATTAAAAACAAAACAAAGTTATCACTATATCACTCTTACTTCAATTTTATATAATCTGTAACTCTTAGAAATAATATTGCAAGATAAAAATTTGCAAGCCACAATGCTTTGCTATGGTAGAGTTGAGAATTGTTTACCGAAAACAGCTGATTTTTTATAGTCTCGAACCCAAAGGAGGAATATGGTCCATTGTTGATTCATTCTTGAGAACCATTCACCTAAGACCATAGAGCATTGTTGCAAAACGAGTGCAAAACGGGAGAAATATTTAATTTAATTTAATTTGTAATATGTTATTTTGACTTTCTGACCTTGAAAGCAATTCTTAATTATGTTACAAAGCCCAAAATGTGATATAAAAAATAAATAGTGATTCGATTCTTTTGAAAATTCATTTAAGTTTAGTGACCAGCGAAGAGGGCGTAGCCTGCTAGTAATCAATATAGAGAAATCAGATAGTTTAACTCAATCACCCACTTGCTATAAATATTAAAACAGTTTTAAACAACCCGTCTTTTAATGGTATTTTTATGATTTACAAAGATTTACAGCAACAAACCCTTATTTATTTGTTTATTTTTATAGTCTTTAAAGTTAAATTAATTAAATATTTTAAAAGAAGGCGAAGGTGAATAGCTTTTTGTTGTTCAATTGAAATTAGACTTTGCAGCATCTTGTAACGTACTTAGTAAAAAGATAAATCATGTTTCATTAAAAAAAGCGCTTGTGTATTAATTATTTTTCTTAATTAATTCGCTTTTACTCAGCGAATTCACTTAAGCGATCTCATTATCTCATCTTTAAAAGTCAAGGCTAC
The DNA here is from genome assembly GCA_963930645.1 of Salticus scenicus. Taxonomy (NCBI): domain Eukaryota; kingdom Metazoa; phylum Arthropoda; class Arachnida; order Araneae; family Salticidae; genus Salticus; species Salticus scenicus. Next base: position 139,917,372 of record OZ005662.1, on the reverse strand, counting down.
TAGAAAGTCCGATTACGTTCTTATGTAAATTTTAATTTAAATGAGCTCCAGTCCGATTACGCTCGTTTAGGAAACGTTTATGCATAGAAAGTGATTTTATTAATTAAACATTTTTGTTCTTCTTATCTTTTCTTTCCTTTTTTTTTTTTTTTTTTTTTTTTTTTAATGAATTAATTAAACACAATTGTTTTCAATTTCCAGTGTATGTCCTTATTTATTTTTTATTATTAATTATTTTATTTTTCACCAAAAATACTTTAAAGAAATGTTATTTTTTTTTAATACAAGGTAAAAGCTGAGGTTTTTAACATATTCATTATAGCGTTTTAATTGCAGTGTAACATGTTTTGTAATATTTATTCTCGTATTAATTTTTTTTTTTCATTTTTTATATTATTTTCATATTTAAAAGAACAAAGAATATTGTTACAGTTTGCTTGAATTGTTATTAAAAAATAAATAAATAAATAAAAAATAGTTGTATTTCTTACTTTTCGTTTTTTAAGATGCATGTGGTAATATTTTGTTGGGAAAAAATATTAGTTCTGTTCCACAGCAAATAGAAATTAACTCGTATTCTCTTTTAAAAGATTGTATTAGATTTGAAAACATAATTTCACATAACTTCTTTATAGTTAAATAATAAATTATAGCTGCCAATAGTTCCAATTTTTTAATCCAATTTACCGCCACTGTTTTTAAATAGAAATTTGCCATATTTATTTTTAACGATAAAGTAAACTGCAAATTGTTATAAAACATTTCTGGTGTAACTTCTACCTCGAAAACAGGAGACTTGGCAACCTTAAAGTGCTTATTAATGACAGGAAGTTCCGCTGTTTATGCTAACCCTTATTCCCAACAAAAATTTCTACTCTATAAAATCACAAAAATAATATAAGAAATGTGATAAACATTTCTATATGGAAATACTGGTGGAAGAAAAGCGGAACACTTTCATCCTTCTAATGACTTCCATGCTTATATATATATATATATATTTAATTATTCAGAAGTAAATTTTCAAACGTATTGAACATTTCTATATTATATATATAAACATAATAATAAAAATAATTAACATAGAAAATATTACTAAATTTTTATTTTTTAACTATTACTTCTTTAAAAATTGATGCTACATCTTTAGTAGTAATATAATGAAAAATTGCTCAAATTTAACTTATAGCATTAAAAATAAATAAATAAATAAATAAATAATCCAAAACGAGTAAGATGACTTTTAAAAAGCATTAACAACAATACCGTAATTTCTGGTAGATACACCGCAGGTTACATAATCCAGTTTTGCACCAGAAATTTCAATTGATAAATAAATTTAGATTTGTACGGCCTCTTCCTTCGAAGAAGTATAGATTTCTCGATTAAATAAAATTTCTGGTGGAGAAATGACACATCTTACCTGCGGGTTATCTAACAGAAATTACGGTACTTCGAACATTTAGGTTATGAGGTACTGAAAAAATAGCTATTGCTTTCGGCAATAATTCCTTTTTGACCCAACTCTTTCCTGCATCTATTTCCTTTTTAGATATAAAATTTCATTTATTTTTCCTTTCTTCTTCTTTCTTTTTCATTTTATTTAATTACGGCCCAAAACTAATAGTTCTTGCATGAAGATCTTCTTTATTCTAAAATATTATTTAAGAACTATTTGGAATTTGTTTATTTTATTTTATTTGTGAGTGTGTGTGTGTTACTAAAGAATTGATATTTTCAATAACATATGGGTGATTCGATGGATGAATGTAATGTCAGTCACACAAAAGAACAATATTTCCTCTATTTTTGCCACCACTATTAGCATACAAAAATAATAATGGCATGTTTCCTAAACTTTCGTAATTAAATAGGATAACGATTTTTGTTCGAAATTATTGGTGGGAGCAAAAATATATCTGTGTGTGACTGACGTTACATTTTTCGTGGAATTGCCCATATGTTTATACGTATATACCGCAGGGTTGCCAAATTTGGCCTTTTTTTATTCAATAGTCACCAATAATTTTTATTTGTAATGTTTGACTAATCAATTCGAAGATTGATAGTGTATTATGTATATCAAATGTCACTTCTTAAAATTATTGGTGACTATTGAATTAAAAAAAAAAAAAAAACGAAATTTGGCAACCCTGATATACCGGGTGTCTCATAATTCTGCTGACATTTTAAAAATTCATAAAAAAATGTAGGAATTGATAGATTCGAAAACGCAGTTTGCGAAAAATTATTCTCGTGAAGAATTTTTTTTTCGTGGGAGGGGGGGGGGCGTTAAAGAAAAAACATATATGTGTGCGTGTGTTACTAAAGAACTGATATTTTGAATAACGTATGTTTATACTTATACACTCCTTCTCATAATTATAAGGACACCCGTTTTTCTATATTAACTAAACACTGAACACTATTATTTAAACAAATATATTTTTAATTAATTTGAATTTCATTAATAGACTATATTTAAAAAGTTTTATCGTTTTTCTATCTTAAAAATCTTTAAATATGGTAAAAAGATGATTTTTCAGGTGTTCACAATTATAAGGACAGCTCGAATTTTAGTAATTTTTTTCAGTTATTCTTTAAAGTAATATTTTATGGGGTCTCTTTTTAGGGTTAAACAGTCAGACATTCTCTCTGGTATACATATATACATTTTTTTTTAATATTCAGTTTCAATACCATTTCATATAGCATATATGATATTCTTAATACATTTAAACTATTTAAAATTGCTTTCCACTTGCATGCACATTTTTAATATCATAAGTTAAGGTTTTTTCAACTTTTAGACCATGGGAAAGGCAATAATATAGAAGTTTGTTTCTTCCAACTATTTCCTATTGCTCTAAACGTAAAGCAAAAATGTAAGTCTTGTTGAAAAAAATATTATTACCCCCCAAAATCTAACAAAAATCTTTAGAATTCCACGTTTTAAATTTGCGGATATTCTCTTGATGTTTATAATAATAGAAAAAATTACTAAATTCATTCTGCCTGCAGTAGAAACAGCTCCCCAGAGCACTATAGATCCACCTTTAAAACGCCCGATTCATATCTACCTTTAAAAAAATCTGCTCTGTCTTTCGCTATCTTCAGATCGTGCCAGTAACTGTTAAAACCATTTGATTAATCAAGAATAAAATGTTTTTCATCCGAAAATGTAACATTTTACCATTTAATATTGTCTTTATTCAACTTTAACACAGACGTTCTTTCCCCCGTTAAATGCTTATTGATTATTACAGGTTTTTTATTCATTTTAACATATTATTAATTATTTTAAACATGCATAAATGCGGACCCTAACCTTTCGTTAAAAATTACGAGCAAATTTAGCAGCAGTCATTATGAGTAGAACAGTAAGAGGAATTATGAGCAGGGATGGAACACGGGCGCAGAATTCATACCACTATCACTGTAAGAAAATTTTCTACCTCTTAAATCAACGATATTATAGGTAGATAAATTTCTTCAACAGATTCCGGTATGAATACTGCGCCCGTGTTCCATCCCTGTATGAGTCTTCGATCTCTGTAAAACAACTCTGATTTTGCATGAGATCTCTCTCCTATCAAACCAGCAGTTCAACATCTGATCACATTTCCTTCAGCAATTTTAGATCTTCGAATTTCATTAGAAATTTGGCGGATTGAAATTATCCTTCCACTTAAAAAACACATTTATCACACTTCACTACTTGAACGTTCTTTCTTTCGAGGAATTATCTGTAATGGCCGTCCAAGAAAAATTGAAGGCTTATATATGAATTAATCTAGCCCAGTAGTTAACAAATTCGCATATCAACTGTAATTTATCCGCTAGTAATTTAAATAAAACGAAAAAATCTGGATTGTCCCTATAATTATGAACATCTAAAAACGTGGAGAAAACACATTTTGCATTATTTTTTATTAATTTTGTTTCATATTAAAAAAAAAATTATTGCAATTTTGGTTTTTAGAATACTAGATATATTAAGTGCACTTAGTTAATCTTGTTCACAATTACTTTTACATTAGTTATTTCAAAATATAAAATGTCCTTATAAATATGAGAAGGAGTGTATACCAGCTGCCCATAAGTCTGCAGACAATTTAAAAATTCACAAAAAAAATGAAGGAATTGATAGATTTGAATGCAGTTTGCAAAAAGTTATTCTTATGACGAAAGACTTTTTTTTTTTTTTTTTGGTAGGGGGGATATAATAATAGTTTACATTATCGTCGATAGAGGGCGCTGTGCATGAACAAATCGGAAATTTCATGAGAACTATATTTATTTCTATGCAGATCTTTACAGGCGTATAAATTATATTCTTTTTGTTCGCTATCATCACAAATTACAATTTGCAAACGAGTTACAATAAAACTGATTATAAATTCAGTCGGCGATTCTTAGTTCAGGAAAAACATCTTCACCAAAAAGGTTATATTCACCAAATCATCATCGTAATTAAAACTTCATGTATGCACAAGAAGGAAGCAAAATAAGAAATAAGCTGTGTTAATCAACAATTAAAACATTTCATCAAAATGCTACATACACCAAATCAGCATCGTAATTAAAACTTCATGTATGCACAAGAAGGAAGCGAAATAAGAAATAAGCTATGTTAATCAACAATTAAAATATCTTCACCAAGAAGGGTATATTCACCAAATCAGCATCGTAATTAAAACTTCATGTATGCTCAAGAAAGAAATAAAATAAGAAATAAGCTGTGTTAATCAATAATTAAAACATCGTCACCAAAAAGGATATAATCATTAAATCACCATAGAAATTAAAACTTCATGTGTGCACAAGAAGGAATCAAATTAAGAAGTAAGCTGTGTTAATCGTAAAACCGTACAATTTATATGAATCTGATTTACATTATTCTGGTAACACGTCCGTGCAGCGCCCTCTAACGTTGAAAAGTTAAACTTTTTTTTTTCCTTGACCAGAAAAAACCTTTACGAGAATAACTTTTCTGCAAACCGCGTTCAGTTCTGCCAATCCCTTCAATATTAATGAATTTTTTAAATGTCTACAGACCTATGGGATACCCATATATATATGTGTGTATATTCTTTTTTCTTTCTTTCTTTCTTTCTTTTTTTTTTTTTTTTTTTTTTTTTATAAGAACTGTTTATTTGAGAATTTAATTAAATACAATCAAAAGTAAAAAAATGTTATTCTATATGTAAAAATTAAATCGATGCAGAAAACATTTAATTCAAAAAGGAAATATTGCTTAATGTTATAGCTATTTTACTAGTACATCATAACTTAAATGTTCATAGTACGATGGGATGCTTTGGAAAGTCATTTATTTTCATCATTATTTGAATAATTCTTTTCTATAAGCTCTTTTGAAGCTTTCAATAATTCAGCATTATACAACACTTTTGGATATTTCGTCATTCACCCATTTCCCATCCGCATATTTACCTATTTTAAGTAATAAGCTCAGGCTTTTTTTTTGTTGAGTTTTTGCCACAAATGTTTGAAGGATTTTATTCTGCAAACGCTAAACTATAATAATTAAAAAATCGACCTATTGCAATCACTTCGTTTATCTATCTATCTATCTATCTATACATAGAATGAAAATTTTGTCATCACGATAACTCACGAAATAGTATTCCAAATTGAACCAAATTTGGACAGTGAATTAATCTTATAAATATCTCAGATGAGTTCGTTAACCAAGTTGCTCCGACTTTTTGTTTTCAAGTGGCAGCCACTTGGAAATTTCAAACCGACATTGTAAAAAGCATATTTAAAACAAGATTTGCTTGAATTTTGATGTAAATACAGGCCACATAAGGGTCTCAATGAAGTTCATTAATGAAGTTTATCCGCCATTTTTAATAAAGTGGCAAATATTTAAAGTTAAGCGGGACCACTTGAAATCAGGCTACCACTTGAAAATTTAAAATCACTATAACGTATGAAATAATACTCCAAATGGATCCATATTTAGGCAGTGTCTTAGCTTATCTTATAAATATCTTAGATGAGTTTCTTAACCAAGTTACTCCGCCATTTTGTTTTCAAGTGGAGACCACTTGAAATTTTCAAATTTAAATTATAAAAAGCGTATTCCGAAATTGTTTGAATTTTGATGTAAATACAGACCACATAAGGATCTCAATGATGTTTATTAATAAACTATATCCGCCATTTTTAATAAAGTGGCAGATATCTTAAGTTAAGCGGGGCCACTTGAAATCAGGCTCCCACTTGAAATTTTAAAATCACGATAACTTCTGAAATAATACTCCAAACCGAACCAAATTTGGACAGTGATATTATCATATAATCTTGAATGTTTTCAATGGGCAACTTGTCCCGACATCTTGTTTCTAAGTTCCAGCCACTTGAAATCACACTGCCACTTCAAAATATGCCACACGGTAACTTTTAAAATACTAAACTGATTCAAATAAAAGTTGGATAGTGAACTTATGGTTCAAATACCTAGGATAAGTTCACTTGGTGACTTCATACGCAATTTTATTTCCAAGTGGCGGCCACTTCAAAATTTGTCATTATGGTAACTTTAGTAATACAGAATCAATTAGCATCAAATTTGGGTAGTGGATTTATCATTCAAATATCTCAGATAAGTTTGCTGGGCATCTCACTCCACTTTTTTTACAAGTGGTGCCATCTGAAAATTTCTTATGACGATAATTTTTGAAATAATGATTTAATTTAAACTAGAAATGGACAATGAACTTATCGTACAAATATACTGGATGATTTCGATGGGCAAGATGTTTTGCCATTTTGTTTCCAAGTCGCAGCCATTTGGACTGTCACTTAAAATTTGCCATAATAATAACTTTTGAAACACGGCACTGATTTAAACCACATTTGGACAGTGAAACTATGCTTCAAATATCTTGAATGTGTTTGCTGGGCAACTTGTTCCACTGTATTGTTTCCAAGTGGTGGCCACTTGAAAATTTGTTATCATGGTAACATTAGTAATACTTAATCAATTCAAATCAAAGTTGAAAAATAGATTTATCATTCAAACAACAAAAATCTAGGAAATTCACGTAACTCGTGAACCAATCACGTTATTCCGTCCATCTTTGGTATATCGATAATAAGTATTTTCCCGCCAAAAGTTGCGAAAAAAGTCGCCATAGGGGAAAAGGCGCCAAATCCATTACCTGCGTTACTGGATCTTTTTAATGCGTTTTTAAGGAAAAATTGGGCTATTTTAATGCTAAAACAAACTAGAAATGCAGAAAACTTACATTTTATCAACATACTAAGCCTCTTTGAAAGAATTTCTACAAAAAAAAAATATATATATATTTTCAAATTTGCAACGATATCTTAGATGAGCAACTTTCTCTGCCATTTTGATCGAAGTGGCAGCCACTTAATTTTTCAACACGATGACTTTTGAGATTTTGAATTAATTCGAATTATATGTGTACAGTAGACTTATCTCACAAATACATTTCATATAATTGTCAACTTAACCCACCTTTTTGTTTCCAAGCGCCGGCCACTTGAAAATTTTAAATTCACATAAAAATGTATTTATGGACCGATTTCCTTAAAACTCCATATGTGCATATACTACATCAATATTTCTACCAAGTGCATTAATAATTTGTAGCCGCCATTTTGAAACAAAATGATGACTACTTGATAAGAGGGGAATAATCAACCTACCTTCCGAATAAGCCGAAAGGACTTGCTTAGTCTTAAAATTAAAAATTTCTTTTAGTTTCATTTAGTTCATGATTTCCGGCGGCAGTATAATTTAAATTATCTGAATTGTCTTGCTCCGCAAAGGGTTTTAATTACACTGCAATTATTATTATTATTATTATTTACATTTCTCATTTAATATTTATTAACATACTCTTAATTTCATGTACATTGCTTCAACATAAGACTCAAATTATATTAAAACTAAAATTTTATATTCAAGTTTTTAGGAAATTTGAATTAAATGAAAATCCGTAATTTCGTTTCATTTATAACGATTCTTTTCGTGAATATGACTTAGATATTTTTTTTAATTATATACATATAACTTAATTGTATTATTTAATATTATTTAATTATACATATAATATATATATTACACTTTATTTTATTTTATTTTATTATTATTATTATTATTATTATTTTTTTTTTTTTTTTTTTTTTTTTTTTTTTAAGCAGGTAGCAATGCTACTTTTGAAAACCTAACTAAAATACAATTTTAAGTCCAATGAAAAGAATACTTATATGGCAGTAAAATAATTCAAACGAATTCACAATCGAAAATACTTACTTCAATAATATTCCAATAAAATTCAAGCATATCTGTGTTTCGATGGTGTAATTTTTTCAATGTGGCTTTGTTTGTAATAAAACAAAATACTAACAAGAAGAAGATGCTAATTTATAATATAAGTTAGACACTTAATTTAACACCGTCAGTAGCTCGGTCACAGAGTATTTGATTCCATACCAAGAGTACCAAGGTTCAATAACCTGGAAGGTTCAGTGGTTTTTTTTTTTTTTTAAGAAGAGTATTGCAAATTTTAGAATTTTTCTAAAATGCATGTATTACTAACAAGGAAAGTATGAATATTTAAATTTAATAATTAGAAAATAAAAAAAATGTTTTAATAATTTAAAATTTAACAGACGATCAGCGTTTTCTACTAGCGGCTTTAACGTAAAATATTAATAAATATAAACATTTCGACCTCTCACCTTTCCCCTCCACCACCGCACCCCCCAAAAGAAAAAAAAATACAATTTCGATACTGATTATTATTAATTTTCTTTTCTTTTCTTTTTCTTAAAAAAAAAAGAAAAAGATTTTGATGAAATTCTGGTAAAAGCAGAATTTAGTTTAGTATAGAGAACTATTATTCCCCCCCCCCCCAAATTATGGCATTGCTTTCAAATTATTCAGTTGCATTTTCGATAAATTTTCGATTTCGATAAATGTCCAACTACCGTTAAACTGGTATAGTAAAAATCCGTAGAATTGAGACTAATAGTCAATACTAATAATGAAATAAAATTATAAATTCTGATTTTTGATCATTTTGTGAAAATATGCCTAACGTGTTCAGGAAAATATAATTAAAGTTCTCTAAAGTTGAATACATAACATAGCTTCCAAGTTTTTTAATTTATTCCGGAATATTATTAGTCTCGCCCCTTTTTCACACCGTAATTAAAGTAATTTTCTTAATATTTAATCGTAATTATATATTGAAGAAAATTTTTCTACAAAGATTACAGTGTGAAAAAAGGGCGGGGTTAAGAACATTCCGGAATAAATTGGCAGCTATGACATAATATTAAATACGCGATTTCCATATTAGTTCAAATGAGAGGTTGCTGCAGACTCATAAATTGTAATCCTGCTGACCAGTGTCGGTGCAAACCATAAAAAGCTAGAGGTGTGATGTTAGGGTAAAGGCCAATTGACTGCAATAGAGTCCCAAACCTTGAGAGGAGTTCCTTCCATGGAGAACAGTTTAATTAAATGCTACAGAAAACAGTGACTCTAAGTTAATTATAATTGATAACTAATCAGTTATTCTGAAGTGATGTGGTATTTGATTTCTGCACCAATAGTGAAAATACACAAATAAATTTAGCAGCAGAACGACTTTTTTGATTTGCTAGTATTAAACGAAAAAAAGTTTCCGCTTGGTTTGGTTATGTTTACTCTCGTTTATATTATCTTAGCATACAGTAGAATCTCGATTATCTGATCCTTGTTTAACCGGAATTCTGCGTTAACCGACGTCGGTTTCCTAGGTTTAGTTTTCAGCGTTTATGATCCGAAATTATTTTAAACGACACTTTCTTTTAACCAAAATTCATTTTTTAAAAACGTTTGTGTATGCACGTATTCTTTCCGAGCTACGTTTTTCCTCTAAACTTAATGCTTTTATGAAAACTTCGTGAGATGCCTACACGACCAAGGATAACTATTTTACGGCAGAAAAACATTCATTTAAATCATTGTAAAATTTGTGTTTCATAAAAAGAAGTTCATGTAAAATTTGAATTTTGGTATTTAACATTTTAAATAGTCGTATTAACAGTTCGACGACGATGTTGCATATTAAACTAGATGATTATTGAAAAATTCTCTATTATCCGGAATTTTTGATTATCCAATGTAGGTACGGCTTTAACTACGTTCGATAATCGAGGTTCTACTGTAATTAATTTATCGGCTGGAAAAGAGTAATTTAATTCTTAATAAAGACATATGGAAACACTAAAATCTTTTTTTTTTTTTTTTTTTTTTTTTTTTTTTTTCCCATTTCATGAGCACTCGTAACTGCAGTCATAACATCAAATAAATCAGTTAGTCTGTTCACATGTAACATACTTCCTAAGTGTAATCATTCACTGATTTTATTTTTCAGAACAGTGCATTACAAGCAGAAGACGTAACCACTTACAGTTGCAAAAAATTTCAAATGAAGTAATTTAAATTTCTAAGATTTATTATTCAAGAATTTTATTTTTGCGTTTGTAATCAAGTTTATTTTACTAAATAAACTAGTCCATTACAAGGTACTGTCCGTTTTCGTAAACCATGTCTACCTCTCGCGGAACGATCCTACTCGGAAAAGGGGTGATGCGTTGAATGAGATGGGCACTTAGCCAAATGCGCTTTTCGTTCTACACGTGTTCGTTTTCTTTTTATGAGTCTTCAATATTTATTTTACCTTTTTACGCGAATTTAAAGTTTAATTTTTAATTTTAATTAACAATATTTTATTTAATGTAATTTATATGACAATATGCGCGAAAAATAAAAGGTGTAAAATAATCATGATAAAAAAATCTAATGATTTGATTTAAATACGATTTTCTGTAAATTTCTGTAAAATAGAGATCCAAAAATATGGTATTTTTATTTTAGCAGTATAATTTAAAAGAAAAAAATATATTACTTTTACTACAGGTAAAGTCTACTGTAAACGTTGTTCTTTTTCTCTTCTTTTATTAATGAATTATGTAAATTTTACCTAATTTAAGTCATTTTTAATTAATTTACTACTATAATCAGTGCATGAAACAAGTGTTCAGGTATGACAGATATAGTACGAATTTAGAGATCAAGTAAGCAAATAAAAATAATTTTAACTGAAAAAAAAAAAAAGAAGAAGAAGAAAGAAAACAGGCATTTACTTTTAAGTTTACGGATTTTATTTTGCATCGAAGAATAAAACTGATCTTCTACACTTATTTAAAAATTACAAGGGGGAAAAATCAGCATTTTGCCTTTATACGAATATAACGAAGAAGTATCGCCTCAAAATTCAATAATGTCCTGAAAAGAAAAAAAAAGAAAAAAGAAACCGCACACTCGTAAAATGTAAACATTCTCTCATCTTCTACGCTTCTACCCTATTTTAACAAAATCAATGCAGACCTCACGCATGCGCATAGGTGAGCAGGGTCACAGCTAACGAAAACAAACAATATAAGACTGTATGTTTTATAATGACTATGTATATATATATATATATTAATAAGAGGGTATTTGTGAATTTTTCCGTGGAATAGCATCGTTTCTTACAACATTTACATAGCTGCAACTCCTTTCGCTGTTTTAGTATTCTAAAGAAAAATTTTTTTATTCAAAGACTAAAATTCTGCATTTAAATGAAATGAAGATAACTACACTAAAAAAGTTATGCTAAAAAAAAAAGGATGTTATAGTAATATCTTATAATTAAAGCAATGATATTGTCAGGGATGGAACACGGGCGCAGAATTCATACCACTATCAATGTAAGAAAATTTTCTACCTCTTAAATCAACGATATTATAACCAGAAAAATTTCTTAAACACATTCCGGTATGAATTCCTGCGCCCGTGTTCCATCCTTGTATTGTGTAAAAATGTGTGACATAGTACAGGGATGGAACACGGGCCCAGAATTCATACCGGAATCTGTTTAAGAAGTTTTTCTACCTATGATATCATTGATGTAAGAAGTAGAAAAATTTCTTACATTGGTAGTGGTATGAATTCTGCGCCCGTGTTCCATCCCTGATAGTAGCACTGTATTAAGATGAAGCGACCGATGATAGCAAGATTTAAACAAAATAACCATATGTAACATTTTATGGAAAATTAAATATATATATATATATATATATATATATATATATATATATATATATATATATAAGAGAGTATACATAGTAATTTAGAAGTATAGAATTTCACTAATTTTTTTTTATTAAGTCTGTGAAATATATTCTAACATTTACATTTCCGTTCAACTATTAAACAGAATTTAATTGAAAATCTAACTAAATGTTCATTACAATTTTCTATTCCTGGGGCAAATATTTTAATTTCCTTCGGCCGAAATGTTTAATATGCAGTTTTCAGAATTATGCAAAATTGCTATTGTGTAAATCTTATGCCTCTTGCAGCAGCTTCGTTGAAGCAGAGTTATTTTATGAAATGCTAGTCATTCTCGGAACGAAAAGTATGTTTATTATTATAACAACTATGTAAACCCTTTGTTTGTTTCTGCTTCAACATAAAATGTCTACGATTTTATTCTCTCCGACAGAGTATATTTCAAAAATAAAACTGAAAACTAAATAAAAAATTATGTAATTCGAGTTCGCTTCTCATTGACGAATTTCAGGTAACGCTTATTTAAGTTAGTTATTTAAATATTTTTTTATATTGTTATTTGTCAAAGAAGAGGATAATATGATTATAAAAAGGAATGCATAAAGAATTGTTTTATTATTTTTACTTTTGTTTTTTGTTTATTTTGTTATTATTAAATTTTATTTTTATTATTGTTAGTACGCTTCACAGGCACTGCCAGAATTTAGCTTTTTCCTCGATGTGTGCCTCCAAAACTCACAAAAATATAAAAAATGCCAACATTTTAATTCATTCCGGAGCATTTTTAGTCCCGCTTTTATTTAACCTTTTGCGGCGCAAGGTAATCGGGATCATTTAAATTGCATTGCCACTGGACTTCATCGACAAAATTAAAATAAAAGAAATTGACGACCTTTTCTACTACGATATACAAATAAAATTTTGCTAAAAAATTACCGGGTAACTTTTTGCGGTTGAAACTTTAAATTAGGTGATGCTGTAATGGCATCACAGGCCCTGAAAGGGTTACTTACCACTTTTTTTTTCTTATTTCATACTTGCCAACCTGACCCGGAAGATTGTTAGTCCCGCCCATTTCCGACAACTTTTTCACACCAGTCTCTCTCTCTTTTTTTTTTTTTTAGAGTATTTTTCTAGTTATTTAATCGTAAATATATTTGAAGAGAATTACTCTCAAAATTAAGTGATGTAAATAAAAGGGCGAGAACTAACAATCGTCCAGATAAAGTTGGCAAGTATTTTATTTTAAGTTATTCTATATATAACATAATGTCAAGTAAAGGCGGGGGCTAAAAGTGGACCTGAATTAATTCTAATGTTGGAAACTGCAATATGCTGTACTGAAAGAGAAACCATTTTATTTTCCAATTAAATTTCAATTGCACGTGACTCCGTGTGTCATTTATTTTATTATTTAATCAGAGTTGCCAACTTTCATAATTTATTCCGGAGCATTTTTTAGCCCCGCCCTCTTTTATGCACCAGAACTTCTTGTAGAATATTTCTTTCCAATATGTGACAAGGATTAAAAAGAAGAAAATCATTCTTTAAACTTGCTGGTATTAAGAAAAAAGGCCAATGCTTCGGAATAAATTATAGAAGCGGACAACTCTGAATATATATAAACAAACACAAATTTCTATACAAATTTCCCGGTAATCGAACAGGGTAAAAATTCCCAATTACGCACTTTATAATGTTATATTCGATCCGCAATACTACTTAACACTTTCGCGTACGCATGTTTTTGTCTTTTGACAGTATGTTCCACCTCTGGGCTTTATTCTTTCAAACTACATTACTTCAGAACAAGGTTTTCTGTATACATATTTATATGACATAAGAATATGCATAATAATTATACTCTTTAGTACTTGTATCCATAGTATTTTGATTGCACAAATATGAACATAGGGAATATTTTTAACAAATATAGCAACATTCAAATTGCAAAAGAAACAACTATTGGCGGAGTTACAGATTTCTAAATGACGTGAATCTACGTCAGCGGTCGCGAATGTTAATGCGTATTATTTTCCTAAAAATTACAATAATTACTAATTTCTTTATTTATTAGTTTTTATCTTCACGCTTTTAAATATGGAATTGGAACCACAAAAAAATAACTATGTTTCCCATAAGATGTTTATATATTTATTTATTTTTTTCTTTTTTGCAATTGTGTGTATTGTAAAAAGTGTTACGTCACAATGAAAAAATAAATGTTATTGCTATTACTTCTTATTTTGCTTATTTTATTTTATTTCTTATTTTGTTTCATTTTATTGTTCTTAATCATTATTATTATTTTATTTGTTATTATGAATACTATTTTTATGGATGCATGAAACATATAGTTTTTACAGTTTTTTTTAATTATATGTATTTATTTTATTAAAATGGATTTTTTTTCTTCTTCCTTTTTAATTATGTTTTATTTTGCATAATGCAAAATGAACTTTAATATATTTTTAAATTATTGCATCAATGAAAGACTTAATTGAAGATATTAATTTACTCAGGTTTTAATGTCTCTTGAAATTGCATTCGTAAATAAACTGAATTAAATAGAAAGTCAAAATGCAGAAACATTAAGGAAATTGTACCATTTAATACAGACATAAACCTTTTCCATTTCCACAATTTATTCTATTATTCTTTCTTCCATTCTATTACCCATTACTGTTATGCAGAGTAGAATTATATCTGTCGTTAAAATAAATTTTGAGTATTTAAGTGCATTAAAAGTCACAATTTAAATAGGGTTTGTAATTTTGCACTATATTAAATAACCTTAATCTTATTTTATATTTTACGAAAATATTTATGGTAATATTACGGTCCTCAAATGCTAGTATTTATACGAAGTGATATTATATGTTATGAGAAATTGTCTATATTTCTTTTTAGGATATTTTAAATTATATTTTATCTACATTGTTTTGTTTTTTTAAGAAAAATTCTAAAATTATTCTTCGTGCGAAAAGTGCCTTATTAAACAAAAAATAAATTTCACATTTTGAGCTTAGTTATTTTATGTTTTACCAAAGTAAAATTAATTAAATTAAAGAGAAAAAGAGACAGTATAAATGAAATAATAATTGAAGATTGAAGTAAATTTAAAGAAAAAAATGATTGTTTAAACATTTCCTTTATTTATTTATTTTTATTTATTTATTTTTTTTTTTGGTAGCACATTATTATAATTTTATTAGTATGACAGGACTATTTCTTTTAATCTCCCATTTTGCATCGTTACCAATTTATAGTGCTCCACTTCCAAAATATCTGCCAATATCCAATTCTACTATTTAATTTCTTACTCTATCATAAAATATTTTGTGAAATCCGTAAAACTTATATATATATTCACTTCCCATGGGGGAGAATCGAACTCACAACCTTCGAGTTCGTGTACTCTGACCACAGAGCCAACGGGTTTTGTCTGAATATTTCCTGATTATTTTGACTAGTGTTTTCAGATATTTCTAGACTAAAACTGTGAAATTTATTTCAAATGTGTGCTATTTTCGATTTAGGAGATAAGTATATTGATATTAATTGTGTTTTTGAGAAATTAACTGATAAATATTAATTAATCTGTGATGATTTTGAGTATAATTTAAGTATGGAATAATTGGTTTATAGTTTTTTTAATATTATCTTTTGTTCTGTAGAAATTGAAACTGATAATTATTAATAATAAATACAAATTGTTTTTAAGATTATTTTACTAATTAAAATATTTAGTAAATGAGTATTAAGCAGTAAGGGGAAGATACTATACAATTAATGCATTCAAATTTTATTAATTTATTTGGAATTAAAAATCAATACATTGCTTGAATATGTGTTTAAGAATTTTACTGAGCGCCCTCTATTATTATTACTATTATTATTATTATTTATTTTTATTTATTTATTTATTTTATTTATTTATTTATTTATTTTGAAAGGGTGTTAAAACACAAATATAAGTAGTCCTGTCAGACTAAATTAAATTCTGTCTATGAGAGAATTTCGTCCATAGATTTTTTTTTTTTTTTTTTTTTTTTTTTATGTTTTTAAATAGCTTCATATATACTATTTATTTTCTCTGATGTAGCTCATTCCAATATATTTTGTTGATGAAGATTTAGAACGCTGTAACTAAACACCATAAAAGTAAAAAAAGTCTCCAGTGCATGTAATTTTTAACTCCGAAGATGTATCATAAGTTTGAAATCTTTGCCTGTCTGTGCATATGGTGTATCTTGTCTGTGGCATTATCGATCTCAAACAGATAGAACGATTTCAATGCATGTTTTATTGTTATTATTACTGATGTTGCTGATGTTAATATTGTTATGGTTGTTGTTGTTGTTGTTGTTGTCAATATTGTTATTATTATTGTTGTTGTTACTATTGTTATTATTATTATTTAGTATGTTTGTGTAATCTGAATGGTTCTTAGCCCTTCTATATAAAATTCTTTTCAGACACTAAATATTTAACAATGGAAATGGAATTTTTTAATAACCCTAGAAATGAACTTTGAAAAAAATTGTCTGTGACATCGTAGCTCCCAAACGAATAAGCCGACGATAGGCAGTTTAGTTTGTTTAAATCTGGTTTAATAAGGGTGATTTTTAATCTATATTTGTTACTTTCTTCTATATGTATAAGAAAAAATGTATAAGATTCGTCAAAACTTTCGACTTCTGGTGTTTGATTGATCATACGTTTTTAGATGTATTTTACACGATATCACCGTTTGTAGAAATTGACTGTTAGTGTTATGCACCACAAATTTTGTGGACGCTGTATTTCATGAACTAAATTTAACCAAACTCGATATTTAGTTGGACATTGATACCTAAACTGGTGCTGATTACATTTCAAAACCAATAGCTCAACAGGTAGCGCCGTCATTTCATTCTTTCATAATTTTTAATATGGAAATATAAGACAAAATTCCATATAAATATACACAGTGAGATTATTTTTTTAATTTTCAATGTGAAAGTAAATATATATTTATGCACAATATATTTATAATAGTAATAAAAAACCAGATTTTGTTTTGTTTTTGCACATGTAGGGCATCGATGCCCCCTGAGAGATGAAAAATTTTTAATATGAGTATTTTTAGTTCCCCATCATACTATAGGTATGGGCAACTTAGGTAATCGTGTAAATTTTCGACCTCGGTTTTTTGACATTTTTACACTTTTTCAGGTGTGAGGAATCCGAAAATGACAAAATTTCTATGGTGTCTTTCTGTAGGGTGTCTGTTAGTCTGTTAGTCTATTTGTGTGTTAGTGTGTAAGTCCGTTAGTTTGTTAGTCTGTGTACACGATATCTCAAGAACAAATTGTCGCAGAGAGGTCAGATCAGTATTAAAATATTACTTTCGACACTGGAAAGAACCCTATTCATTTGCAACATTCGAATTTAAAAACTTCGTAAGTTTTTAGAAATTTACGATTTTCTTAACATGGGAGAATAGGAAAAAAATTCACTTAAACGTGCATTAAATGGAAACTTTTTACTGTAAAAATGTCAGACCAGTTTTAAAATATCCGCTTTGATGCCGGAAGGAACATCAGTAACTATAAATATGCTACTTTGAAAATTTCGCAAGTTATTGGAAATTTACGAATTTCTTAACATGGCAGTATAGGGCAAAATTTCACATAAACGTCAATTTTGAGCGATATTTTCATCGTAAAGATGTCAGACTACTTTTGAAATATTATTTAGGACACTGGTATGAATATTAATGACTATGAATTTTCCAATATAAAAATTTCGCAAGTTATTGGAAATTTACGATTTACTTAACATGTCAGAATAAGGCAAAATTGAGCATAAACTTCCATTTTGAGGATCATAAATACATTAGACAACTTCAAAATTATATTTATGATATTTGTTTGAATATGATTGAATACAAATATTCTAATAGGAAAATTTCGTAAATTATTCGTAATTTACGATTTTACCAACATAGCGAAATTGTAAATTTTTCATATAAATATGAATTTTGAGGATTATTGCATGGAAATAGTAGCATGAAAATTAAACAACGGAACTGGCCCTGATAAAATAAATTAATAGATTAGAATAAGATAAATATATCGAAGTGGACGGTGGATAGCCTATTAGGCGGGGATTTCATTCTGTCACTGTATCAAGCTTTTGTCAAATTCATTTCTTTTAACATGATTATATGTCTCAAACTAGAAATTTATGAGAACATAAATATGATGGGGAACTGAGCAGAGTCCACCTATGCCAACTAGTTTAAAAGAATAATCAATATAACAAGCGGCCAACTAGTACTTTTATTTTTTCAACAGGAAATTTTTAATAGGAAATTGTAATATATTTTTTAAAACAGTTTTTTGTTTTTTCCCACCTCTCTCCATTGCAGTGATTGTGATTTTTTTAGGACTCGCGCCTCGTTAGTTCCATCCTTAGGCAGAGGAAGATGCGTGGCTTTTGTAACCGGTGCTTCCATCCCACAGTATCCGAAGATCCGAAAATGCGATTAAACTTCATGAATTTTACTACAAAGAATTAATGGTGCTAAAAACCCATAAAAGATATACACCCACCTATGATGTAATAATTTTAACATGCATTTGTAAAACCAAAGATTTTTTTTTTTTTTTAACACACACACACACAAAAAAAAGGGGGGGGGGGGAGAAGAAGAATATTTTCTGAGATGTCAACACAAAATTGACTTCCTTTAGACATTTAGACATTTTCTCTGCGGTAAAGTTATTGTCTGTTTTCGTCATGAAAATAATTTAATAATTCACTTATATTGCATGAATTTGTATTAGAAAAAGATAAAAAAGAAAGTCTTTTTGTATCCAAAATAGACTACTTTTTATTCACTTCGTACGTCGTCGATTTTGTAAAGATTGATTTACCTTGTATATGGAAATTTTGCTGAAAATGAATTTTAGATATTTCAAATACTTTACATATTTGGTACACCTTAGTCTGGGTTAAAATTTTTCCGATATGTCTAGTTTAATATATTTTAATATTCCAAACTGTTTTATTTTAGAATAACAATTATTGTAGTAACTTTTTATTCACTTAGATTTATTCACTTCGTACGTTATCGATTTTGTAAAACTTGATTTACCTTGTACATGGAAATTTTGTTGAAAATGAAATTTAGACATTTGAAGAACTTTACAAATTTGGCACATCTTAGTCTGGGTTAAAATTTCTCCGATATGTCTAGTTTAATATATTTTAGTATTCCAAACAGATTACTTATATATTATTACTTATATACTTAGATATTTTAGAATAATAATTACTGTAGTAAATTTTATTTTAAAAATCTAGAGAAAATATTATTAGCACCATCATTAAGAGAAATTACATTGTGATTAAATTACTCAGAGAGTCAAAGAATATTTTGAAATCTCGCGAATTTGAAAAATAAATATGAGTTTTAAGAAATATTGATTCTATAAAAATGTTTTTTGTTCTCAGATTCATTAATTTGTAAATCAAACAAAGTTTGAAAATTAATATTTGCCGAAAATCATTTGCAATTAAAACGGTTTATTATTATTATTATTATTATTTATATTTTCGTTTTAAAAAAATGAAAAAAAAAAAAAAAAGAAAGAAAGAAAGAAAGAAAGAAAAAGAAAAAAAGAAAGAAAAAAGCTATAATTAACTTTGTTAAGTTAGAAAACAGATATTTGGATATATATAAACAGCAATTATAGAAATTGTTACTTAGAATAAAAACGTCTTAAATCGAAACTTTCTATGAGAAACTATATTTTGTTTTTACAAACAGATAGATATTTTATTTATCCAGTAATGGTATCGATTGGTTGCTATAACTATTTTTATATCAGTACTTTTCCTTTTTTTTTAGTGTCAGACCTATAGAGACTACTGATAATAATTTTTTAAGCATATACATTAAAGCCTCCCTTATCCCAGGTAATGTCAATGTGGACCGAGAGTATCTCGGATAATCGAAAATTCGGATAACACTGGATTCTCTTGTAAATCGGATGGGAAACATATGGCAAACTTTAAAATGAATGAAAACGTAGTCAATGAAGTAAAATAATACATATATTACATATTTAAATGTAGTCAGCAAAAAATGCAATATAATATATACATATGTAAATTTTAAATACAGTGATGTATAGTAAAATTTGTCAAAGTTATCTACGTCATTTGTCAATAGCCACGCCTCTTCCGGGTCGTGGGCATTTCAGGACTACCTCGTTAACCAGGAACTTGATTAATCGGAGCTCGGATAACCGCGGCTCTACTGTACGTGTAAATTTATCTAAATATTTTTACCTGTAAACTAAAAGTATTGTTAATCTTACTATTTGTATCCCCACTGAAAACTATTTTTGAGATTAGGTTTCTTTTAACATTAAAACTAGGTGACTGTTGGTGTTCGACCTAAGACACCACAATTGCGATATTCGTTATTCTGTAGTTACCATATATTTATTATCGGTTTAACACAAATTTGCATAATTTGACAAAGTTATGAATAAGAAACTATATTTATATCACAAATTTTAAAACTAATATAAAACGATAGTAAAAAATAAATAAATAAATAAATAAAGTTTTTATAAGTATTCTAAAAAAATAAATTAAAACTTCAGACCTATTAGTCGGGACGTCGCTAACCCTCGACAACCGCCTTAGGGAGACTTCGGATACTCTTGGATGGAAGCACCTGTGGCAAATACCACGCATCTTCCTGTGCCTAAGGATGGAAAATCACAATCATTGCAACGGAGAGAAAGAGGAAAAACAGAGGAGGAACACCAAAACATAAATACGCAAACCTGGAATTCATAAAATAGGAAGCACAAAAAAACATAAAATAAGGAAAGGTAAGGATAGCATTACAAGATATAATAGAAAGTTTAAGGATAGTAAGAATATTTTTGTATTTTCTAGAGCAAAATTTTTAATTTTTATTGTCTTTTTATTTATTTATTTATTTATTTATTTATTTTTTTTTAAATAGAGAATGAGAAACTTAACATAAACAAACACAGGACGACACAGGGTCTAATCTCCGAGGAGAAGTCAGTGCCCGAAGGTTATAGAAAAGAGAAAAATTTACGTAACATAGAGTAAAACAGCAGAAAGGTTAACGGTCGGAATTCAGAATGAGGCTCGATCTGGGTCTACGTCTGTTCATAGGATCGTTATGGTCATACGCTGCTAGTGTGTTTAAAGTTTGGTTATCTAAGGCGAACTACATTTCCTAGTCTATTTTGAGCGTCCTTATATTTCTTCTGGTGTTGGATTTTTTTCCCAAAACTCTTGTGATGTGAGTTTTTTTCGTTTACATTTCATGCCATTTTCTATGGGATTTTAGCTCCCCCCCCCCCTCGTTTTCTGCAGTTTTATTTATTTATTTATTATTATTATTATTATTTTATGGATTTTCAGCCTGCCTTTTCCTTCCGTTTTCTGCATTCTAGAGTGCGGCCGTGCCATCCAATAAGTAACAAAGTCATGTAAGTCTCAATTTATTTGAAGTTAATCAGTACAGTTAGAAAAATTAAATATACTAAAACTTTTAAACTGTATCGGTGTAAAAAATAAGAAAAAGAAATTTTTATTCAATAGTCACCAACCATTTTGAGAAGCGATATTCGATATTGATGTAGAAAATCTTCGGTTAATCTTCGAAGTGATTATCCAACTGCTACGTTGCGTGCCGTTCTTCATAGATGTTTCCAAGTCGCACAAATCACGAAGACGTTTTTAAAATATTCATCCAAACGAAAAAGATAAATTTGCAACACTCCTCAATCATAAAATAAATGCTTCTGAAGAATGAATCCTTTTCAACTCTCGAATAAATAACACATGCCTACAAAAATGAAGTTGACAAAATTTGATTTAATGATTTTAGCTGATCTTTATATTTTTCGATGTGCTGAAACCGAAAATTCTGCCCGTTTTTCTCTTTCACGCATAGATTTTTGTCAATACAGGGTATTTACCGATACAATTTCTTACATTTACCATCCTAACAATAGGTTGGTTGTTATGGTTTTACGTCACACTAGTGCTGCGCTATTATAACAACAGGTATTCATGATTAATTAATCATGGAAACGTATAATTATATTGGTTGAAGGGTAATGGAAGAAATTGTATAGGCAGGCACCCTGTAGTGATAAAAATCTGTACGTGATAGAGAAAAACTGGATTCATTTTCGGTTTCAGCGAACTAAAAAACATAAAGACCAGCCAAAATTATGAAATCAAAATTTTACATGTCGACCTGTGTAATATTTGTCGTCACGTGTGTTTCACAACATTATTTAAGTGCACAAATATGAAAAAGAGATATTGTACTTTGTGCTATATTTTGTTATTAAGGGCTCATTTCACTTACTGTAACCCGAAACCCAAGACGATGTTATTCTATGGGAAATTTTCTTTATTTATAACTCATTAACTAATACATATTTTTGAATTCTATTTTCAAATTCAGAAAATTCTCAATTGTTAAATTGACGCACCTTTTTTAAAACGGATTTTTTTTTTTTAAATTTTAAATATTTTATTTTGAAACTGTAAAATAAAAATTTTCACATTTTGAAAATTCATATTTTACTGCTTCAAAATAAAATATTTAAAGTTAAAAAAGTCCGTTTTTAAAAAAAGTTCGTCCATTTAACAATTGAGAATTTTCTGAATGTGAAAACAGAATTTAAAAATATGTATTAATTTATGAGTTATGTGTAAAGAAAATTTCCCGTAGAATAACATTGGCTTCAGCTTTCTGTGACGGTGAAGAGGGCCATTAATTTACTGACGTCTTCTGTTTGGAAAAAAAAAAAAAAAAAAAAAAAAACCGCAAAACAAATATTTTACATTATTAAATTTAAATAAATTATTTAAATTTTATTGTTTCTTCTTAATATAATTAAATTAGTTAAAACTGGATTTTTTTTTTCAAATTACTTTTTAAAAATAATAGTTTGCTTATCCAGGGTGTCGATATTTTTTTCCCACAGTATTTTTCTTTCGGAAATTTTTGTCGTAAGTTTGCACGATCAATTAAGTAAATAATTATTATATGAATATACTGGTTGAAGAATCAGGGAAAAAATATCGACTGTCGACACGCGACACCGTGATACATACCATAATTATTCTAAAATTAAAACAGTCTTTTTTTAAAAATAATGATGAAATTTTAATATGATGTAATTTATACATGCCAATAAAATATCCTGAATATATATATATATATATATTTTTCTTTCAATTTCAGGTAAGTGAGAAAGAGATTTCTTATAAATGTTCTATTGGTAAGTAATTAAAAAAGAAATTTTCAGTCTTTTTTTTTTTTTTTTTTTTTTTTTTTACATCTACTCATGTATTTATTTTAAAAAATTTGCATGGTTTTAATTTCAATAAACACATATATATATCAAAATTCACTTCGTTGTGCGACAATATAATAATAATATAATAATTGCCGAAACGTCAGTGAGCCCTTCCATGTGGAGACTCAAAAAATTTTGGGTTCTGTCTTTCTATCTAACTGTACCACGAGAGCGGTTCAAAAATAACCCGAATGACATGCAAATTGGTACACCATATGTTCAATTGCGGCAGATAAATAGCTATATAGATTTTTTCAGGTGTGTATTCTGTTTATAGTTCGATTACATGGGCGCACGAAAATTTCTCCTATTGTTACGGCCTATGGACAGAATTTGTCTGTGAAACGGTAGCAACTGCAAAAATCTCCCGAGTGAGTTGCATAATAGTACAGATGTTCCGGCGCCAAACAGAAATAGCTGTACACTTTTTGGTATCTATATTGTTTATGGTTTATGTATAGGGACACACCAAAGTATTTTCTATCATAACGCTTCTTTGCCCTACCAATGGCCGAGAGTTTCTGTTCTTAAAGAAAGTGGACGGGAGATGCCGGATTCGAACCCAAATCGCTCTTATCAATTCTACAAGTTCGAAATTTTCTCGGAAATTGACTTTAATTTTAGTAATATATTTTGTAAGAATTGTTAAATCCAGGGTTTAAACTGCCATTAGTTTTTTTAGCATTTTGCTAAAAGGTATATTTTGCTAAAACAAGTCGGTCAGAATTTCGCTAAAAAGCTAAAACTGGATAACTGTATAAAATATCTTTATATAATAATTCAGATTTTTTTTTTTTTTTTTTTTTGTAATATTTGCAGGCAAAAACTACGAAAGGACTTAAATTTTTGGGAATCCTTATTTATATAGTAATTTGGATTTATTTTTAATTTTCAACGATTGAATTTAAATGCAAAAATATTTAAAAGTATGTTAGAATTCAGAATTTGCTTCATAGAAGCATTTTTAGCGCTAGTATTTCACGATTATCTACCACTACACTTTTATTTGATTTTTAAATTGCTTTTTCATTTTACACATATGATATGAATACCTCTTTTTCTATTGATAAAATCAAAACATAGTTTCCCCTGATTCATATTTTTAAAGTCACAAATATGGATGGTTGGTTAAAATCATCAATGAACAAAAGGAATAGAAAACAAAACTGAGGATAACAAAGCTAAGTAAAAGAAATCAATGGTATCCAAAGAATTAACTTTCGAAAAAGCTAAAATAGTGCTTGCCTATTTTCGCTAAAATGCTAAAGTAATTTTTTTGCCAGGTTAAACCCTGGTTAAATCCATTTAATCTAGTTTGTTCTGTTTTTACTACAGGAGTCGTACTATCCGTCTTTTTTCAAGAAAGTCTGAGAAAAGAAAAAAAAAATCTGTCTTCATTGCAACCATTAATTTCATGCTGAAATACTTTTGATATATTTTTAGTAATGTGCCATGATTATACAGGATAGAGATAAGTACATACAAATAGTGATAGCAATATATTTGAAAAATTCTCATCCCTGAGAGTGTTCTGAAAAAATGTGCAGAGAGTACGATCCCTGTTACTGCTTAGTATTTAAAACCAGAATTTTCAACATTTTAATCTATCCCCGAGCAGTTTTAACATCGTCTTTATTTCATACCACTTTTTCTTTAAAGAGTAATGTTTCCTTGTTTTGTAGTATATATTGGAGAAATTATTCTATGAATAAATAAATTGGTCTTAAAATATAGGCGAGGCTAAAAATTTTCTGGAATAAATTAAATTGTTGGCAACTCTGATGTAGACAAATAAAGTTTTGCCTAAAATTTTTAGATATTTGTCTGTTCAGATTTAAACTATTTATGAGAGCTGGCACAAGTGTGCTGGCAAGTGTTTGTTTAATGTAAATGGAATTGGTAACACTGTTCTGAAAAAAAAATCATGATATCTGATACTTTTCTTGTAGATTTTTATGAAAAATTAACTCCTGAATCCGAATATGACCACCATTTTGCCCAATCACCCACTGCTTTCGCATACACCCCCTCCCTCATTTTTATCATTATTTGGTAATTTTATACCCATCAGTTTGATTTGGAGAGGAACGATGATTATTTTAACCGTTAAATGTCTTCTGACCTGAGGAGCTACAGAGGTAGAAAGTTCTAAAACACGAACAGCAAGGAGGAAATTTGAGGGGATTTGTGCCAGAAAACAAAAGAAAATCAATAAAAACAACCAGTTTCTGTTTCTTTCTTTTTTTTTTCTTTTTTTTTTTTTTCGCGACATTTCTCGCATTTTTTTTACATACTCCAGCTTCCAGTTTGCCATTTTCTTACCAGAACACTCCAAATAATAAAAATTATACAGTTAATTTCTTTTCAAAATGTTGCTGAGTGGAGTAAAGTCTCATAACCCTCGCAAGAAAGTTTGACTGATTCACTGTGCGAAGTTTGCTTTCAGTAACTCCCACGTTAACTATTTTGGGCAGTAAAACATGAACAGAAAAATATCCTCTTTTGACATGTGTTAAAGATCACCACATAAGATCACCACCGTCGAGAACACCATAAAGTTCACTCTCTTATCCCAAAACGTGTACTAAAGGTAGATAATGACTGACGACTACAATAATAAGAGCAATGACCTTTAACACGTGTCCGAGCAGGAGATTTCACTGTTCATGTTTTACTGCCCAAAACATTTAACGTGGGAGTTATTAAAAGCAAACGTCGTGCAGTGAATCAGTCAAATTTTCTTGCGAGGGCTTTCAGACTTTACTCCACTCACCAACATTTTGAAAAAAAATCCACTGTATAATTTTTACCATTTGGGGTGTTTTGGTAAGAAAATGGCAAACTGGAAGCTGAAATATGTAAAAAATAAGAGAAATATTGCGAAAAAAAAAAAAAAGAACAGAAACTGATTAATTTCATTGATTTTCTTTTGTTTGCTTACGACAAATCCCCTAAAATTTCCTGATTACTACAAATGTTCGTATTTTAGAACTTTCTACTTCTGTAGCTCTTCAGGTCAGAAGACATTTAATGGTTAAAATAATCATTGTTCCTCTCCAAATCAAACTGTTGGGTATAAAATTACCAAACAATGATGAAAATGAGGGAGGTGGTGTATCTAGAAAACGGCGGGCGATTGGGCAAAATGGTGGTCAAATTCGAATTCAGGAGGTCATATTACATAAGAATATGCTGAAATAGTGTCAGAGGCAATTTTCATGCCGACCAGTGTAATTTATAAAGTGACTACACACCCTTTAAAAAAAAAAAAAAAAGAAAAGAAAAGAAAAAAAAAAAAAGAAAGAAAAAAAAAAAAAAAAAAGATAGTAACTATCTTAATTTCAAAATGAAATGTTAACGAATTTTCCGTTTAGTAAATTGAAGAAAGTAATTACAAAATCTCATCGCCAAAAATTGTTAGACTTTACATTTAGTAAAAAAAAAGAAAAGAATTAATAAATTCTTAGGACTAAACGTTAGCATATTTTACATTTAGTAATATAAAGAAAGTTCTTATGAAACCTCAGATTAAAAAGTTAGCACATTTTCGGTTTTGTAAAAGAGAGAGAGAGGAAAAAAAAACAAAGAATTATTCTAATCTCTAGACTAAAAGTTATCCATTTTTCCATTAACCCTTTAACGTTCATTGATTTCGTACCAAAAACCAAACATTTAATTTAATTTAACATGGTACTTATGCTGCAGTTTTTTCATTTTTTTAATGAAATTTTAAACTTTTGTTACTTTTTTGTTCGATAGATAGAAGTACTACTCCAAAATTTAACAAATAATGTTTCAGAGGAAGCTAAATTCGTAAATCTCTTAAAATTTCTTAGTAGGCGCAAGTGTGCTTTGCTGGTTTGGGGATGTACTCATGCCTAGTTTTTTCACTTTATATAGAGTGAGCTCACATTTTGACTTGAGATAACTTCTGCGAGTTTTTGTACTTTATGATGTTTATTTATTAAATTAAATATTTTTTTTTAATTTATCAAAATTAATTTAGAGATGTTCCAAACCAAACATTTATCCATAATTAATTATGCCTTTTTTTTTTTTTTTTTTTCTTTACACATTTCTGAACAGCCATGCGTCTAATACCAATTTTTAAAATTAGATGAGCAATTTTCAAAATAAATTAAGTAATGAACGTTAAAGGGTTGAGTAAATTGAAGAAAGCTATTATCTGAATCTCATACCTCATATCATTAACAGATATTCTGCTTAATAAAATAAAGACAGTGATTTTCTGAATCTCAAAATTCATATTTAGTAGATTCTCCTTTATATAGGATAATAGAATATATCATTCAAATATCTATATTTATTACATAATACATGAAATACAATAAAGTATTAATATTGCAATTTAAATTTCCAACATAAAACCTGAAAAATGACATTTTTTTTTTTTTTTTTTTTTTTTTTTTTTACGTAAGATATTTTGTGTTCACTTAAAGTTATTAAAGTTATTAAGTCTACTTCCATAAATCTTTTTTATCCTTTTATTTGTACTTTTCATATTTATTTATTTTTTCTTTTCTTTTCTGATTTCACGTGTTTCTTGACAACCTATTAAAAAACTCTTTAAAGAAAACGAATAAAAAACACAAAAACAAGGGACATGAACACAAGGATGAATCTTTTAAATTGCTAATTTAATTATGATCTTCGTTTGCTCTGTGTGTTCGAGTTAATTTTTCGTAAATTAACAATTCGTAAATCAACCATCGTAACAATTACTAAATATTATTATTATTCGTGTTCAGTTTCCTTTATTAAGTAATGGTATTATTTTAAAATAAGGCAATTACTTAAAAAAACGGTTAATTAATTATTTGAATAAAAATCCTAGTATTTACTAAAAATTACATGTGTAAATGAAATGATTAATATATATATATATATATGTCAATTAGGTTTAAATATATACTGAGCCGAGAGTTTAAACGAATAAACATTTTTTTTTTTTTCTGTATTATTGGGGGGGGGGGGGATAATAAATAAAAAATATTATTTCTTCCAGCGTTTTAGACAAGAAAACTCTTTATATTATATATATGTTCTAAAAGTTAATTAAAATTCAAACATTAAGAAATTAGAAAAAAAAATTCTTTTAATTTAATTCGTAGCAAAAGTATTCTTTGATTACTATTATTTAATTAATTTCTCTTTCTATGTAAGAAAATGATTTAATGCGAAGTTATACTAATGCGAAGTTAATATTAACTATGAAATATATTTGACTGATTCTCGTTAATGTTATATTAACGAGATAAAAATAATCATTAATACACTTTCAAAGTGAATTTATAGATTTCAATAAATAAATATAAGAAAGAAAATCAAAAAGTTACATTAATAATCCCGATGGCTGGGATCTTAATGGCTGGTGTTATGGTTATGGTAAAACAAGTAACCACTATTTAATTTTCCATTGCAGTACAATTTTAACTTGCAGTATTTAAAAATGTATATTTATACACGAATATTAATATATTTATTTGTTACCAATTAAAATAATAAATAAAGCTGAATGTCACGTCAATAATAATTTATTTGTTGCGTGAATTCTTGTTTTTCTTTTAATTATAACAATAAAATAAATAAATAATTCACATGATCAAAAGAAAATTCTATTTAATAAATGTGACTTTTATTTTACTTATTCATTTATTTATTTATTATATAGGGCGATAACAATAAAATTTGTAATTAACACGTTGAGCGCCACGCGAATTCTTAAAATCCATTAAAATTCCATAATGATTCCTCCTGTAATAAATAAGAATTAAGCAAATTTTCAATAAATTTTCAATATTTACTTAAAACAATGTAATATTTTTAGTTTTATATCCTTCTTTACACTGTCAGCCGCCGATGGTTGACGCGGCTTTATATCATATTTGACACTGTCAGCCACCGATGGCTGACATGGCGCTCAACGTGTTAATTTTTTTATCAGTACTGCTTTTACTTTCGGGGTAAAACTTTCACTGAAATGTTTGAAGTATAACATGTTCTGCCCACTCCTAAAGTTTCAAAATGATTCCTTCAGTACTTTTAGAGTTGTATGCAGAGCCTGATTAAGGGGGAAGTACACATTATCTCCGATATCACCGGAATATTTTTACAATTATTTTTTACTTCATGTCATAGAAATTCCACGCTTTGACCAGGAAATATTTTTTATAAAAAATGAACGGTGTAAAACAATCCAATTTACTCACCGTTATTAGACACCAGAATTCTTTTAAAATAATTTTTAATGAGAATTTTCTGTTTATTATAGGAGGAAAGTATTTGTTAAAAAATAACGGTGTAAGTATAAATAATGTGTGCTTCCCCCTTAATCAGGCTCTGGTTGTATGACAAAATGTCTAGAATCTAGAATAGCTGACATGGCGCTCAACGTGTTAATTATCCGTTTATTAACTTGAAATAATACTCTTAGAATCATGTCTTATATACCTATTACCTATAAAATTTTATACAACACTTTGCTTATTAAATGGCACCCACAGAATACATTTAAATGAGGGAAAAAAAAAAAAAAAAAAAACATGAAAAGATGCATTTAGCAAAAGCATGACAAAAATCCGCACAGTCCCAAACGAACATAAGTAAATTGAAACTCTAACCGTAAATATTACTCAGTAAATCAGCACAGAAGAATACTCCGAAAAGTAATTGGATGCAAAGGTAGACAAACATGAAATTTAAATTTTACGATCGTTTTTATAGTGGTTTTCAATATGTTATCATTAAAAGGTTTTAACGAACGATTGAATTCTGGAAATCATAAAATGATGGTCTTGTAAAATATAACAATTGTAGAAAAAAATTACAATTAAAAAATAATATAAAATATTAGCCAAAATTGCTCACGCTCTACTTTTTGCCCCTGACCTGCAGATTCGGTGGTAAATATTTATCGTAAATACAAGTGAACAACACCTGTAGTTTAAATAAATTTTCTTTCAAAGCTCTCTCTATCTAAACAATGTAAAAATGTATCGGTCTCTTGGCTGTAAGCCTTTTTTATTTTTTTTACTTTCTCTTACCCATAAAGGTAGAGAAAGTATTGTTTTTGGGTCAAATTTTCGAACGCGAGATTTTGTTAAATTTACACGTTTTGAGGTCCCTGAATACGAAAATCATGTTTTTAGCAAATGGTCTGTGTGTATGTCTGTGTGTCTGTCTCTGTGTCTGTCTGTGTGTCTGTCTGTTATCAGCATATCTCAAAAACAAATTATGGCAGAATGTTCAAACTTGGTATTTTAAATGTGTATCATATAGGGATGCTACAGTAAGCTTTTCGTTTAGATCAAACAAATGGTTCGTGTACAGGGACAATCAAGAGAATTCTAATACATTACGTCTATGGGGAAAATTGCAGGTAAGTAGAGTTTAACGTCTATAGACTGCACTAAACCAAATGAAACGAATATATATTTTTTGTAATAGAGATAGTTAACTGGGAAAAAAATTGTGTATGTAGGAGCCTCGCCTCCCCCCTGGGGGGGAAGTCCCCCCTCGAAGGGAGTAAATTTTCATGATGGGTATCTTTCAAAAGAGCTAACCAATACCTTTAAAACGAATAGTTGAACCATCGATCTGCGATAATTTAAAGCAAAGTTATCGATTTTTTAGTGTTATACTACTTCTCTAACATGGAAATCGTCTGCATTATCATAAAAGATAATTTTTTTAAATAATAATTTTAATAAATTATTTTTGAAAAACAGAATTATTTTTTAATAACCGAATTAAATTTTATATAAATCTAGATGCATTGATGAAACGGGGGATTGAGGGGGCGGATAGAAAACTCTTCCGAAGCCTAATTTGAATTGTTTAACATAGGCTTACATAACATCGTTATCTAACCTCTTAATCTCCAACCTGTATTTATAGTATTAAATTTCAGGGTAAGAGAAAGTCGTGTGAGTGACACACCAGATTATTTGGATACATTTTCAACTTCTCAAAATTATTAAGTTGCTCTCTCTCTCTCTCTATTTTTTTTTTTTTTTTTTTTTTTTACTTTGTTTAATACAATATAAAAAACTAGTATGTTGTGGCCACCACATGACTTTCTTCTATCTTTTCCTATACAAATTCACTCAGCAACAATAATTAAAAAAAAAAAAAAAAAAAGTGGGACTTTGACAAAATTTTGGGTAAAATATGAAAATTATTCTAAGTTTGTCAAAACACGGAAACCGTGGGACTTTGACAAAATTAAGGGAAAAAAGCAAAAATTAGTTTAAGTTTGTCAGAACACGGAAACCGTGGGAGTTTGATAGAATTAAGGGGAGAGGAAAAAAAAAAGTGGGACTTTAACAAATTTTCACATTTTACCCAAAATTTTGTCAAAGTCCCTCTTTTTTTTTTTTTTTTTTCCTCTCCCTTTAATTCTATCAAACTCCCACGGTTTCCGTGTTCTGACAAACTTAAACTAATTTTTGCTTTTTTCCCCTAATTTTGTCAAAGTCCCACGGTTTCCGTGTTTTGACAAATTTAGAATAATTTTCACATTTTACCCAAAATTTTGTCAAAGTTTGTCAAAACACGGAAACCGTGGAACTTTGACAAAATTAGGGGGAAAATGCAAGAATATGTTAAAGTTTGTAAAAAAAAAGATTTTTTTTCTAAGTTTTTTTTTCGTAAAAAGTAAAAAAAATCGATAACTTTGTTTTAAATTATCACAGATTTATAGTTCAACCATTCGTTTTAAAGATACTGACGAGACCTTTCGAAAGATACCCATCTTGAAAATTTTTGCCTTTATCACCCTGTTGAAAATTTAGAAAAAGCAGGATGGCAACGCAACCTGTAAGACGATTTTTACCAAAAGTTGATAGGCACTAATTTATGTCAAGGTGCAACTACATACCAATTTGTATGAAATTCTGTGCAGTAGTTCCAGAGATACAGTTGCCACAAAATTTTGTCACACACACACACAGAGACAGACAGACAGACAGACATTTTCTAAAAATGGTAAAATCGTGTTCTACATCTCTCAAAACGTGTAAATCCATCAAAAACCCGAAATCGAAAATTTTTACGAATCCAATACTTTCTGCTATTGAAGATAGAAGAAAGTAATAACGAAATTTATGGTTTTATTTTAAAGCAATGTTGTTAGAATAAAAAAAAAATAAATAAATTTTTCCAGCTTTTTAAACATTTAATATGCATTTATTTAAGAAATTTATTTTTTTATTTGGGATAACGAAAATATATCACAGAGGAAAAGCAGATGCATAAAAGTATTTTTATTTAATTAAAAATATTTTTAACAAAATAATTACATTTTAGTGTTGTAAATTATGTTACGGAATTATGAAATTTGAAATATTTAATTGCTTCTTTTATTTTACAAGCACGATAACTAGTTATATGGATTGCACATTCAGTTAAATGTAAATGAATACATGCTAGACCTTCTAATTAATATTCCGTAACATTCTTAGTACGCACCTTTTTTTCACACCAGTACTTTTTAGAGTCTTATTATATAATCGTAACTACAATTGGAGAAAATTACTTTTCAAAATAATTGGTGTAGTAAAAGTGCAGGAATAAACGACGCTATGGAATATTAATTAGAATATTGGCAGGTATGGATAGATTCCAGAATTATTTTGCGTTTGTAACACATATATGTGTGAGAGGGATTAAACCCTACTCGATCCCCCACCCCCACCCCCACCCTTTCGTTTGAATATTATAGCCACATTCATAAAACATTTAATAGCATTATTAAATTAAAATAATAATATTTCTGCCCACACAGCTCTTTCAAACATACTTTATTTAATTTTTATAACCCTATATATCTGTAAATTATATCATACCTGCCAACATTCTAAGTAATAATCTATAGCATTGTTAGTACATCTTATTTTTACCCACAAATATTCCATAGCTGCCAATATTTTAATTTATTCCGGAGTACTTTTAGCCCCGCTTTTATTTCGCACCACTTTATTTATAGAAAATTTTTCTTCGATACAT
Organism: Salticus scenicus; assembly: GCA_963930645.1. Taxonomy (NCBI): domain Eukaryota; kingdom Metazoa; phylum Arthropoda; class Arachnida; order Araneae; family Salticidae; genus Salticus; species Salticus scenicus. The sequence goes on along the minus strand of OZ005662.1, from coordinate 139,883,754 downwards.
AACTTCGATAAAATAAGAAAAAAATACTTTTAACACTTTCGGAATCGCTGACATAGATTCACGTCATTTGAAAATCTGTAACTCCGCCAGTGGGCGTTTCTTTTTCAATTTGTATGTTATTTATTTCTTAAGAATACACACAATATTCATATTTTTACAACCAATATGCTATGGATACAAATACTTTGATTAGAAAGAGTATAATTATGACGTATATCCATATGTAATATGAATCTGAATATAGAAAATTTTGTTCTGAAATATTGTAACTGGAGAGAATAATGCCCACAGGCGGAACTTACTGCCAAAAAGACAAAAACATGCGGTCGCGAAAATGTTAAAAAATAAATGGTACGAAATAGAGGCGGGACTAAAATTACTCCGGAATAAATTAAAATGTTGGCAGCTATGGTATTCTTTTAAGGTATTACATAATCATAATTACGTTAGGAGAAAAATGTGCTGCGGAAAAAGGACAAGTACTAACGGCTGCTTACATTTTAACCCCTTAACTACCGGCGAAAATTTACGACATTCGCTTCAAAGAGCCACCGTTCTCTTTCAACTCTGAAATGAGTAAATATTTCAAAAATACTGTCAAGATCACTTTCAAGGTTATTTTACTGCATTGTCAAAAACCGTATCAATAATTTCACTGGTAGAGGTAGCAGCACAATTTAACGGAACATTCTTCAGAAAAGCGTATATATACTCTCGGAGCAATTAAGGGGTTAATTTATTCCTAAGTATTTTTAGCCCGCCTTTATTTCGTACCACTTTCTTAAGAGTATTTTTCCCTATTTTATCGTACTTACATATTACAGAGAATTATTCTCTAATGTGGTGCGAAATAAAGGCGGGCTAAAAATACTCCAGCTTGAATTAAAATGTTAACAGTTGTGGGATATTAATTAAAATGTTAGCAGATATGGGATATAATTTGAAATGTGAAAATTTTGCCTTTTTCTTGGAACATAAATTTTTAATACTGTGTCTGAGATTCGACATATATACAAGGATTTCATAATCCGTAGAATTTAGATGATTTCTGTCCTTTCTTTTAATACTGGTTAAACAATAATATACTTGTCCATACATGTGAGATATTAAAAACTGCAGGGTATATTAACGACTTTCCAGTAAATTGTTGGATACTTATTGTTAACAGAAATATAAAATTTGCAGAAAAATAAAAATAAAAATTCACTAAATGTTTTTTTCAATTGTAAGACAGAAAATTATTTTAAAGTTAGGTTTTTAAATGAACAGAAGTGCGATATAACGGATTCCGGATTCAATCCTGTTGACAGGGATGGAAAATAATTTTCTTTTGCAGATTCGAATCAGGAAAAAAATATTGCCTTTTATAACATTCGTGTTACTTCTCTATTTCGTTAGGAATCCTTACCAATTTTTCTAGGAAGGCTACAGTTTCAGGGAACCCTAGTTGCGAAAAGGCACTATAATATAGTTTTTACAGTTTATATATTTACACACAAAGAAAGAGAAAGAGAGGCAGACACACATTTACATACCAATTTCTAAAAACAAGATTTTCGAATAAAGGGACCCCAAAACGCGTAAATAAGGAAAAACACAAAATAGAAAATTTGACCCCCCCCCCTCCAAAAATAAATAAATAAATAAATAAATAAATAAATAAATAAATATTTTCTCTGTTATATATAAGCATAGTTGCCCCGGAAAAATTTAATAGAAATATTTACTTTATTTAATCAGTGAACTGTAACGGTTGTCACTGATAAAGCAAATATATATATACACTCATGTCTATAAATTAAGGATAATGCGGCAAATAAACGTTCAGAAACAAAACAAATATGACTTATTCATAAAGCGAATTTATTAAACAAAAGATCAATAAGAACAAAAAAAGTGGTTTATGTAGGATACCATTCATAAAAACTACGATTTTTGCTCCCTGAAGCAACTACAAAAAGTATCTCCCTTACAAAAACTTAACATTACATGGGTTGTATGATGGTTAATACATTATATGTCTCCCAGATGATGAAATACAGTCCGTACAACGCCTAGCCATACTGATATTAAATTATCGAGCTGATCTTGGGGAAGATTACTCCACTCAGTAAGCAATGCTCTCCGAAGTTCCGGTACACATGTAGGAGGTGGTTGACGGGGTGCAACTCGTCAGCCAAGTGTAACCTATGCATGCTCTATCGGATTCTAGTCAGGTGAGAATGTTCGCCATTCCACACGGGTGATATCTCCAGATTGTAGGAATCCATGTTCAATGTTTGCACAGTGAGGAGGCTTATTGCCATCCTTAAATACAAATTCTGGACCCATGACACCCCTAAACAAACGTACGTGTTGTTCCCGAATGATGTCCAATTAATTTGGCCTGTCATGGTTCCGATTTGAACATGCAGATCTGTTCTGGATCAGCAATGATAGTATGACCCCCCCCCCCCCAAACGAGCACTCCTTCTCCTCCGTAACGGTGTCGTTCAGTGATGTTGTCGTGGTCGTAACGGGTACCTGGCGTTCTCCATATGACAGTCCGACATGAAATTGAATGTAAGCTAAACCTGGACTCGTCGAAAAACATCACACAAGCCGACTGTGCCGCTGTCCCCATTGCATGTTATTTACTCTAAGCTTACTGCTGGTCCCAGTGCGTTGCCGTGAGCGGAACACATCTGACAGTCCTGCGAGCATACAGACCAATATCTCCCAAACGTCTATACACCGTTTGCATTGAAACTGTGGTACACGTGGCTGCATATTGCTGACGAGACAGGTCTGATGCTGTGCTCCATCTGCTTATTTTGGCAGTTGCTTACAAATTCCGGTCGTCATACAGCACTGTAACTCGAGACTGACCAGTACTGTAACGTTGACTAGCATTTCCATTATTTTGGAATCGTTGCAAAAGCCTAGAGATGACACTTTGGGCGATTATAAGATCCCTCGATACTTCTATCTGAGTTCGCCCACATTCCAGTTGGCTGAAAATTCTACCATGTAAAAAATAATCCGCATGTTTCCTCTGTGTCATAACTATTCGGTTGTTGCACTGAGCAGCTTGCAGAACGCCTGTGAACAATTTTCCTTCTTTGCTCCTATTTCTTATCTGTCCCTTTCTTACACTTTCGACATTGTTGCATCATATAGGCGTCATCTAATGGCTTCCTATAATTTGCATAATATTTTTAAATATATGTGTGGTATTTCTACGAAAGAAATTTTTTTTATTAAAGTTTGATTTCCGTGTGATTCTGAATTATCCTTCATTTATGGACATGAGTGTATATATATATACTAAAATGTTCTGGTAGCCAAAAAATATGCTAAGTTGGCAACTATATATATACATACTTGAAAACCATGTCATTAATAACCGTACAACTGTTAACGCCCCTTTTACCACCCCACTTTATTTTTAGAGTAATTCTCTCCAAATGCTGTTACGATTAAAAAAGAATAAAATTACTCTAAAAAATGATTGGTGTGAATAAAAAGGCGGGTACTAAAAATTGTATGTACATAGGTAAGATCATAGCCTCCTAAACTAGATGCCTGTCGCGTGACTCGGGAACTTGGCAACAGTTGAAGCGGTAGACAGCGCCACCTGGAGTGAGCGACTTTTTCATTCAACAGCCACCAAAAATTTTAAAAAGTGGGATATGATATACATAAAAGGCGAATAGAATCAAACAAATGTCCATTATATATATCATATATAAATTCTTAAAATCATTGGCGACAGTTGAATAAAAAAGTCGCGCAATCTGTATTAGGTGGCGCTGTCTACCGCTTGAACTGTTGCCAAGTTTCCGAGCCACGCGACAAGCATCTAGTTTAGGAGGCCATGGTAAGAGAATGTAAAAAATATGACAAAAAGAATTTTATTTTGATTTAATACTAGCCTTCTTGTACTAGTATTAAGTTTGATATAGACATTTGTGCAGGGCCTGATTAAGGGGGAAGCTCGCTCTTCACACATTATTTATACTTACACCGTTATTTTTTAACAAATACTTTCCTCCTATAATAAACAGAAAATTTTCATTAAAAATTATTTTAAAAAAATTCTGGTGTCTAATAACAGTGAGTAAATTGGATTGTTTTACACCGTTCATTTTTTATAAAAAATATTTCCTTGTCAAAGCGTGGAATTTCTATTACATGAAGTAAAAAATAATTGTAAAAATATTCCGGTATGAGCGAGCTTCCCCCTTAATCAGGCCCTGCATTTGTGCATCCTGTTTTCTAATATACATTAAATTTCTTTAAACGAAAGCTGCCATTTTTTAAAATAATTAATTTTAGTTATCTTTAGACGACCTGGAACAGAAGATTGCTTCTTAATGAAAAAATTTAATGTATTTTAATGTAAATTTCTTTTAAATTAACTTCCAATCTGGTTACATTCATTTAACAGACATTTTAACATGGAAAGTGATTTCATTAATTAACGATTTTTTCCATTAATTTTCTTCAGGGAAATCATTAAATACGCTTTTTTACTTCACTTTTTCCCCTTTCATTTTTTTTCTCCTCGATTCATAGGGGAAACTTTTTTTTTTTTTTTTTTGCTATATTTTAATGAATTTAAAATTAAGTTAACATACTGCTTTAGAAAAAAATGTTCGTTAATTTAAAATAATGCCTAACTAATAGCATTCTTTTTTTTTTTAATCATCTTTCGATATATATATATATATATATATTAATCTTGTAAGGAGAAAAATAGACTTGCATTTTAAAAGCTGTTTAACAATATTTTTCTACAACAATTTTTTTTAAAGTCTGTATTTACCTATTTCTCATGCACTTACGTAGTACCACACTCCTTTTTACGCACTGTCTACTTTCGAATAAATATTATTAACGAAATTCTGCGATTAAATAAGACGAAGATAACTAATCTGAAATACCTCACCTTTTATGGTCAGCATATTTTTCCATTTTAACCCTTTGTGCCGCAGGGTAATTCGAATCATATAAATTACACTGCCACCGGAATTTACGAACAAAATTAAAATAAAAAAATTTAAATTTTCAGGTTAAAAAAAAGGGTCTTTTCTGCTATCTTATAAATGTAAATTTTTGCTAAAAAAATTTCCGAGATGAGTGTTTGCACTTGACTATTGTAATTAGGTGTTCCATCAGCGGGAACACTGCGACTTAAAGGGTTAAACAGCAATCCCAGCCTTTTGGCATTCCAGTGAAATGTTACTACATTAACCAAAACATTTTTATGGATACGTGTTAATTTTATATACATTTTGTTCAAAGCAATCGATATACCCTATACGTACGCTTACTGCACTAAACGGTTAAACATAAATCGACAAAGTTCTTTTTTAAAAATATGTGTTTTTTTAGAAGAACACACTAAAGGAACACACTTTTTTACTATCTGTTATTTGCAGACGCTCTTCCGTAAAAGTTTAAATGTCAGAAGAATTGGGAGCTGTGCAATGACAGCAGGTAGACCTGCTAACTATGCTAGTTTATCCATAATGATATTAGGCCCCGCCTTTTTTTTACACCAGAATAGTTGTAGAGTAATATTAAGCAATATATTATCATGATTAAATAAGAAGACTATTGCGCTACAACTATTCTGGTGTGGGAAAAAAGGCGGGGCTTAATACAATTACGGATAAACTAGCATAGTTAGCAGGTATTGACAGCAAATATTGCAGGTTTCGCGTGATCCATAAACAAATTTTTCAATAAAATTAGCCTGCATGTTAAAAAATATATATATATATATTATTTGTAAATAGGAGAGAAAGGAAAGTCTCGGAGATTTTTTTCCGACTGGATAATTTTCACGAAAATATACTTTTTAAGATGGCATATTCTTATACTTTGCGACGCAGAAGTTTAGATAAAAATCTAAATCTGCCAAACATAAATTTGTCTAGAGCAGGTTAAAGGTAATGTGCTACATATACTGTACCATAACCTCCTAAACTAGATACTTTCCGCGTGGATCGAAAACTTCGCAACAGTTCAAGCGGTAGACACCACCACCTGGTACAGATTACGCGACTTTTTTATTCAAATATCACCAATAATTTTAAGAAGTTATATATGATATATATAATCGACGTTTCTTTGATTCTATTCACCATTTATGTATATCAAATCTCACTTTTAAATATTTTTGGTGGCTGTTGAATAAAAAATCTAGCAATCTGTACCAGGTGGTGCTGTCTACCACTTGAACTGTCTCGAAGTTTCCGAGCCACGCGAAAGGCATCTAGTTTAGGAGGCTATGGTTCACACAGTTTGTGTGATGATGTATGACTAGTCCCGCCCACTTTTAAGCCCAGAATACACCCACCGCTGGTTTTATATTAAAGTTTATTTCTCAAAATCTTTCACACAGAAATGTTCCAAACATAAAACCTTAATTTCACTTGGTTTGAAATCTTCTTGTTTCAACTTTAAAATTATTTATGTTTATGTTTATTTGTTTTATTTTATTGAAATTTATACGATTACAGTTCTTAAATTTTTTTTTTAGTAGGCTGATATTGTTTACGTTCAATCAGTTTCATTCTTATATTTAAGCAGACGTCATGCTTGAAAATATTGCAGAACTAAACAGATATACAATAAAGTTTAAAAATTTTGAGATAAATCTCCCATAGGCTAACATTAGCGTTCGAGAGCTACATCATATCAGAGGTGTGGCTTTTATCGATATTGCCACTCCTGAATAATGTTCAGTTTCAGATCCTGGGGACAGTCTCCAAAAAGATGCGCTGTCTCGAATGGGTTCTTGAATGGGTGTTGAACTAGTCTAGTCACTTGTGGAAGTTATTTCATGGTACAGTTCCAAACACTGAACAAACTCATTCTCATTGTTTTGTTATTACCAATAAGCTGGGAAATCTCTGTTAGTATAGAATTTTAAATGCACAGTCTCTCCTAATTTGCAAAAGTGCAAACTCTCCCATTTTTGTACTAGAGATCGCGCAGTGTTTTATTAAATAATTATTCGCCTTTAGAGAAAATCGTGGTGCTTGTACCGTTAGTCTAGGTTAGTTGATCATGAGAAATTGTTTAATTAAAAAATATTTTGCATCACTACCTCTCTATAGTAATTCTTAGCAAAGGTTCTGAAATTTCAAGCATTTACTTTTGAAAACAAGATAAAACAAGCACAATTTATCTTTGACTCTTAAAGCAATCAACGTGCACATTCAAGTCGACACTTCACTACTGATATTGTAAATTGAAATTTTTCGTATATTTCGGAAATTTCGTACGCGAATTCTGGATGTTAGAAATGAAAAATATGCTAAATATGTGTAAAGTATACTCTCTTCTGTACTCTTAATGCATACTCTCGACTTTTGATTTAATTGAACATTATTTTTCTAAGAAATCTGTAATTTTAAATTGGAAGTTTGCAAACTCGCAAATTATAAAATGCATGGCAACCAAATTTTACACTTTTTAGTTATCATAAAATGTTTAATAATTTATATATATATGTATATATATATATTTCTTAACAGTTTTCCCTGATTAAATAAAATGAAAATTTCTAATAAATTTATCCGGTAGATAAAAAGCGTAAAAGACGTCAATCATGTAAAATGTCAACGTAATGCTCGAAATTAGTTATTATCATTGCAATTGAACCCCGTTAACGTGAACAAGCTTAACGTGAATTACTTTTAACAGGAACTGTTTTCATGATCGCCGTAAAATTGAGGATTACTTTCTGAGTTGATGATAACATGCACAATTTTTTTTATTCCCTTAAGATTCATGTTAACGAGGTTCGACTGTATTATTTTTACTTCCATTACCCTACTACCGTAAGGTAATGGAAGTATTGTATTCGGTCTGAAAATTCGATATCGGGTTTTCACCTGATTTACACGTTTTAAGGTCCCCTGAGTCCAAAAAAGTGGTTTTTGGTAATTGGTCAGTGTGTATGTATGTGTGTGTGTGTGTGTATGTGTATGTATGTGGAGAATCTTCTGGCTATTATAGCTCAGAAACTAATAAAGATAGAGCTACGAAACTTTAGAATTGAAATACGTCTGGTGTACAGATGAAATTTCCAAATTTTGGTGAAAATTGAAAAACCGGAAGGGGAACATCGGAAACCGGAAGTGGGACCTTAAGTCCGTATCTCAAAAACGGCTCTAACGATTTTCTTCAAACTTGCTATATAAACACTCTATTAGATGTCCTTTCGAATGATATAGTTGGTTGGTTCAGGAAAATTGATAGGCGTCCCTTATAAATAGCTGAATTTCAGGCCTCGCAAAGGCGTTCCTTTAAAAACGGTTGTACGGATTTTTTTCAAACTCGCCATTTTAACTCACTTTTAAATATGCTTTTGTATGTAATTATTTTTTTCCTGTCAATAATTGAGTTTAACCGGAAGTGGGACATCGGAAACCGGAAGTGGGACCGTAAGTCCGTATCTCAAAAACGGCTCTAACGATTTTCTTCAAATTTGCTATATAAACACTCTATTAGATGCCCTTTCGAATGATACAGTTGGTTAGTTCAGGAAAATTAATAGGCGTCCTGTATAAATAGCTCAATTTCAAGTCTCCCAAGGGCGTTCCTTTAAAACAGCTGTACGGATTTTTTTCAAACTCGCCATATTAACTCACTTTTAAATATCCTTTTGTATGTAATTATTATTTTACGGTCAATAATTGATTTTTTGCAAAAGTTGGTATTTTAAAAACGGCTCTAACGATTTTCTCCTTAGTTCACTTTTATGTTTTCTGATCGCATTATCTCTCAAAAATGCATATAATATGTGTAATAGTGGGTAATGGAAGTCGCGTGGTTGTTTCACACCAGATTTTTAATCTTTAACTGTATATTTTTCTCTCTAACTTTTGGAATCTGAACTCATAATTATTATTTTCAGCAATTTTTTTTATTTTTATCAGAATCGGTTAAAACGTTGCGACTATATATATATATATATATATATATATATATATATACTTTTATTAAAAGAAAAAAAACTGTCTTTATCTAATATGACTTGAAAAACTAGAGTCTAGCTGGAAAATTTTAAAATATCAACGAGAAGCATCCTAATAGCCTAAAAAAAAAAAAAAAAAATCCTACTTTAAGTAATTTTAAAAAATCTATAAATCCTCTAATTTTCAACTGAATTTGTTTATACTATGAACTCATATTCACTATTTTGGTTAGTTTTTAACATTTGTCAAAATCCGTTTAAAAATCACGACTCTTTTTTTTTTTAAGCGCTTCTATACTTAAATCCAAATTCCACGTGATTTATAACTTAACATAATTTAAAAGTTGGAGATTACCAATTCGCATATATTTTACCTATTATAATTTAAGAATTGAAATATTGGCAGCTTTTAATTAATAAAAAATTTGAATCTAAAGATTGATAAAAGTCATGGTTCTAGCAGTTTTTACAGGACTCCTCCCACTTCTTTCAGATTACTATATTTTTCCCCAAACTTAAATATAGATTTCTCGAGAACGGGCTTAGGAGGGCTAACAGTTATGCGTCAAAAATCACGTTATATTATGCCCTCTCATCTCAGCATAATTTAATTGATTTCTATTATTACACTATTGGGGAATGCATTGTCATTTATTGGTGAAATGTGTCACTGATATATATATAGATAGATAGATAGATAGATAGATATCAACGCATTTTGAATAATATATATATATGTATATTTCTGAGACTTTTGGATCACTCGGTATGTGCTATTCTGACGTAAATTTATGCAAAAAAAAAAACTTATTATCAGGAAATATTAATAGTTCTTTTCAACATATTGTTAATAAATATGATTATGAAAAAGCATTTTCAATTGCTTTTGCATTAGTAGTGACTGAATATTGGCTTTAAAGGGTACATGCACATTTCTTACATAATCTTACTTTGAATGTTTTAGCTATTTACGATTAAAAGTTTATGAAACATATATAGACATAATTGCCAACATACTAATTAATATTCCGTAGTATTGTTGGCTCCGCCTTCTTTTTCACACCGGTATCTTTTAAGAGTACATTCCCTCTTATTTAATCGTAATTGCATTTGGAGAACATTGCTTTAAAAATTTGTTGGTGGGAGAAAAAGGGCGAGTCAAGCAAGACTACGGAATATTAATTAGGATGTTGGCAAGTATGTATAGATCAATAGGCTTATAATGCACAATTATGCTTATATTTATTTATAAACTGTGAAAAAAAGTAAAACAAGCATCTGTGCATTTTCGTCTAAATTTAGTGACATGAGTCAAACGTGATATTATATCATATATATAATATATGTATATAACATTAACTTAAAATAGAATAATCAGAATAATAGTAAAAAAATTCGTAATTAAAGATTTTAAATTTTGAATATAGCTTATTTTGTATCCAGACATGATGAATTTTGTATTCAAATTTTTAAAAAAAAGCATAAAAAATCATTTATTCATTATTTAAAAGGCGAAATGGACCTAAATTTATTTTTTCTAAATTACAGAATTTTACCTGTAGTCAGGTAGTAAATTTTTATTCCGTCCCTATTTTTATGAAGTGATTTCTCATACAGAAGACTCAATATAGCCACAATATCGAAATTAATTCTTCCTCAAAGTATTCAGCTCCATTGTTAAAATTTTCAGTGAAATACTACCTTTGAGACTCATTAAAGCACTCATAATTTTGTTATAGAGATATAACTTGAGCCTGAATCATAATTTGAATCTTCTCATACGATATTGACATTGGCTAGTTATTAAAATGGGATCGCAAAGAAAAGTTTGGCAACCTTTCATTAATGCACAAAATATAAATTGACTTCTTGCTGTCATGGACATAACTGTCAATTTTTCCCCTTACGGCTACCGGAAAAATTTAACCCTTTGCGACGCAAGGTAATTCGGATCATTTAAATTACACTGCCACCGAAATTCACGAACAAAATTAAAATAAAAGAATTTGACGACGTTTTCTACTATGTTATAACAGTAAAATTTTACTAAAAAAATTTCGGTATGAGTTTTAGCAGTTGAAAATTAAAATTAGGTGATGCTGTAGTGTCATCACCGCCCCTGAAAGGATTAATAGAGATTGTTATTTTATTTAATCAGTGAACTGTAACTGTTTTCACTGATAAAGTAAAAAAAAAAAAAAAAAAAAAATCCGGTAGCCAAAAGGTGCTAAGTTGCCAACTGTAGTCATGGGAAATATTTTCTTTTCAAACGTTCTTTTGACTTGACGGAGAACTTGGCAGGGTCTTGCTCGCCAGAAGAGGAGATGTCGAGTCCGGTTAAGCATCTGAATTTTGTAACACACTTCTAAAAATTTTCTTGTAATCAACTACAAAAGTTTTTCTCTCTCCACTCTATTCAACCGCCTATCAGATTGTAACTGGCGAACAGTTATTTTACTATGGGTAGCATTACTTTTTTACCTAATAAACAAATTACAGTTTAACGCTTTTTTATAGATCTTCTTCATTCTAAATAACTTAGCAATATTTTTTAAAAGCTAATCAAAAAGTTATTCACCTTGCATTATAAAGAGTGCATACCTGCCAACATTCTAATTAATAATCCGTAAATTCTAATTAATATATTTATTAATTAGAATTATGCATTCTAAATAATATTCTATACATCTGTTAGTACCACCTATTTTCACACCAGTCTTTTTTTTTTTTAAGTATTTTTCTTCTTAATTAATTAAATTTGAGGAAAATTACATTAAAAGTAAAATGGTGAGTACTATCAGTTTTACGGAATAATAATTGAATTATTGACGGGTATGATATTCAGTAATATTGTTAGTACTCGCCTATTTCCCGTCAAAATGAATATTAGTTTAGTAATATGAAGATTGGTTACTGACATACTTGCCAACATCCTAATTAATATTCCGTAGTGTTGTTAGTCCCGCCCTTTTTTTCACACTAATAAGTTTTTAGAATAATAGTCTCCAAATGCAATTACGATTAAATAAGAAGAAAAATTCTCTAAAAAGATACTGGTGTAAAAAAGAAGGCGCGGTTAACAATACTACGGAATATTAATGAGTATGTTGGTAAGTATGTACAGATAGCATGAACTACTGATAACATCAACAATTTTTCCCCTTTGAGATTCACGTTAATGAGGTTCGACTATATAAACTTTTAATGTAATGAATAAATATAAGCAACTTTAAAAACAAATCAAAAAGAATGATAAAAAAATATAAATATTAATATATGCAGTTATCGTAAATAAGGCACAAAAGATCTCAACTCCGTAAAGCTGGACATGTAACAAAAATAAATAACTGCATCAAAAAATCAATATTTGAAAATAAAGTAAAATTAGTCATTTATCTTACAACATTAACTGAGAAGTGTATTAAGAAAACAACTTTAAGCTTTTTGTAAAAGCGTGTTTTGATTATGAAAACTAAGTCATAATGTATCTTGTCACTCCTTTGAGAAAATTTTCAGAAAATGTTTGTCAACATTAATTATGAATCTTAAACTTAAAGCAAATATGTGTAAAGTTGATGCAGGTAATAATATTTTGTTGAAACATCAAGATGGCGTTGAATTTGTTATATTGTCTAACTAGAAATGCTTTGCATTCTTGAATATTTATGATTCGAAACCAGTAAACCTAAATGCAATTTGCGTGCATGAAATATAAGGGAAAAAAATATTTGTTTATCTTATTGATAATGATATATTGTGAGCTGTATTCATCTACTTTAGAAACTTTTTTCAAAAACATAATTGGATAAATTTAAAGAAAATGTTTCTCTATTTTTTTTTTTTTTTTTTTTTTTTTTTTTTTATAAACAGACTTTTTCTAGAATGAATCTAGAGCTGTTTATATCAGATATTATGAACTAATTAGATATTATATTAGATATTATGAATCTAAAACTGTTGGGTATCATAAAGGGGTGAATATAAGCAAACTAACGTTATTAAGATCTCTCTAGAACATGGTCCGCTAACCGAGTTTGGAACAAACTTGGCATGTATATTAACACATATTGCTAAGTAACGCAAAATTTACAAGAATAAATACTTTTGAAAAAATAAATAAATAAATAATAATAATAATAAAAGTTTTTTGAAGAAGAACATGTTTGTTTTTAAGAGTTCCTTTAAAATAATATTTTAATTAATAAATGGAATTTGCGTGTTCGTGTTAAACACTATATGTGCAGCCGGCGTATATATATGCTAGGAGCATTTACAACATCGATTTCTGGGGATAAAGTTGAATTGGTCAAAAATTATTTTTTTTAATAAATTAATGTTGATGATGTTTAATGTTCAAAACAGGGGGAGGGGTGGAAACATGGTTGACTGACTGCGCTAGGGTCGTAGTCCTCAGTGGAGCGCCCTCCGTGGGGGATTTACTAAAAGGTCCTTGCCCGTGTTTATGCAGGTTTCGAAGAAAACCACGGAAAACTCCGAACGGCTAGGCTGACGAGCGCGACTTGGTATCGAACCCAGCACTTCACGTGAACCAGTTTCAAAGCAGAATCTCTCGGATACTCTTGGGGCCTGTTCAAAATAGGAAAATATCTCGATGGCAATGTGTAAATAAACAAAAGGAAATGTATTGCAGCAAAAAATAAATTATATCAAATTTTTATTACTAAGTGAAAATATAGCACTTTACCTTATCAGTAACAAAGGATTGAATTTACGGATGGAAAATGCACAACAGATTTTTTTTAAAAAGGGGATTTTAGTATAATTTTATTTTATGTATATTATTTACTCTTCTTATTATGCAGAAGGTGCCTGACACTCGCGACAGGTGCTTCTGAGCTCCAAAGTATTCGAAGTCGGTTAAGCTCCGTTTGAAGACTAGGTTTTCAGACATCCCACATTTTCCCTAAAGTTTTGCTAGTAGAAAGTGTGTACTTTTTGCATAATACACATTATTCGAAAATTAAGCAAATAACATAAAAGTTAAAAAACAAATTACCGAAAATGGGTATTTCCATGGTAGAGGGTAATGTCATACAGAAAGACGATATTTTCATTTCTTCTTTTCTTTTCGTTTTTTATGCTACCACTATTACAGCGAGAAAATATTTTTCATGTATGTTCTGCAGTTTTTTACGATTAAATATGAAAGTCATAGTTACCAAATTTAGCGCTTCCTTGATATATATATATATATATATATATATATATATATATATATATATGTAATAGTTTTCACTGATAAAATAAAAATATCTATTAAAATTTTCCGATAGTCTAAAAAGGTTAAAGTTAGCAATTATGACAATAGTTATTATTGAAGCAGAGATATAACTGTTTCTGAGTAATTAGAAGCGTATTAAAAAAAAAAAAAACTTGAAGATAGCATTCTAAATCAACTAGAAATTTTAGAGGCAGATAGTACAGTTCCCAAGCGTACGATAATTACCGTACACTAAAAAATAATAAATAAATAAAAGCTTTTTTATTACGACACAATGAAATATCAATTATAATATACATTTAAAAGTAATTAAAAATATAGACGTTTCGAAATTCATCCGAGTTTCATCATCAGTATTAAAACAACATATTTCGCAAAAACTACATGCATGCTCAAAGAATTTATAGTAGGATGGAATATTGAGATGCTCATGCGCATGTTTCATTGATAGTGTGGAGGTGGCTGGCAGTATACCGACCTTCAAAGAAAATACGAGACTTATAATTTTTACATCCAGAGTTTAAACTTTTATATTGTCAAAATTTGGTATATGATCTGTTTCAATTAAATGAATTACAATTCTAGAACGTTGGTCACAATTTTTATATGATCGTCTGTGTTCTCGCAGTCTAATTCTAGCTGTACGTCCAGTATCTCATAAACATAATTACCGTCTCTGCAGGTATAAAAGTTTAAATATAAAAGTTTCAAATTCTGGATGTAAAAGTTACAAGTCTCGTATTTTCCTTGAGGGTAGGCATACTGCCAGCTATCTCTACACTGTCAATGAAGTATGCGCATTCAGTATTCCATCCAACTATAAATTCTCTGGCATGTATGTAGTTTTTGAAAAATGTTTTGTTTTAATAATGATGATGAAATTCTGATGAGTTTCGAAACGTCTATATTTTTAATTGTTTTTAAATGTATATTATAATTGATAATTTATTGTCTCCTAATATTTTTTTTATTTTTTTAATGTATACAATTGACACGTTTTCTGTATATTATCGCAATCGGAGAAACATCGATTATATATATCATATATCACGTCTTAAAATTATTGGTGACAGTTGAATAAAAAAGTCTCGCAATCTGTACCAAACGGCGCTGTCTACCTCTTGAATTGTTGCCGAGTTTCCGAGTCACGCGGAAGGCATCTAGTTCAGGTGGCTATGATCGTACACACAGTTGCCAAGTCTCCGATTTAAGTGGGAGCCTTCATACCAGAAATTTTCTATAGTAAATTTCCCTTTATTTAAGCGTGGGAAATTAATATTAGTTACTTCTGCCAAAAAATAATGAAGTTAAACCTCATTTTAAAAATTAGGATTGCTGGCAAGTATTATAGTATTGTTGGCAAAGCTAGCAGGGAGTAGATTACTTTCCTTGCACAAGCTAATCTTTCAACTTCAGCGAGACAAAATCATAAATTCATGATAAAAGTATTTTTATTGCACTGGAGTATGAGCGATTACATCGTACTCCGATAACGACAAGGCGGATTTCTCATCAAATATTCAATGTCAACGAAAGTCTTGTTTGGAAAACATTTAGAAATTTCTTTAAAAAATTTCAAAGGAAACATTGTCGATTAATTGATTTGAATTGTAGAATGTAACCAATCAGTCAAGGTACCTCAAAATATGCAAACGTTTGAGAGGATTTTTAAACATAATCATCGAAAATCCACCAGAATCGTAGGCTCTGAGAGTTAATTGTTAGGTTCTACTGCATACAGAATTATGCAAAAAACTTCGCAGCTGCACCCTTATAAAATTCAGCTTCATCAAGTGATTACAAATGCAGTTCAGCTTCATCAAGCGATTACAAATGCTGTTCAGCAACAAAGAGAATACTTCGTAATTGAGATACAACAAGCGATTGATACAGGTCAATTTAATGCGTGCTGCATATGATTTACCAATCAAGCCGATTTCTATTTACGTGGTTTTGTTACTAGAAAATCTGGCGAGTTAGGAGTACTAATCTTGTGTATTGTAGGAAACTTTTAAATTTTTTTTAACACTTTACGCCATTTTTTCCTAATAAAAATGTATAGTGCATTTTAGCATAGAAAATTAATGCAGATTATTTTCATTTTAAATTTCTGGTTTAATGTCTCCCCTAAATCGGGAAACTTGGTCAGTGTTCCCAGATTTTGCGGCTTTTTTATTCAACATCCACCACTAAACTTAAAATGTAACAATTGTATCAAATCACTTCGAAGATAAATTGTTTATTATGTATATCAAATATTACTTCTCGAATTTATTGGTGGCAGTTAAATAAAAAAGTAGCTAAAGCTGGAAACGCTGACCATGGTAACCATGCTTGCCAACATACTAATTAATATTCCGTAGTATTGTCAGCCACGCTTTCTTTTTTCCCACCATTATTTTTTTGCAGACTTTTCTTTCTTATTTAATCGTAATTCCATTTGGAGATTCTTACTCTAAAAATTTACTGGTGTGAAAAAAAGGGCGGGACCAACGACACTGCGGAATATTAATGAGGATATTGAAAAGTATGCTTGGTAATTAACTATACGTGTGTATTGCTTACAAGACTACTTTATTCTTAAAAATTTTATATTTTAACAGCACTGTCCAGTAAAAAGATCATACGGCAATTTTATTTTTAGTAAACAATGAAATCGTTCCGCTACGTAGTGATTTTAAAACAAATTGTTGCCCTATTTAAAGGTTTAAAATTTTAGCAAAAAGTCCATAGTTTTTGGAAGACGGTGCTTAACTACACCTTATTCTATCAAACTGTGACTACCCTCAGGAATATTTCATTGGAAGAGTCATTGCTCGGAATTATCCTTAAGTGAAAGGCATCGGTCTACATTGACCTTTGTGTTCTCTGTATATTAAACTATCCGACTTCTTTTTTCCGGCAAATTTAAAAGATATTTTTTTACATAAATAATCTTTAAACTTTAGAACAGCTTGAACAGTTAATCAGTAAAATAATAGTAATCCCTTTCTTCAGAGATATTACAAAATGTGGTGCAAAAATGTTCACTTCGTTTTAATTATGTAATTATTTCTCACATTGTTCATATAAAATCTATTATAATGTTATTTCATTATTATTTAAAAACAATTTGAATCGCTATTTAAAGAATATTGCACTGAGATTACAGCACTTTTTTAGTATATTGTGTAACAAATTTAAGTATCCTTTGTACTGAAAATTCGTGACCAGCCTAATCAGCGTACTATTTACATAGAAGAATATCGTTTTACCTTAATTATTCTTTAATACTTTAAGTTTGTGAAATTTATAAGATTTAAACAATCGCAATTCATTCAATAAATGTTAAATAAAAAACATAATATTTGAACCATATTTGTCAAGTCTTCCGATTTCGGCAGCAGACTTCATACCAGAAATCTTCTACGACAATTTCCCCCTTATTTAATCGTACAGAATTAACAGTACAGATTTCTCTTAGAAAGTTGTGGTAATAAATGTTATTTATAAATTGAAAATGTTGGGAAATGTATGTCTTAAACTGTTATATTTTTTAAAAAAAAAGTGTAACAAAGGTAACGCCATGTACAGGGGGTCACACTCTCCGCCTTTTTTTCAGGACACTTTCAGAGATAAGACATTTCTGCCTTTATTGCTACCACTATATTTATTTAATAAATTCTACCCTATTTAATCATGACATATTATTTTAATAACACCATAAATATTTCTGGTTAAAAAAAAGCGGTGGCAAGAAAAGCGAAAATTTCTCATCCATATAAGTAAGTGTCCTGAAAAAAGGGCCGAGACTATGAACATAGCATCCTAAACTTGGCTGCAGATGAAGTGGTAGACAGCACCACCTGGTACAGATTGAGTGACTTTTTTAACTGCACCAATAATTTTAAGAAGTTATACATGATATATATAATCGACGTTTTTTCGATTCTATTCGCCTTTTATGTATATCACATCCCACTTAAAAAAAATGGCTGTTGAATAAAAAAGTCGCACAATCTGTACCAGGTGGTGCTGTGTACCGTTTGAAATATTGCGAAGTTTTCGAGCCACGCGACTGGCATCTAGTTTAGGAGGCTATGGTATGCAGAGCCTGCTTAAGGGGGAAGCACGCATTATTTATACTTACACCGTTATTTTTCAACAAATACTTTCCTCCTATAATAAACAGAAAATTCTCATTAAAAATTATTTTAAAAGAATTCTGGTATCTAATAACGGTGAGTAAATTGGATTGTTTTACACCGTTCATTTTTTATAAAAAATATTTCCTCGTCAAAGCGTGGAATTTGTATGACATGAAGTAAAAAATAATTGTAAAAATATTCCGGTGAGAGCGGAGATAATGTGTGCTTCCCCCTTAATCAGGCTCTGATGGTATGACCCCTGCATGTGCTAAGTCGTACTTGCCAACCATCTCATTAATAATAGCAACGTTTCTACAAATCTTTAAAACGCGCTCTTTTTTCCACACCACTTTATTTTTAGAGAAAACTTCTTAAAATGCAGTTACGATTAAATAACAATAAAATTACTCTAAAAAAAGGCGGGTACTAAAAATGTTGCTATTCATAATGAGATGGCTGGCACGTACGTGCTAAGTAAATAGGTCAGCCTAAATAGAATCACTTATCTAAAAAATTTCAAACTTATTGAAAGCAATTTGCCTACATTTTTTAAATGGTTACTTCTTTTACATTTGTCAATAAGAAAATAAAAGTACCTAAAACTAGTCATTTTTTCCAGTTTGAGCTTTAAAGTGTCCGCAGAGGAGATGCAAAATTTTTTCACAAGCACTCTTTTTTAAACGCATTTCTCATGATAATAAATAGAACAAAACTACCTTATGTTATATTAAATTCATATATTATCTAAGGAAAATACATTTATTTACTTCATATATGGGTAAAAAAAAGCAGCTATAACTAATGAAATAATAAAGCGCTCTGGTTTGTGGCAATCCGCAGAAATTTCTGTAGGTACATTTCTTATTATTTACACATATTTAATTTCAAGAAATTTTAAATAAGCATGCAATGAATATTTTACTTTTATTTTAATTTTAACAATAGTTTAAGTGTTATTAATTTGTAAATTGGAAGAACAGGTTTCAGTGTGGCAACAGATCCTTTTTTTTTCTCTGTATGCCACCAGTATATTTATATAATAATTTTTTACTTAACTAATCGTAGAAACTTGCTACTAAAATTTCAAAAAGAAAGTACTGGAGGAAGAATCAGGGAAAAAATTTGGCCATTCGCCACACTGAATTTTCTTTAGAATCCCTTATAAAAATAAATTTGTTATGATAACAAATATGGTGTGATTTGTAGAAGTAAATGTCGATTAACTACTTGGGGGTCTTATGCCTGCGGCGAGGGTGGGGGAGTCTTTAAAATATTCTTAAACAGTAATCCTTTAAGTTTCAGAGAAAACCATGGAAAGTTCGGAAGGGATCGGCTAAACAGCGCATCTTAGGATCGGACAAGCACCTTCCGTCTATTAGTTTTGGCAGCAGAACTCTCGGCCACTTGTGGTGGCCTATTGTAACATGGATAGATGCAATTTAAACGCTGCTGTTTAAAATGTTTAACGATGAAAAACAATCTATATTTTGTTATAGAACAATAAACAAAAAACAAAATATACTAAAATGCATTCAGATTTCACCTTTATATTATACCTACAAAGTTTCCGATGCTCGTAACATTCTAAACCACTATTTTTGTAGAAAAATTTTTACTTTATTGAATCGTGTAAACATACTATAAAAAAAAAAAAATTGTTATTTATGAATAATAATAGAGTAACAGCCTATCTGTACTTGTATATTTATTATTCTACTGTCATTCGTAAACCTGAATCGTAATGATTCGTGCTCGAAGTCTGTACGTCTATATCATTATTTAAAGTTTGTGTTCTCTTTAACTGAAGAACATATAGTGTATTAAAAAATGCTGCAAGATTTTGTGCCAAGTGACGTCGTGCCAAATGTCGACAATGCCTCTTATGACAATACTTACGTTCCCTTTTTTTTCTCTCTCTCTCTTTCTATATTCCTGTTTTGTTCAGCTTAACAAAAGGTAACTCGTGTGTAAATTGTGTAGTAAGTGTCCTAAAGACGGTTAATAGTGCAAAGCGTAGAATATATCAAAACGAACATTACGCAAAATCTTCTCAGGAATGGGTGAGGTAATGTTATTGTTTTTTATTTGATTAACTAATTATTGGTTAACAATTGTGAGATATGTGTGTATCCAATTTAGACAAGAAAATCTCGCTTTTATCTAAGTATTTTAAAAGCAATTTTAAATCTTAATCTGAACTTTAAATTTCAGTAGAAAATCTAGCGAAATTATGATATCAATAACAAAAAATTGTAAAAAAAAGAAAATGAAAAAAATAAAAATAAAACATAAAATTGTTAATGGGAAATACTTTGTTTTTTATTTTTTATTGTTTGATCATATTTGTATATTTTAATTTAAATTTTATTATAACAATATTATTATTATTATTATTATTATTATTTTTATTGGAAATATATTTGTCTTCAAATGTTATTTATTACGAAAGAAGACTCATTTATAAGATATAAATTTTTCCTTTGAATGTTTGTTACTACAGTTATATTTCGAAATTTTAATAAAATATAATATAATTTCAAAGAGATGCAAAATTTTATAAATTAAGTTACTAAAAATTCAATCCTCATATATAGAGTATACTTCGAAATTCCTACAATAAAACCTTGAAATCTTTTCTTTGAAAGCTTGTTACTATAGTTCTATTGTGAAATTTTAATTAAATAAAATATAAAATCTTCTAATGTACCGTATATCCTGAAAATCGTACAGTAAAAACTTAACATATGTGGAATAAAAATGATATCCTTACAGGATATATAAGCTTTAAATTTTCAGGAAGCAAGAAATTTGAGATTTTTTTTTTTTTTAAGAGAAATTTAAAGGTTTAAAAGATAAATTGTGTTGTGGTAATATTTTATACAATAGTAACACACAAACCCTTAGTATAAATTATAAAATAATTTTACAGGCTACGTTAATAAAATGTAAGGGTAGGCGCGGTCACTGTTCTGAAAGCTATAATTTTTTAGAGTTATTTCCAAGTTATTCAATCCAAGATAACTACTTCAAACGATTACCAATTTTTTCTATCAAAAAAATGTGGTATTAAAATAAGTGACTACGACAACCTCTGAGTATGTTAATATTGAAATATGTAATGTACCCTAAAAAATCCAAAATAAAATTTGGAAATATATCAGGGGTCCCAGCGTTCCTGTATTTTTACGATCATTTTATTATAATATCACCACAATTTTAAAATAGAAAATTTTCATGAAAGTTTTCATGTCATAATACCATCAAAATCTACAAGAAAAATTTCTTTTTAAAAATTACGGTGACATTATGATAAAATGATCGTAAAAATATAGGAACTGTGGAACCCCTGAGCAGATGGAATTCCTAATTTTTGGAAAATATCTGCTTTAATTTTAAGGAAACAATGAATTAGATAATGTTGTTATTGAAAATGGAAAGTTTTTAAGCTAAGTTGCATTTTTTTTTCTAGTATTTTATACAAGAACATCGCACAAACTCATATTGTATAAATCGATTATTACGATAAAAAAAAAAAAAATTAAAAATAATAAAATTGATCATTGTATCCATTTTGTTCCTATAATATTTAATATAGAGAGCCAAATGTTTACTTTGAAATAAAATATTTCTTTTAATTAAAATTTTATTTATAAAATTCATTAGCTTTTCTTTTTAAAACTATTCGAAATATCTTATTAATAATCATGTTCATAATGTCCTTTTATGTCTACGATATTTTGATATTTAACAAAATATTGCATAAATAGCCATAAATTAAAAAAGATTTTACAGTTTGTAATTAACTGTGTATTTAATATTATACAACTTTTATCGGTCCCTTAATTGAATATCACCTTTATTTTTTTTTTTATTATTTATTTTTTTTTTAAGTAAAAGTAAACTTCAGTTTGCAATGCTTTTCTTCGATTGAATAATAGAAAGGTTGCTACACAAAGTGTGATGCTCAAATAAGAATCCGCAAAAAGCATTGATATTAATGTTTGCACACTTCTTTTGTAAATTTTAAATGGATCAATTATATCCATACTAGTTATGTGATTTTATTAACAAAACATATATGAATGCAATAAATTACCAAATTGCAAATTTTCTTTTAAATTTATTGAAATTAAATAATATAATGTTTGTGTTATAGGTAAATCTAAAATTTGTCCCACTATTAAATGCAACAGCAGATGAAACGTCTTAAAAATTTATTTAAAGGTATATATATATCCTTTTACTTCTCTCATCCAGTATAGAACCATTTTCTCTACGAATATCAAATAATGTGTTTTAATGATAATCCTGTATAATTCAATATCGTATTGTGCGAATACAAATCATTTGTTTTACTTTAGCTATAGAATAAATCATTGAAATACAATAATTTACCACTAAAGTTTCGAAAGAATTCTTGAAGTATTTCTTTAGTTATTTCACAAAAACTTCTGGATTCGAAAGCTTACCTAAGTTTATGTCGATGACGAAAAATACAATTAATGTTTCCGTCATAAACCATTTTATCTGGAAAAATATGGAAAATGAAAGTTTTTTCACTTCCTAAAGCTTATAAAAATATTGCATATAGTGAAAAAATATTGCAACATCCGTGCATGCGTTTTGAAATATACCAAATAACTTACGAACCGTTAAGTTTGAAGTAATATTTACATCGCCACTGCAAAGAAAAATTTCACCAAGGAAAAGTTTTACAAACACTAAATAAACTATGAAAATGAGCTCCTTTAAATATCTAATGTTATAAAATATAATCTGTATTCTGGGGCTCCACGCTTTCATTTTTTTGAAAAGCAATAGTTATTAATCATTTGCAGTATTTTTCTCTGATTGAATAATATAAAATTTATTTTATATAAATAGGTAATATCCAAAATGTGACTACGTCGAGACATGCAGAGCTGCCAACCTAATCCGGCAAATTGTTAGTACCGCCCATTTTTCTACACCGGTAAGTTCTTAGAATTTTTTTCTTCCTAATTCATCGCAAATATATTTGAAGAAAATTACTTTAAAAATTAAGTGGTGTAGAAAAAGGGGCGGTACTAGCAATTTGCCGGATTAGGTTGGCAGCTCTGGACATGGTATATTTTATCATATGCAGAGTTGCCGCCAACCTAATCAGGAGGATTGTTAGTACCTCCCATTTTTCCGCACAACTTAATTTTTAGAGAAATTCTCTTCAAATGTATTTACAATGAATTAAGAAGAAAAATACTCTAAAAAGAGACTGGCGTGGAAAATAAGGGCGGGTACTAGCAATTCTTCGGATTAGGTTGGCATCAATGCATACATAATATTAATTATTAAAAAAATATATATATATTTATGCATTAGATTTAAAAGGCAATATCTCGTAATTCTGATTTTGGTTTGTAAATTTCCAATTTAAATTTAATGAAAGGACGAGAACTGTAAGTTGTTAAACTGAGATTCTTGAATTTTACTTGTATTTTTTTTTTTTTTCCTTCGGAAAATTAAGCTAATATTTTAAGAAACGTTTCTTTTATTTCACAGTAGCTAATATATTATTTACAATAAAACTGTACTTTTTATTGCGGCCCATTTTAAAACGAGCTCCTTTAACCCTTTCAGTCGCAGTGTTGCCGCTCATGGAACACCTAATTTTAATTCTCAAGTGCAAAAGCTCATCCCGGAAATTTTTTATCAAAAATTTACATTTGTAACATAGCAGAAACTTTTTTTTTTTTTTTTAAACCCTTTTAGTCCTTTTTTTTAACCTGAAAATTTAAAATTTCTTTTATTTTAATTTTGTTCGTAAATTCTGGCGACAATGTAATTTAAATGATCCGAATTACCCTGCGCCGCAAAGGGTTAAATATCTAATGTTATAAAATATAATCTGTATTCCGGGGCTCCACTCTTTCACTTTTTTGAATAGAAATATTTATTAATCATTTGCAGTATTTTTCTCTAATTAAATAATCGAAAAATTATTTTATATAAATAGGTAATATTCAAAATGTGACTACGTCGAGACTTGGTATAATTTATCATATGCAGAGTTGCCAACCTAATCAGGAGGACTGTTAGGACCTCCCCTTTTTCCGCACAACTTAATTTTTTTTTCTCTGATTGAATAATAGAAAAATTATTTTATATAAATAGGTAATATTCAAAATGTGACTACGTTGAGACTTGGTATATTTTATCATATGCAGAGTTGCCGACCTAATCAGGAGGATTGAAAAGAGAAACCTAATCATTGGAAAAAAAGGGGCGGGTACCAGCAATCCCCGGATTAGGTTGGCAACTATGCATATGTAATATTAATTATTTTTTAAAAAAAAAAGTGATCTATTTATACATTAGATTTAAAAGGCAATATCTCGTAATTCTGATTTAGGTTTGTAAATTTCCTATTTAAATTCAATGAATGGACGAGAACTGTAAGTTGTTAAACTGAGATTCTTGAGTTTTACTTGGTATTCGTTTCCCCTCGGAAAATTAAGCTACTATTTTAAGAAACATTTCTTTTATTTCACAGTAGCTAATATATTATTAACAATAAAACTGTACATTTTATTGCGGCCCATTTTAAAATCGAAAGTGAGATAACATGATTATTGCACCCAAGGGAATAATAAACAAACAGAATTTTTCTACTGAAAGGTTATTATCTTTAAAATGTTATATTCCTGCTTCTTATTTATTTTTTCTCATGTTCTTAAGAAGAAAGTGCTGAATTCGTAAAATTTTTCTTATCTTAGTTTTCGACGAAATTACGATGAATACGATTTGATCATATTTAGAAAATACATATCAGTCAATGTGCCTGTAGGTCTGCGCGTTATCAAAATTTTGTGATGTCTTATCTCAAGAAAACACGCATAGAATTCAACGAACTTTTATATTTGATTCCACAAAACATAAATTTATCTGATTAACATTCGGCATGTAATAGTCAGGAGATCGGGTTGCTCAGGAGAGATTGCTTTATGAGTGAAGGCTATATCTTAGCTTCTAATACTGTATAAGTACACCAAACTTGATAAGGGAGAAAGCTATAATAAAATATATACTTATTCAATTTAGGTGTGTATTGACCGCCAGGCAGCACTACTATTCCCCGCAAACTTCGTAATATATTTGGTAGCCATTACTTAGTTTCAATGGCATGGTATCTGAACCTTATATTTAAATTACGTACTAGAAAATACGCCATGCGGATTAAATTTTGGAGTGTACGACAGAGGTCTGCACAGGCCGGGCTTGCGGCTCGAGCCCGAGCCCGGCCTGACCCTCGGCCGGGTTCGAGTCGAATTTTTCAATCTGTTCTCGGGCCAGGCCGGGTCCGGGCTTAAATTTTTTTAAAGCTCGGGCCGGGCCGGGCTCGGTATTTTTCTGTATACTCGGGCCGAGCCGGGCCTGAATGAAATTTTTCCGGGCCGTGTCTGCCCGAATCTTTTTCTTCTTTTTCGAAAAAGGAAAATTATAAAATATTTCTTCAGTCATTTATTTCACATAATTTTACGGGCTGGCATATCACACAAAATTTTATTTTGTTAAAAAAATGTCTGTAGCTTCAATTTAATTGTTTATCAGTCTGTCTGTTCGCGATCTGATTTTCCGCCAATATTTTAAGCATGTCTCGAAATTAATATATTTTATTTCAAGTAATATTAAATGGTTTCCTTTTTTAAAATAGTATGCATGTCACTACTAGTTTGCGCACATGTTCAAACAAATGAAATTAGATACGTTACTGTGTATAAGGCTTTGCGCCCTATAGTCTGTAGAGTTTAGGTAGTATGAAGGCTATATAAATCCTGCTGCTGTAACTTTTTCTCTAAACTTCTTTTTCTTTTCTGCAGTGCACTGAATGAAAGTAGCATCATTTTTAGCATGTACAAAAGCCTCTTTTCTATAGAATATGGTTGGATTACCATTAAAATTTTGTTTACCGGATCACATGAAATATTCGTATACATCACCATCACGGTACATAAGAGGAAATGGTTGAACATGCATTTTTAGTAGTAATAACCATTTTAAATACCGTCCTACATACTTGCCAACCTAACCCGGAAGATTGTTAGTTCCCGCCCCTTTTTGTACAGCACTTAATTTTTAGAATAATTCTCTTCAAATATATTTACGATTAAATAAGAAGAAAAAGACTCTAAAAAAACACTGGTGTGAAAAAATAGGCGAAAAGGGGCGGGACTAACAATCTTCCGGGTTAGGTTGGCAAGTATGGTCCTATACTTTTTGATGAGTGCTAATATTTTCGATTTGATTTTCTGTCTGTCTTTGTGCCTTCTGTACGTCTGTAATAATGAACTTTTTTTATATATAATTATCTTGTAAAAGTTCAGCAGTTTTGTTAAAGAAGACTCTATTGATTCGCTGTATAAAACCTCTGCAAAACACATACTAAAAATCTTTTTCATAGAAAAGCATGCACTTTCTTTTTCATATTTTTGAATCGGGCCGGGCCGGATCGCATATATACAATCTTTACTCGAGTTTGATAATGGAAGAATTTCAGTACTCCTGATTCGCTGTTTCCTTCACTATCAGTTCTGACGTCATGCCGTGCACAATCAAAATTATTTTTGTCTTAAAGATTTTGTATTTTAAAGCCAAAATGTTTGTCTGTTCAGAAACAAATCTACCATTTTCATTTTCTATAACTGAATGTCGTTATTATGCGCCGCAATATTAAAATTTAAGAGATTGCGAAAAATAGGTTAAAGAATTCGGTTAATTTAACAATAATAAATAAATTAAACAACTTTCAATCCTTCTGTGGAAAAATTTACTTTCTTCTGATAGTTACCATTCAGAATTTGATTGTAATGTATTTGAAATTTTTATAATCTGAAAAGGATGCTTAAATGTTAATCAAAGTGAACTATTTAACATGTAAAATTATTTTAGGTTTAGTTTTTACCTAACTTTTATTCGCATATTGATATTTAAATATATTAATAAAAGGTTTGAATTAAGAACCAATTTTTTAATTTTAAATAATTATTATTTTGTATTGATTACAAAATTTGACTTTTAGAAATTTATAAAATAGTCTTTTTTTTCTTTTTCTTCTTTTCTTAGGTCATTATAATTCAACAGAATAAAACTATAGCTTTGGCGCCATCTTTTAGTTCATTAACGCACTAAAAGATTTAATTTTATTTATTTACTTATGGAAGTAGTCGCAATTTCTTTTTCTTTTTCTTGCATTTGCACAGACATTATACACACGCACAAATACTATATGCTATGCTAATTAAAATGGTTCAAAATAAAATAAAAATTTTAATTAAAAAATCATAATTATTAATCACGGTATTTCGAATTAAAAATTTTTAAAAGCAAAATAATTGAATTTACTTTATTAATGTCTGATTATATTTATAATTTTAAGTTATTTAATAAATTATCCTACCTATGACAATATGTTAGACTGCCAAATGTCTGATGACATTTGACATCTTAAAAATGTATACATAGGCTTCAACACTTTGCGATATTTCATTGCATATTTGATAATATTTTATAAAACTTTGATTGAAGAAGAAATTACGTATTAACATTTTTAGAGTGCTAAGTGAATGATTTTCAACCTCTAAGACAAAATTTGGCCTCCTAATAAATAGAATGTATACAATAAGCTTCAATGAAAGATTAATTTGCTCATTTCTACTTTCTGAGCGTACATCATATAAAGATTGTAATCATTAAAATAAATAAAGAAAGAAAGAAAGAAAAAGAAAAGAAAAAAAAAAAAAAGAAAGAAAGAAACGATTATGAGACTTTGAGATAGATGTATCTATACATTTTAAGGACCCCTGAATTCATTGTCACCATTTTTATGGTGAATTTATGTATGTGTGTAAGTGAACACGATAATGTCTTTACGATTTAATGGATTGAACTGAAAATTATTAGGTGTGTTATAGGTCACCGACGCACGACACAATGGAAAATTCTTTATTATTATGGGCTATGGATTAAAATTATTTAAAGTGGGATATCTAAACGCCTTATCGCCTTATTCCCTTTTTTATGTTTTATATATTTTAATATTCTTAAAACGAATTTCAATTAATTTGATTCCGTAGGCCGTAACATATAAGAACCATATTTTTTACCTTTATAATATATTTATATAAGTCCTGCACTCATAAAAATTTATATAGTTCTTGCGAAGATGGTATGTAACATGCCTATTTAAATTTACCTTAATCGATTATTGAGTTTATGATTACGCATTTCAAATATTTTAAAATGCGTCATATGGCATAATAATAAAGATTCTTCTATGTGTTCTTGTAAAAATATTACAAATTCCAGACATTAAAATGGTTACAGGTCATGCGACAATGACTTTATAACATACCTACCAGCTTTTAACTGAATTTGATAAAGCGCTCGGACACTATCGTGTTCAATTGAGCACACTTCCATACATCACCAAAGAAATCGCAAATTCAGAAACCCTCAGAATTTATAGGTGCATTACAATTTCATATTTATAGTATATGGTTGAAAAATATTAAATTGGACAGGTTAAGCAAATTAAACAATACAAATATTTTTCTTTAACAAAAAAAAAAAAAAAAAAAAAAAAAAACTGAATAACCAGGGATGTCTTTATTTCAATTTAAAGGTAATTTTAACACCATTTTAATAATTTACACAATTTTTTATTTATTTTTTTATGTATTTATATTTTTATGAGGAGGTGTGGGAGGAGAGGATTGAAGGCTAATTTATTTGGAGACATTTAATTATCATTTTAATTATGTTTAATAACTACGTATGGATCTTAAATAATTTTTCTTTGTTTTTTTCTTTTTTAAAATAAAATAAAGTAAATAAATAAATAAATAAATACAGCGAGGGGCAAAGAGAGGACTATTTCTTTCAAACAGCAAACAGGCTTTCTCACCATTTTACCATATATCATCATGAAAAATCTATAATAATAAAAGGAAAGGTTTGTCTGTCTGTCCGTCTGTTCATTTATACGTTCAGCCCCTACTGAACGCAGAAGTACAAGAATTGACATACTGATGCTCTGGAGCCTTTCCGAGTTCCTCCTGAAAGCATAATTTAAAAATTTTAATTAGTTGTGGAGATATTAATTAAAATGTCCACTCATGTCTAATCTAAAAGCGATCTCAATGACTGAGAATTTACCGCCATTGCATAAAAAAAAGATATTTTAACAGAGTTAAAATTAGAAAAAGTGGAAAATAAATTAGAAATATTTGTCCGATCGTTACGATTTCGGTACCAAATGAAAGGAAAATTTTTTCTGAATTTAAATGTGCAAGTGGCTTATCTGTACAACAATTAGATTTTTTAAAATTAACTAAAGTATGAATTTTTTGTGGCAACATCATTTCAAATGTCAGTCTACCGTCTGCCATGAAAAAGGAAATGATAGTAACCGAACAAGATGTCACGTGTTTTACAGTGGGGATAAAAATTGCAATTTTCAAACTTTTTCAAAATTTCATTCACGTTACATTTGAATTAATATTCGGCTTAGACAGCATATTATAAAGCTACTGTTCAATGTTCATGAAAATATCCGGATAAACAAAAAAATTAGATTAAATTTTGTTTTATATTTTGCAGTATATATTTTAAATTGAGATATGCCGTTGAAATTTCGTAATATTTGGTTTTAACGCCCGATAATTCGATTCTGAATATTTTTGAAAGTGTAGAATTATTAGGAAGGGCTTGAGGGGGAGGGGGGGGGGGCGAAGGAAAAAAAAAGAGTTACAGCGTTTGAAATTGGTATTAGTATTAGGTTCTAAAGAAAGATACATCGATTGCGAATATTTTCAAGTGTAAAATTATTAGAAGGGACGGAAAGGGGAGGGGGGAGGGGCAAAAACGTAGAAAAGGAACGGTTGTTTCGGAGAAAGCAACGGAAAACCCAGAACGCCTTTATTCTTTTATATTTTGCAGAGTTTCCAATTCTGATACTCCTTTCCCATTTCATACTATTGATTTTTAACAGTATTTAGCCCGGAATTACGCAAGTTTCGGAGAAAAGCACGAAAAAGTCAGACATAAGTCGTTTTATAATAGTGTTTATATCATTTTTGTATCTCAGCTTCTAATAAGCATAATTTCAAAAGTAATATGTCATTTTGAAACTTATTTGAATTGAATTTCACGAGTAGACGCCACAAATTTTTGTCACCTTCCATTAACCGACTACCGTAAGTAATGGAATTCGAGATTTCACATGATTTACGCGTTTTAAGGTGTCCTGATTAGTTTTTTTTTTTTTTTAAATCTCAACTACTAATTAAAATAATTTTACAAGTAATACATTATTTGAAAGCCTTGTTGATTTGGAATTGAACAGTAGATTACAGAATTTTCTACCGCCAGATGGCGCTGTAATATTTTAAAATTTTAATATTTCGAATTCTGAATATCATTAAATTATTTTTAATACATCATCCGAAAGATATTTTAAAGAGCTTTTATATTGTCGAAAGTGGAATTCGAGATTTCACCAGATTTACACGTTTTAAGGTCTCCTGATTAGGTTTTCTTTTGTATCTCAGCTACTAATTAAAATAATTTCATAAGTAATAAATCATTTTAAAGCTTTGTTGATTCGGAATTGGACAGTAGATTACAGAAATTTCTACAGCCAGATGGCGCTGCAATATTTTAAAATTTCAATATTTTGAATTCTGAATATGATTAAATTATTTTTAATACATCATTCGAAAGTTATTTTAAAGTACTTTTATGTTATCGAATAACCTACATTAAATTTATCCAATAGAGGGCGCTAATGGCAATTATTCGAGATTTCACCTGATTTATATGTTTTAAAATGTCCTCAAGGGGGCCAAAAAATCAGAAATTGAGTTAAACCGTTCAAAATTGGTATATATAGATTTTGGGTGCCTACAAGTCTTATGAGGCTATTTTCGAAATTGTAAAATTAAGGAGGCTCAGGAAGGGTGGTGAAGGAATACGCGCGCGCAGCGAGCGTATATATGAATTCGTGAGCACTGCACGCACACGGGTCTACGCTGACGAAGGCAGAGGGGACCCGGTGTGAGTTTTTACCCGATCAGAAATGATTTTTTTTTTATTCTTTTTCTTAAGAATAGAAGTTTATGAGTAATAACATGGAATTTTGAGAATTCATAAGGGTTATGAAGGAATACGCGCGTGCAGCGCTCATATATATGCATTCGTGTGTGTGCATCGCGCACGGGTCTACGCTGCCGAAGGCAGTGAGGACCCGGTGCGACATTTTTCCCGATCAGAGGTTTTTTTTTTCTTTTTTTGTTTCACATGATAAAAATTAATGCAATTTTGAGAATTCATTAATTAATAATGATTCATTTAAAAATAGTGACCAGCGAAGCAGGCGTAGCCTGCTAGTATAGTAATAAATGAAATGTGTCGTAATTAAATAAATCTCAAGAGAAAACTTATAATTAAGTAAATAATTACTTGAACAATGATATAGTGCATTTCTTACATTCATATCGATTACGCCATATATTTTTTTAAATAAATCTTTTGCGATAACTTAATTGTCTTACCGGTAAAATAATATTTTTATTCTACTAATTCATAATATTTTTAAGATTTTACGCTTTTAAAGAATCTTATTTTAAAATTCAAAAATATACACAAATTTATGCCTAATTAAATTAACAGAAAGACATTAGTTTACAAATATAAAATAGGTATTCTATAGAGCAACAGATGGCGCCACTACACATTTTTAAATGCTTTTAAACAATTAGGTAATAATGTCTAGCGCAAAATTGTTTATGATTTAAAACACATTAAAAATAAAAATTACTTGGATATTTAAACTCGAATAATTTGGTGTATATTTATTTGACAAGTAAAAAAATATTTTTAGAAAAATATATAAACATAGAATCGCTTTGCAATTTTTTTTCGTTTAATTCATCTATCTATCTGTAACATCTTCTAAATTTTTACTTTTTACGTATAGTAATAGTATTCCCTGAAGAAGATTTAACTTTATTAGAAAATGGTAATGGAGATAGCAGATTTGTTTTTGAAAAGAAAGATATTTTACCGAAAGATAAAGGGGAAAATGTCTCTGCTACAGAATGTTTCTCTGAATGTAAAGCATGACGTCAGAGCCGACTGTAATGGAAACAGCGAATCAGGGGTACTGAAATTCACCCATGATCAAACTCGTGTAAAGCTTGTATATATGCGGCCGGGTCGGGCCTGATTTTATCGGTTTTTGTCCGGGCCGGGCCCGGGCTGATTTTTGCAATTTCATTCCGGGCCGGGCCGGGCCGGGTAAGCAAAGCTTTAGTACGGGCCGAGCCGGGCCCGGGCCACAAAATTCCGGCCCGTCCAGACCTCTAGTGTACGAGTAGACAATCTACCAATGCTATGCAGCATTTTCCACAATTTTTCAACTACAATTTCCGTGATAAACATCTAGTGAATGTAATCGCACTGAACTTAATAATGAATATGCATATTATGCAAAACTGGGACAGAAAGGTATTATAAAATATATACTTATTAAATATGGGTGTATGATGACCGTCAGGCAGCGTTAATCTGTTAATCGCCGCAAACTTCATATTATATTTGATAGCCATTGCTTAGTTTCAATGACATGGTATCTAAACTCGATATTTAAATTGCTTACTAGAAAATACGCAATGCTGATTAAATTTTGGCTTGTAGACAACCCGGTAGACAACCATTTTTCGTGATAGACGTCTAGTGAATGTACTCGCACTGATCTTAATATTTAACATGCATATTATGCAAAACTATGAATTTTTCGGTGGTATTTTCTGGAAAGTGGCGCTGATATACTACATACTTTTTCAATTTTTTGACCACGTGTAAGATGTTAATGGTGATAAATTATGTTGATTATTACTGTTATATTATATTTATTACATTTTATATATTTATATATTTATTGCTTATTAACTGGTAAGGGGCGTGTGTACTATTTTGGTGTGGTAGGCGTCACATGCATACCAACGCAGAAAACGTTGATTATTAGGTAGCAATAAATTTAAAATTTTCTCATCCATCAGAGTGTCCTGAAAAAGGTCGGAGAGTACGACCCCAGACGTACACAAAAGTTATAAGCATTTATAAGTTATTATCCGTAAAATTTACAAAAATATCTCTACCATCCCCTTTTTAGATACAGATGCTTTAATTGAGCTTATTTCTTTTTGTTTAACTTCCAACCGTTTTAACTTTAATAATTATTTTTATCAACAAATTAATGGCATTGCTATGGACTCCCCTATTTCAGTTCGAATTGCGGAAATTGTTATGTAATTTATTGAAAATCAAATGAATTCTGATTTACATGAAAAAATTCATTTTTGGCGTAGATATGTTGATGATATTTTTGTTATTACTGATAATCAACATATTTTAAGTATTCTTAATTATGCTAATTCCGTTAATCCAACAATTCAATTTACTTTAGAACAGGAAAAATATAATAAAATCCCCTTCTTAGATATTTTAATTGGACGTTTACTTTCTAATACTCATTTTAAATTTATTACTTCTGTTTATAGGAAACCTACATTTTCAGGCTAATATTTAAATTTTAATTCAGTGAACCCCTTTTCACACAAGTCTGCTGTCTTCCAATTAGAATTAAAAAGATTTTTTTTTTTACTTAAAACGTAATAATTATCCCCTTCACTGTCTTAAAAGAAAATTAAATGAATACGACTTTAACTTTGATAATCACGATATTAACTCCTCAAAATCACCTAAATCTTCAATTACTATTATATAATATAGAAAATTTTCTGAATCTGTAGCAAAAGTTTTACGTGCTGTTCTGCGCCCAGTAAACCTTAATTTCTGATCCGTAATTTCCTTTCAAATTTTAAACATGTTATCGCCCCTTTTCCCGTGCAGGAGTTATTTATAATATTCCTTGTAAAGCTTTCAATTCTGTTTATATTGGTGAAACTCGCCGTTCCCTTCATACACGAATTCTCAAACATAAAAGAATTTTAAAAATCACGATATTCGTTCTATAATTGTCCAACATTCCATAGAAACCGACGATCTACCTGATTTTGACAATACTAAAATAATTGTATCTAACTGTTCAAATTATCATTCTAGAATTTTCCTTGAGAGCTGGTATTCGAAAGAGCATTTTTCACCTCTTCATCAGGCATGCGCAGTCCCTGCCGAATACGCTGTGCTTTCGTAGAAGAAATCTATTGTTCATCTCAACCTTCTCAAATTTTACTTTTGATGAGGAGCCTAAATTAAGGCTCGAAACGTTTAAATTTATGTTGAGTGTATTTTAATATTTTAATGTATATTGTCACAAATTTAAATGTAATTATAATACAATCTAATAAATCTATTACTCGCATAAAAAATGTCACGAAATTAGCGATATGTATACGGCAGAACATGAATAGTGGTTGTTCCAGAATGTTAATCAACAACTTGCTGAATAATCCTTTTCCTACCGACGGTACTTGGTAGATAAAAGGTATTTTGTAATTTAAAAAGCGGTTAAAATCTAATTTATGGAAGAAATATCAAAGTTATTTATAAGAATAGACCGCATATTCCTCACTTTAATCTCACTAGATGTCATTAGACCATAGCCTCCTTTACTAGATGCCTGTCGCGTAGCTCGGAAACTAGGCAACAGTTTAAGCGGTAGACAGCGCCACATGATACAGACTGCGCTACTTTTTCAACAGCCCCCCAAAATATTTAAAAGTGGGATATGATATACATAAAAGGCGAATAGAATCGAAGAAACGTCTGTTATATATATTGTGTATCACTTCTTTAAATTATTGGTGAGAGTTGAATAAACAAGTCCCATAATCTGTACTGGGTGGCGCGTCTACCGCTTCAACTGTTGCATAGTTTCCGAGCTACGCGACAGGCATCTAGTTAAGGAAGCTATGATTAGACTCTACATGTAGCCGTTTTTGTACCAGAAATGACTTTATAGAGTGCTGTTGCTGTTTTTGCTTGGCATTTTTTACAATCTTCATGTCTAATATAATTATTTCCTATGTTATCTCAAGAATCTACTACCAATATTAGGGGAAAATATAAAGAACACAAAAAGGAAATACGTTTTTACAGTTTTTTAAGGTCAAAATATCTTTTTCTACCTTAATGTACCAATGGTATATTAAAAAACCACTTTACAAAATCCTCATTCATTATTAAGATTCGGTAATATCAGGAGCCGTACTCTCCGCCCTTTTTTCAAGACACGCTCAAAGGTAAGAAATTTCTATCTTTTTTGCCCCTACTAATATCATCATACTTGCCAACATACTAATTAATATTTCGAAGTATTGTTAGCCCCGCCTTTTTTTCCACAAATATTTTTTTAGAGTATTTTTCTTCTTATTTAATTGTAATTGCATTTGAAAACTCTTACTCTAAAAATTTACTGGTGAGCAAAATAGGGCGGGACTAACAACACTACGGAATATTAATTAGGATGTTGGCAAGTATGTTTCGTGCAGAAATTCTTCTGAAGTATTCATTTTAATGTCCCATGATTTTACAAGTTGGAAATTATTTTATAAAATTAGTGGTAGCAATAATTTTGAAAATTTTTCATTCACGAGATTCTCCTGAAAAAAGGGCGGAGAGTACGACCCCTGAGTAATATGCATAATTTTTATTCCAGATATCTTTAAAAAACACTCTTTAGTAACTAAAGAAATATATTTCAAATACGCTTTTTGTTTGTTGTTTCATAATACGTTAGATAAACTGTTGGACAACTTAAAAACATATAAATTTATATTCTTTCTTTTTTTTACAAATTACGATAGAAATTTAATTTTATGTTTACTCAAATTTAAAAGCTAAATGATTGAACTAATATTTTTTGTAGAATTAAAAGCTTATAAAGCACGTATTTTTCAGTATAAATTTTTAATTTTTGTCACGTTCAGTTTTATATTTTAAAAGTTTTTACACAAGTTCTTATGTAAATATCGGTATAATTCTATAATATATTAAAAATTCTGATATAAGGTTATAAAATATGTAAAAACGCTGCAAATAATTTCCTTTCAGCTGTGTATGATATTCAAAAATCCTATTTGCTCAATTTTCAAAGGTATATTTAAGATACTTTAAATTAAAATTAAAGTTTAAAAAGCAAATATTTTACAGAATAAATATTTAATTTAGTCATGTTCAATTTTGTTATTAAATATATATGTATACACAAGTTGCCTTAAACAATTACAATTCTACGTCAAAATAAATTTCAATAGATTATTTAGATATTTGCTTTTTTTTTTTTTTTTTTTTTTTTTTTTAATACAGAATAAAAGTAAAAGATTCTTACTGAGTAAAGTTTTGTTAATCCGGGAAATATTTTTCCTGTTTTCGTTTCATCGAAAAACTTAATTAAATTTCTGCTGAATTTTCATTTTAATTCAAAAATATATGCTGAAAATGCAAAAGTTTCTTGTTTTATACGTAAAATTTTAATGCAATTATTCGAGTTCATTTGAAATGATGGAATTAATATGGTTCATTAAACATCCACATTATCTTTAAAACTTCATTAGAGAAAGGAGTTTTCCTTCACTCATTTATTTAATTTATGCATATTTTTACAAATATGATAAAATTTATTTTCAACAAAAAAATATTCTTTCTTCCTTTTTTTTTTTTTTTTTTTTTTTTTTTTGGTAGAATTTTCTTTTAGGAAATATTTGGATGGACGTAATTTACACACCTGCAAACTAATTAATATCCGGAAGATTGTCAGTAACCGCCCTTTTTCTTCACACCAGTCTTTTCTTAGAGTATTTTTCTTCTTCTTTAATCGTAATTGCATTTAAAGAAAATTTCTCTAAAAATAAAGTGGTGTGGTAAAAGGGGCGGTTCTAAAAATTTTCCGGAACATTAATTAATATGTTGGCCGATATGAATTTATATACATGCTTGTATATACACAGAAATAAAAATATACTATGTAGAAACCAGAAATATTTTGTTACATGTACCGAATTTATTTGTTGTTTTAACCGATATTCGATTAATCTCCGAACTGATTAGCCAACCGCTACAATTGAAATTTAGTGGTAGGCAGGGCGCGAAATTTCCGCTCGCCATTGGCGAGTGGAATTTTTACTGTGGCGAGAAAAAATTTGGTCTAGTTATAGATAGAATTCATTCTTTTTATAGATTTAAATATGGAAAAATCTTGCCATCTTATAACCTAATATTTAGCTGGAAAGGAAAAATGCTTAGTGCATGCTTAACGAAACTGCTCTTCGGCAGTTTCGTATCTCCCACTATGATTTCTCCAAGCAGAGGAAGAATAGACGTGCAGAGAACCTCTTTGCCCGTCGCCCACTATCCAGCAGAAGAGAAATGTGAAAGTTTGCCTATGTAATATTGGCGCATGAAAATGAGCCCGAGCCCTTTTAAAGATACTATGCCTATGTTTATAATGATTTTTGATTATAGATGATTATGAGAGAGGATGATAAACGACACACTTTTAATATATATAATTTTAAGTATATTTGTAAAAGCATTTCAAATAGTTAGGGAAAAAAAGAAAAAAGAACTCAAAATGCGCAAAAAAAAAAAAGGAAAAAAAAAATGACAACCATTTTGTGGCGAGTAAAACTTTTTTTTCGGCGAGTGTAATCTGAGTTGAAATTTCGGGCCCTGCTGGTAGGTATTGGATAAAAAAGTCTTTGAATTTTGCAACACTGTTTACAGTGAGATTTATGTTGACAACTTTTATAATTTATTCCGCAGAATTGTTAGTCCTGCCCTTTTTTCCACACCATATATTTTTTAGTGTAATTTTCCTGAATAGCTAACTACAATTCATTAACACTTTCGCGACCGCATGTTTTTGTCTTTTTCACAGTAAGACCCGCCTGTGGGCGTTATTCTCCTCAGTTACAATATTTCAGAACAAAATTTCCCGTATTCATATTTATATTACAGATGGATATACATTATAGTTACACTCTTTCTAATCAAATCATTTATATTCATAGTATTTTGATAGTACAAATATGAATATTGGGTATGTTGTATTTTTAAGAAATAAATAACATACAAATTGCGAAAGAAACGCCCACTGGTGGAATTAGAGATTCATACTTGCCAACCATCTCATTAATAACCGTACAATTGTTAACGCCCCCTGAAAAACGCCCCTTTTCTCACACCACTATATTTTTAGAGTGATTATCTCCAAATGTTGTTACGATTAAGTAAGACTAAAATTACTCTAAAAAATTATTGGTGGGAAAAGAAAGGCGGGTACTAAAAATTGTACGGTTCACAATGAAGTGTTTGGCAAATATGAGAGATTTACAAATGATGTGAATCTACGTCAGCGGTCGCGAAAGTGTTAAGAAGAAAATTACTCTAAAATAAAGTGATATGAAAATAAGGCAGAGCTAACAATGAGATCAGTTTTCGAGTTACTTTCTTCCGGTCCCGCTTCCTATTTTCGTTAAAATTTGGCAAACTCATTTGTTCGCTAAAAATCAACAATTACATATGAAACGGCATTTAAAAGAGATATGTGCAGAGTTTGAAAAAAAAAAAAAAAAAATCAGTGCGCAGTTTTGCACGTGCGAGACCTGAATCAAAACCTATCGAATCAAAAAGTATGTTAGTTCATACCCTCCTTAACTAGATGCCTGCCGCGTAGCTCGGAAACTCGGCAACAGTTGAAGCGGCAGACAGCGCCACCTCGTACAGATTATGGGACTTTTTTATTCAACTTACCAATAATTTAAAGAAGTGATACATGATATGTATAATCGGCGTTTCTTCGATTCCATTCGTCTTTTATGTATATAACATCCCACTTTTAAAAATTTTTGGTGGCTGTTGAATAAAAAAATCACGCAATCTGTACCAAGTGGCAATGTCTACCGCTTCAACTGTTGCCCAGTTTCCGAGCTACGTGTCAGTCATCTAGCTAAGGAGGCTATGGTTAATTTTCCTGCAGTAGCCAATTGAAGGACGTCTAAGAGACAGTTTGTATAGTAATATTTATAAAAATAATTGCAGCCATTTTCAAGATATGGAATTAAATTAAAATTCAGTAATTTTCCCGCCATTTCATGTTACACATACGGTTTTCCAATTTCTGCCAAAAGTTTGCAAATTATACACATCGGAACTGTCTAAAGTATGAGAGTTCGTCGTTCTCTCATTTTTTCGTTTCGCCGATATGATAGTTTCAACTCCTCCCCCCCCCCTCACACACACACACACATATAAACATTGACCAATTTCTAAAACTCACTTTTTGGAGTCAAGAGACCTTAAAAAATCTAAATGACGCGAAAACTCGATATTAAATTATTTGATCTAATACAATTAATTCATTATCTAAAATAGTCGGGTAATGAAAGCATACAAACAAAAAAAAAAAAAATTTTTTTTGATTGAATAGAAAACACTAACTCTTTTCCTGTTTTAATGACAAAATAAAGAAATGTAAAATGTTTTGTTAGCATGCAAAAATTTCTATTGGTTAAGATAACTGTTTAAACTAATAAACAATTCAGTCATATGCTAGCACAATTTTTTCGTTTATTCGCTGACAAATATACAAACTAAAATATCTGATCTGGAAAATGATCTGAAGATTTATGCATGAGCATTGACCATAGATAATATTTCAGGGAAATCGGATATTGTTATTTAAAATGTTTAAACTGTGTGAGATGTTTTAGTATTACGACTATCCCACAGAACTTTATATATGCATTCAGTTCAAAACATTATTCCAAATCGCAAGACTTGTAGTCCCCGCCATTTTTTAGGATATTTTCCATCACTATTTTTAAACAATAATCTTCTCATAATTACAAACTTATTTTATGGAAAAATTTGCCATTCAGTATTAGCGATGGAGAAGCCTCGAAACGAACCAGGTACTTCCCTTTTTGAACGAAGCACTTCCCTTTTTGTAAGGACTCTGCATCATCTTTTTAAAAACAAAAATCTCTTTTAAAGAAACCCAATAAATATACCAATTTTCTTAACAGAAAAAGTGGTGGAAGAGTCTTTATAAAATGGCTGGTCCTACAACCTACCTTTTTAACAAACCTGCCTTTTAAACGGTAGGAATAAATATTTCTCCAGTGAAATATTTACTAAAGATTGAATCCTTTTTATTGCGAAATTTATAATCTATCAAAGAATGTATAGATAGCAGATTTTATATATTTAAATATATTTCCAAATAGACGTGTTTCTACAGCATATAAAATTGTGCTGTTAAACACTGTCTGTTTATCTAAACACAGTTTGTAATGTGTTCTTACTATATGTTGTATTATAATTCTCTGAATTGAATGTTATAAAATGAAGTCAAACTATTGACTACCCACTGAGTTTCAGCTGATTAAATACTTTAATTAAGTTTGCCTTTTGCAGGGCTAATCTGAAGTATTCATATTCAAAGGAGTCTGTAATCCTGTTTGTATATTCAGATAAGATTCATTTCACATTGCAGTCTTCAGATGAGAATTCAAAATTTGCACTTCGAATGCATTTTGCTTAGTCAAGAAGTGTTATATTTAGATTTAATCAAAACAAACTTTTCACAGTCGTAAGTTTATTTAAAACAGTTAGAAGTGTGGTATTTCGCTGAAGTGAATAATTGAATAATTAATTCTACAAACAACTCAGTATTCAGTTTCGATGGCTTAGTTTGATAAACTCCAAACAAGTATTGGAGTTTATGACATTTCATGTGCTGTCTTAAATGTTCTAATCAGATTTAAATCGTTTGATATTTGAATTGGAAATCATATTTCTTATTCACTGTTGTTTACTGCATGTATTTAATTAGAATAAATTGCTAAATATTTAGCTATTATTTCTACGATTTTTGTCAAAACTTTATTATTTACTTATTTGGTTTTTGAAAAAAAAATTGAATTCTTTTTTTTTTTTTTTTTTTTTTTTCTTTTTCAGTTAATGAAATATTTTTTTTTTTTTTTGCCGGGAAAGTATACCATTCATATAGTTGTATCCGACGTAACTCATTTTGGGCCGGGCTTTAAAATAGATGAAAAGATAGAATAAATTTCACTAAACTAAATACAATACTACAATAACCCTTTGCCGGTCCTATTCATTTTCGCTCCTCTGGTCAATGTTACCCAATTAGGTACTTTTTTATTCAAATCCATTTGCTAAGTTTTAACCCCTTCCTTCTCGCTCCCTTGATATTCACGGGCTGTGACCACGCCCCACGTGTATTTTTCCTTTAACATTTTAGGGTACATGAAAAGCACCAGCCAGTACCAATCTATATAGAATGTATTTGAAAATATGTACAGAATAACTTTATATATTATTCATACATTTATTTTCAATCTATTTTTTGTAATTAGACAAAAAGGTGGACTTTATGGTTGTCTTGAAAAAATTGCGACCATTAAGGGGTTAACCATAGCTGCCAACATTTTTAATCTTTAAATCAGATTTAACACCAGTATCTATAAAAAGGAGTCTGTCATGTATATTTTCGGCGAATAAATAAACTGAAATCGTTTATAAAAACTTTCCGGTATGAAGTCTCCGTTGAAATAACGGAGACTTGGCACCTATGGGTTAACTATAATGGTTGCCTAAACACTTCGAATGTTATTCGTCCATCAAATATTACCATTCAAAATTATTGGTGGCAGTTAAATAAAAAGATTCTTAAATTCGGCAACATACTTTAGAATGCTTTAGAGCATTAGGGCCAGCAATGGGTTAATGTTGATGGAAATTTTATTAGTTATTTACTAGATATATTGTTTATCACCTCAATGTACTATAATTCCTTTAGATGTCCCATACTTAAAACAATTGTGCTATTTATAACATTTTAAATAGGAACTTGTAATTGTAAGCTTAAATAGTATATAGTCGAACCTCGTT
Source organism: Salticus scenicus (assembly GCA_963930645.1). NCBI lineage: Eukaryota > Metazoa > Arthropoda > Arachnida > Araneae > Salticidae > Salticus > Salticus scenicus. The sequence goes on along the minus strand of OZ005662.1, from coordinate 139,841,435 downwards.
AACGCGAATTACTTTTAACATGAACCGTTTCTACAATCCCCGTCAAAATGAAGATTAGTTTAGTTATATGAAGATTAGTTACTGATAGCATGAACTACTGATAACATGAACAAATTTTTTTATCCCCCTTGAGATTCAAGTTAACGAGGTTCAACTGTGTATCATTTTCATTAAAATCTGGAAATATGTACGAACAGTAGAGGCGGGCAGACGGATAGATAGACAGCCGGACAGGGAAAACAGATGGATAGACTAATTCAAATTATAATCATTCTTAAACATTATTAGACAGCTTTAAAAAATTTATAGGGAAATGTAATTTCAGCAATTTCCTATTATAGCCCTTAACCCTTTCACGCCTACTATCATGCATACATGCCAGCAAAAAACGCACTCATTTCCCAGCTGACAGATCAGCATGCTAAGGCTTTTCTCGTTCACCCCCCAAGCATCATACATTTCTGCCACAGTATCCTACTGTATTTTATACACTGTAATTTTTGAAACACGATGGCATTGTATGTCCATAGGAATTCAAATACTGATCCATAGAATTTGACACGCGTTTGCGGCTCTCGTCGGAAAAAGGTTAATATATCTGAAGATTTTTGTGAGGACGCGTAAATCGCAATACTGCTATTCTGTAGAAAACATACATTATGCAACCGATAACTTGTTTATTCCAAACTAGACGCCTTCGGCGACCAGCTGGTTCGCGAACTTTGAAAAGCGCGACTTTACGAAACACTCGCTCGGTGGCGCCTGTGACGCTTTTTTCCCGTTTCTGGTCCTATAACAGCTCATTGACATGTGAAAATAACTTTGTTGAAAAATTTAATCGCAGTAAATTCCCGCTCGGAAGCGTCTGCGGTGCCCTCTTCCCGTTTCAGTATCTGCAACAGCCTTTTCGCTCATCGTGTTACGATCTTTCAAAATTCCGAGATACAAAAGAAAACCTAATCAGGACATCTTAAAACATGTAGATCAGGTGAAATCTCGAATTCCACTTTCGATAATATGAAAGTACTTTGAAATATCCTTCGAATGATGTATTAAAAATAATTTAATCATAATTAGAATTTTAAATGTTGAAATTGAAAAATATTACAGCGCCATCTAGCGGTAGAAATTTCTGTAATCTACTGTTCAATTCCAAATCAATAAAGCTTTCAAATGATGTATTACATATGAAATTATTTTAATTAGTAGCTGAGATACAAAAGAAAACCTAATCAGGACATCCTAAAACATGTAAATCAGGGGAAATCTCGAATTCCACTTTCGATAATATAAAAGCCCATTAAAATATCTTTCGAATGATGTATTAAAAATAATTTACTCATAATTAGAATTTGAAATATTGAAAATTATTAAAATTAAATTTGTAATTAAAATGTAATTTTTTTGTTTATTGATGGAAATCGATAAAATTTCAACTGCAAGTTTGTCTTGTGATGTTGACGCTGTATAGTAAGTTTTGTGCGCGGGAGAGAAAAACTGAAGAATTTTGAAATTTGCAATTTTTAATCCCAATCAAAAAACATGTGACCTTAATCAGTAACAGATGTTTTTCTTTCTGCTCCACTCTCGAGACAGTCGTATGGGAGTTGTCATGGTAATCAAAATATCAAGTATTGTAATACGAATCGATCGGCAAACGCGATAAGCGGGATTCAGAATTTTATTAAAAAGTACAGGGATGCAGAAAATTAAAAAAATAACTGATTCATTTTTTGAAATAATCTTTCAATCTTTTGAGATCTGTTTTGTTCCATTGAGATCTATATACAAAATATATATATATCTAAAAGATTTTGAGTTATAAAATGTTTTGTGAAAAAATCGATGTTTCGTAAAATCTAAAAATTTGGATCGCTAATCCGTATTTTGTTAAAATTTTTATATGGTTCGAAAGAGAATTAAATGAACTTTCAAAATATATCGGTTGTTAAGAAATGGGACATTTACTCTTTCGTAGAGGACGATTCAAAAAAGACGATCGAGAAAAAGAGAAAAATTGGACCCTTTTTAAACCTCTTTTTTTTTTTTTTTTTTTTTTTTTTTTAAATATAAAATATCCGTATTTAAAAAAAAAAAAAAACTTGTGTCGTAAGAATCGGTAATAAATGCTCTTTCTCGTGGTACAGACGTATTTTCAATATTGAGGAGGGATCGCTTTACAAAAACGCGCGAAATTTTCCCTCTGTGCTTTTTCTTTGGAGAAACGCGCTGGATTCTACTTGGAGGGTGAAAAATATGGTCCGCTCGCTTTTTGATTAGACATAGGTTGACGTTTTAATTAATATCTCCGAAACTAAAATATTTTAATTCTGTTTTCACTATTCCCTCGGGAAGGCTTCTGAGCACCCGTATGTCAAATTTTATACCTCTATGTTCTGTAGGGGTTGAACGTGCACATGCTCAGACAGACAGACCCGGTATATATATATATATATATATATATATATATATATATATATATATTACAAAACTTTTCCTGTTAAATTAAACGGTAAAAAACTCAAAACTTCAAACTCAGATTGTATTTTCGGGTGGCAATCGATATTAAATAAACATGATTAACGTGTGCCTTAAAGGTAAACAAATCGGGAAAAAAATAAATCTGTGAAATTTGATAGATTAAAATATTAAATCGTAATCATAAAACTCTTTAGCATAGTGATTTGGAAAACATACCTCATATTCACACTTTTCCTAAAATGTGGGGTTTACTGTTCAGAATAGGAAAATTCTCCAACGACAATCTGTTAAAATTGAACCATAGATAAATTTAACAAATCAGCTTTAACATGTGTATTTTGTATTTATTTTAGTAAAAAAATTATTTCTCTATTAAGATTTTAGTTACAACCATTTTAAAACAATCCTTATTTAAATTATAAATATTTTGCAACGTTATCGAAAAATTTGACTAATAAATTGTTACTGTAGTAATTTACCGAATGTATAAAAAATGAACTTTATTTTTCTTTTAAATTAAAGTTGCATAGCTAAAAAATGTTTAGGTATACTTTAGTTACTTTCCTATTTATTCTGGAGTGATCGCTCAGCTCCTAAAAGTATTTTAATGGATAAGCTTTTTCCTTTGAAAATCTTTTGGTTTCCATGCAAGCTTAAAACATTTATCAAACTGAAAAATTCATTATTTAAAGCATCTCATGATTTTTGCATTTCCTTAAACCATAAATCATTTTGTTTTTCCATAGTTTAAAGCAAAAGTTTTCTCAATTGAATTTACTTGAGTATGGTTTTATAAAAAACGTTTTTTCTTCTAGATATATACTGAGAATGCAAAAATAAACAAAGCTTACAAATTTCTTGGCCTTCTTGAAATGAAATTAGCAATTTGTTAAGCTATTTACCATGGGAACTGTATTTTTATTTATTTTTTTTTCTAATAGTAAAGCATTGGTTATTCTAAACTATGTTTTACTCTCCATAAAATATCCTAGGAATTTAAACAGACGCTTTTAAAATATTGAGCATGGTATTTATGTTATAGTCTTTGCTATAAAAATGATTTAGTAATAAAATTATCTTAATGCTGCTTTATTTCACTATTTTATATGAGATTTTTATAATTTATTCGCTTTGACTTATTTTACCACTTTATGGTATTATTTTTCTCATTAAGAATCCCTGTTCTTAAGCAATGTGCTTTTTAAAAAATAATGACTAATTGTTACATTCATTATTCATTTACATTTACTTTACCGTAAACAGTAATGTCAATTTTACGGACTTTTTTATTCAATACCTTGAACCAGAGCTCCAGGAATTTCGAAAAAAAAAAAAAAAAAAAAAAAAAAAAAACTGGGCGCCAGCAAAAATTTTTTATAGCCAGTAAAAAAGTATCCGCTGCTTTCTTTTCAATTTTGAAATTTACTTAAATTTGGAAATTAAAATTCTGTGCGCTAAAACCAGATATTTATTTAGAGTAATACAGCAAAGTATATTAGAGTAATACAGCAGAAAACATCTGTTTAACTTTAACATTATGAAACTGGTTTTAATATTTTTACTAAACCAATACACCATCTGCATTGAAACATCATAACACCGACACGACGATTCAGCACTAGGTCGCAAAGCGCGCACAAATAGGAGCAGTTTAAACCAATTTTCAAAAACAGTACACTATTTTAACATTGAGTTGTGAAACATGCACGGAGAAAAGTGGTGTAAATCCCCTAAAGGTGTATTGATTCAACTCGGAGTCTCAAAACGTGATGAGAGAAGCGGGAGTCAAAACGGCGAGTGTTGGCCTGCATCGAGAGTGAAATCGGAGCCTCGATCCTGAAACCAATTTTTTTCACCAAAATATTAAAAAAAAAAAAAAAAAGTAAATAAATGTTGAGTTTCTTTGAGGTTGAAAACATAGTCGCCAGTTAAAATATATTGGTCGCCAATGGCAACCAGGCAACAGCGTTCCCAACTTTTATAATTTATTCACAATGATTTTTAACCCCGCCTCTTTTTCAACCGGAAATTTTGAAAAATGATTTTCTTCTTATTTAATCGTTGTCACATATTAAAGAGAAATAATCTACTAAATTTCTGGTGCGAAAAGAAGGCGGGGCTAAAAATGATTGTGAATAAATTATAAAAGTTGGCAGCGCTGCCAGGCAACCATATTTCGCGAGCCCTGCCTACAATTAATTTTTTTATTGTAATGTTTGTCTAATCACAGCGAAGATTAACCGTCCATGGCGTTTCCAGATGAATATTACAATTTTATTTTTTTACACCACTAATTTAATATCAAAGCAACCGCTTTTATAAAAACTAAATCAAGCGCAGTTGAACCAATAGATACTCTATAAATTTAATGGTGGGGGAAAAAATAATAATGTAGAATTTATCTGGCAACCCTTATCCATCTGTCATAATATAAACGTCACCCCTTTACAGTTATTGGTGATTACTGAATAAAAAATCGCCTAAAATTGGCTACACCATACTTGCCAACATAGTAATTAATATTCCGTAGTATTGTTAGCTCCGCATTCTTTTTCATACCGGTATCTTTTTAGAGTATTTTTTCTCTTATTGAATGGTAATTGCATTTTGAGAATATTGCTCTAAAAATTTATTGGTGTAAGAAAAAGGGCGGGTCTAACAAGACTACAGAATATTAATTAGGATGTTGGCAAGTATGGCTACACTGACCGCAAATCAAAAATGGCAGAAGCAAATCATTCATTTAAAATTGTTTAGTTATATTTAATAATATGGTATAGCACTTACACAACTTTCTCTTACCCTACATTTAAATACTGTTACTGATTATGCGTTAAGATAAGAAGTAATGCATGTGAACATACTTTAAAAAGAATATAAAAGAGATTTAGAAAGAGATTGATATACATTTCTGTAAGAGGGGGCTGCTGCCCCTTTTAATTCCCAGTTTTCATATAGTATTCAGATCCATTAAAAATGTAAACTTGTTATTAAATTAAAAAGTTTATTCTAATTATTCAGATAACTTGAAATCACACCGCTCCTTGAAAATTACCAATTATGATCAAACATTTCAGGTGCACCCTTATTTGTTTTTCAAAATACCATATATCATTGTTTTTTCAATTATTTGTTTTTAATGGTCTTAATAACATACATACCACAAAAATCTTCATTTTCTTATTCGGAGAAATAAAAGCTATTTATAGCGAAAAATTTACAACAGGATTCAAAACGCATGTTTACAGCGAAAAATCAACATTGAAATCTGAATGCAAATTGGTATTTTTTCTACCTATGCATGTCTACCATACTGGTACAAGAAAATAATTATCCTTCTTAAGAAGCAAAATTCCTTTTCTAAATAATGCATTATTTTAGAACACCTGATAAAGGAATTGTGTGTTCTACCTATTGCTCGTTGAAGACTTAAGAATCTGATTTATGCAAAAACAAACAGACACCTAGCACTTGGTAGAATGGTTTGCATTTGACCTTCATTTAGCAGGTGGTAGATACGGATCCTGATTAAGGTATGGATGTTTGTAGTGGTTCGGAATGTTTAAAGTGGTTCCTTTAAGCCATAGGTAATGAGTCTTAACAGTTTCGCGACCGAATGTTTTTGTCTTTTTCACAGTAAGGTCTAAATGTGGGCGTTATTTTCCTCAGTTACAATATTTCAGAACAAAATTTTCCGTATTCACATTTATATTACAAATGGATAAACATTATAGTTGTAATCTTTCTAATCAAAGCCTTTATATCCATAGTATATTGATAGTACAAATAAGAAAATATTGGGTATATTTTTAAGAAATAAATAACACACAAATTGCAAAAGAAACGCCCACTGGTGAAGTTAGAGATTTTCAAATGACGGTCGCAAAAGTGTTAATGTGCAAAAAATGATCGTAAAACAAGAACATGAATCCAAATAGACACCACTATTTTCCAGAAACAATCGTCCCTTTATTTTGTCTATATATTAATATCTGCCAGCTATACTGTACGGAATTTCTACAAAGAAGATTACAGCACAGTTTGTTCATAAAATTATTGCACGCTCAATGAGGGTAGCCACAGGCGATTTATTTATTTATTTATTTTTTTTTTTTCGTACGACTAATTCCATAGTACCACTATTTCCGTACCACGATTTATAATGAATTTATGGAGGCTCACTCACAGTGTTCCGTCTTCAGACGGAAACTCTTGCACCCTTGTTTGTTTGTTTGCCCGAGTTGAGTTTGGGATAAACCGGGAAGGGGTTAAAGAATGTAGCAAAATAAATTTGCTGTATTTTTTACTCACGCCTGCTGCAAATTTTACAGTTTGCAGTAAACATATTTCCTGCAGTTAATACACATGTGTGAGTGTTCAGTCCATAGAAATACGTAATTTTTTCTTCACACGCATGAGCAACAATCAACCATGCTTAGCTCGGGATTCGAACTTAAAATCTTCTGTTCTAAATGTCACCACCCTGCCAAATGCGTCAGTGGGCTCACAAGGCTTGCATAATCCTTGCATTACAAAAACAGATCAGGAGAAGATGAATTATGTAAAACGAGCTATAAGGTTTAAGGGATATTTTCGTTACCGATTTGTACCACAGTGTGAAGTAACCAGTTTTCAATTGATTTTACAGAAGTAGCTTTAAAAATTTACGGCAACCTGTGCTGTACTGTAATAATTTTTTTTTTTTTTTTTTTTTTTGAAATTTCGTACACTGTATAAGTAAAATGTAATTGTGTAAAAGTAATGGCACAGTGTACCCGGCCTTAATCAGACTTTAGTATTCATTTAAAATAAACATATACTTATTAATAATCTTTTGGGGTTTTTAGCTAAATATTTTTAAAATACCTTTTAAGCCTTTTTAAGGGCAAAGTAATATTGACCATTTAATATTAAAAGCCATCAGAATTTATGAACGAAGTTAAAAGTTTATAAATAAAGTTTTTTTCACTTAATTTTGAAAGTTTATTTATTTAACTAGCAGGATTTGGCCGCTTCCCTGGTCATTATATTGAAATGAAGTCTCAAAATACCATATCCTTAATAATAAAATCATTGAAATCAGTCAAAATCTAAGCTAAAGTTCTCGATACCTTCGATAGCAGTTTTCCCACTCGCCACACTTCACAAAATCATTTTATAATGCATGTTGCATACACATATCTAGCCCACATATTAAAAAATCGGGATTCTAAGATTATTTGAAGCAAAGTTATGTTTTAAAACGTGTTTTTTAGCCCCCCCCCCCCCCCCCGCTAAGGGGAGGTAGGGTAGAGTTTCACAAAATCAATTTGTAGTGTGTGTTGAATACGCATAAGCAGTCCACGCATCAAAAATTGCCATTCTAAGATAGTTTGGAACAGAGTTACGCATGAAAACATGTTTTAAATCACCCCCAACCCTCAAGGGGGTGATAGCACGGAATTCCAAATAATCCCTTTGCAGTTTGTGTTGAGTACGCATAATCAGTCAACCTATCAAAAAATCGCTTTCCTGAGATAATTTGGAGCAGAGTTACTCTTTAAAACGTATTTTTGCCACCCACCCACAGCCCGCTTTTAAAGGTAGGAAAAAGAAAAGTTCACAAAAATCCCCTTATAGTGCGTGTTGGGAACGCATAACCAGCCCGCACATAAAAAATCATCTAAGATAGTTTGGAGCAGAGTTACACATGAAAACATGATTTTGCCCCACCGCACCCCCCAAGGGGGATAAGGTGGAATTTTACAAAATCCCTTAGTGCTGTGTGTCTTGAGTACGCATAACCAATCGATATATCAAAAACTCGTTATTATGAGATAATTTGGAGCAGAGTTACTCTTAAAAGCGTTTTTTGCCTCTCTCCCCGCCTTTAAAGGAGGGGAGGGGGAATTTTCGTAAAATCCCTTTATAATGCGTGTTGGGAATGCATAAACAACTCACATGTAAAAATTAATCTTACTGAGATAAATTGAAGCAAAGTTATGCTTGGAAACATGCTTTTTACCCCACCCCTACCCCAAGGGGGGGGGGATAGGACAGAATTTTACAAAATCTCTTTGTAGTATGTATCTTGAGTACGCATAACCAATTGACATATCAAAAAGTCGTTATCCTGAGACAATTTAGAGCACAGTTACTCTTATAAGCGTGTCTTCGCCTCCCGCCTTAAAAGGGGGGAAGATTGAAAATTTGTAAAATCCCATTACTTTGCGTGTTGGGAAAGCATAAACAACCCACATATACAAATTAATCTTACTGAGATAATTTGAAGCAAAGTTTGGATAGGTAGGAAAAGAAATTAAAGATATAGGTAGGAAAAGTTTTAAATTGGAAACGGATTTATATTGCCCTCCCCCCAAGGGGAAAAGGGGGGACTTTCGAAAAACCCCATTACACTGGGTGTCAGACACACGTAAGTAAGCCACTCACTAAAATTTTTAACCTCAGGTCCTATAGATTTCCCCGGATGGATTTAGCGCTAAAAGAGGGGCTCAAATTTGCCCCCCCCCCCCAAAAAAAAAATCGAATATCACAAAAAACCAAACATGATGTTTTGGAAATATCCTCAAGAAGACTCTCGACGATTTTCTATATCTTTGTGCTGTTATTCGAACAGTTTTACTCGAAAACCCGTATTTTGCTAAATTTGCCTCCGAAGATAGTTTCTACCCCCTCCCCCCCCCTCTTAAAAATCCAAAACTCAAATCGCAGAAAGTGCTTTTTTTTGCACTCAGTTCTAGTCTCTTTCTTTGCAATTTCTTCACCGTGAAGCTATTTGGAGCCGAATTATGCTTAAAGGAGATTTTGCCTTCTGCCCCCCAGGGGGAGCGGTGGGATATTTTGCGAAATCCCGCCTTAATGGGCGTCAGGGTCCTAAAACCAACGTGCTCACCAAAATTTGCGAGTCTATCTCCCATAGAATTGCCACGGCTGTGTTGAATCTGTGAATCAGTGATTTAACTCTTTTATTCCCCACCACGCCCCCAAAGGGGTAAAGAGGGGGCTTTCACAAAATGCCGTTACAATGGGTTTTGGACACACGTAAATAAGCCACACACTAAAATTTGTGACCTCAGCTCCTATAGATTTCCACGGACGAATTTGGTGCTGAAAGGGGGGGGGGGTCGAATTTGCCCCTTCGTAACTCCCCCCCCCCCCCAAAATCGAAAATCGGAAAAAATCAAAAATGAGTTTTCGGAAATACTTTCAAGAAGACGTTTGGCTTTTTTTTTATATCTTTGAGCTATTACTGCTAGAATTTTACTCGAAAATCCATATATTGCTAAATTTCCCCCCAAAAATACTTTTTACCCCCTTACCCCCTTAAAAATCCAAAATTCCAAAATCGCAGAAAATGATTTTTTTGTACTTAAGTCTAGTCTCCCCATCTACAATTTTTTCATCGTAAAGTAATTTGGAGCCGAGTTATGCTTATAAAGGTGATTTTGCCTCCTGCGCATCCGAAAATCATTTTCACCCCTTTTCCCCTTAAAAATCCAAAATTCCAAAATCGCAGAAAATAATTTTTTTGTATTCAAGTCTAGTCTCCCCATCTGCAATTTCTTCCTCGTGAAGCAATTTGGAGCCGAGTTATGCTTATAAAGGTGTTTTTGCCTTCTGCACCTCCGAAAATCATTTTCACCCTCTTCACCCCTTAAAAATCAAAAATTCCAAAATCGCAGAAAATATTTTTTTCGTATTCAAGTCTAGTATCCCCATCAGCACTTTCTTCACTGTGAAGTAATTTGGTGCCTAGTTATACTTATAAATGTGTTTTTGCCTTATGCGTCCCCGAAAATCTCATTTTTACCCCCTACCCCCCTTAAAAATCCAAAATTCCAAAATCGCAGAAAATGATTTTTTTGTATTCAAGTCTAGTCTCCCCATCTGCAATTTCTTCACCATGAAGCAATTTGGAGCCGAGTTATGCTTATAAAGGTGGTTTTTGCCTTCTGCCCCCCCCGGGGGAAAAGGGGGGTATTTCGCAAAATCCCGTCTTAGTGAGCGTCAGGGTCCTAAAATCAACCTGCTCACGAGAAATTGTGACTCTATCTTCCATAGGATCACCACAACCGTGTTGAGTCAGTGAATCAGTCAGTGAATCAGTGAGTTTACTCTTTTATATATATAGATTATTTATTTCAAATTGACATTAGGAATTAACAATCGCGTACATTTGACGAGAACGCTGCGCACTAATAAGCATAGCGGCCAACATTTAATTTATTCCGAAGTATTTTTAGCCCCGCTTTTATTTCACACCACTTTATAGAAAAATTTTCTCCAATATATAACTTACTCTTAAAAAAAAATAAGTGGCATGGAATAAACGCGGGGTTAAAAATACTCTGAAATAAATTAGAATGTTGGCATGTATGGCTAAATGGTTAACAGCAGAGTTGCCAACATTTTATTTTATTCTGGAGTAGTTTTAGTCCCGCCTTTATTTCATACCACTTATTATTTAACATTTTTGCGATCTCATGTCTTTGTCTTTTAGATAGTATGTTTCGCCCGTATGCGTTATTCTTCTAAGCTACATTTTTTCAGAAGAAGATTTTTTTGTATTCATACATATATTACATATAAATATAAAGAATATAAATAAGAAATACAGCAATATACAATTGAAACGCTCACTGTAGGAAGTACAGATTTCCAAATGACGTGAATCTACGTCAGCGGTCGCGAATGTGTTAAAAATAACTTTTTCTTATTTTATCGTAGTTATATATTGAATAAAAAATGTTCTATAAATAAAATGGTGTAAAAATAAAAACAAGACTAAAAGTACTTCGGAATAAATTAAAATTCTGGCATTTCTGGTTAATAGTAGAGAAATTGCGTTTTAAATTATGTAACTTTTGTATGAAAGAAAACGATATTAAACTCATAACTAAATGAAAGCTTTAGCTAGTTTTTGTTGTTGTTGTTTTTTCCATTTAATCCCATATATATATATATATATATATATACATATATATATATATCTTTTTTTTTACAACTATAATTACAATTTTTTATTCCTGTTAATGCTAATTGCACTTTCTTTTTATTTTAGGTAAGTTTCTAGTTGCATTAAACTCGTTCTTCTTTTGGTGAGTAAACAAAATAATTTTGCATACTTCTATTTTCAAAATTAAAATTGGCTAAAAAAACGTTTCAGAAATGCTTTAAACATTATTAAAATTGCAAGTTTTGCGTTTTTTTTTTTTTTTTTTTTTTTTTTTTTTTTTTTTTTATCTTTTTAAGTGAAGGTGTTTTTAAAAGAATATTTAGCAATTTGGAGAAAAGCTATTCTCATTCCATTTTTATAAAAGTATTTTACTCAGTTACTTGTACGAAAATAATTTTTAAAAACTTTGAGGTTTTTTCTTTATTATTATTTAAGTGAACACTAGACTTTTTCAAAATTGTAAATTTTATTTCTTAGAATTAAATATTCCATAGTAGCGCACAGTTTTTCCAGCCTAAAGGCAACTGAACGAAAAAGTTACTAAATAAGCTGTATTGCTATTAATATTATTATCATCAGTTTAGCAAAATTGTTCTAAACAGAACAATTTCTTAAACGTGTATTTGTTTTTGAAGATTTGAAAAAAAAAAAAAACTGCGCTCTCTTTTCGTAAATATTACCACAATTTATAAAAATAATCATATTAACTCGCATTAATCCTTACTCGGATATTTTACAAGTTTTTACAAAAACATGCTGGTTAAAATATAGATACTTTATTTAAAAAAAAAAAAAAAAAAAAAAAAAAAGTATTTTTGCCGACTAAATGAATAAATAAATAAATAATGTAAAAATGAAAAATAATCTGTGTAACCATCATACTAAATTTTTTAAGCTGCTAGTTTTAGAAATTCTATTATATATACTGCATTTCTGTGTAGACTACCGCCCCTCAGTCTCCTTTTAATTTTAGCATCTACATTCATAAAGCATTATGACCGTTATCATACTTGCCAACCATCTCATTAATAACCGTACAATTGTTAACGCCCCCTGAAAAAACGTGCCTTTTCTCACACCACAATATTTTTAGAGTTATTCTCTTCAAATTTTTGTTATAATTAAATGAGAATAAAAGTACTCTAAAAAATTATTGGTGTGAAAAAAAAGGCGGGTACTAAAAATTGAACGGTTCATAATGAGATGGTTGGCAAGTATGCCGTTATTAAATTAAAAAATTTACTTAAAATTATTCAAAGGACTTTTACGCTAACTTCCTTCACGAGCTTACTAATCTTAGTCAAAATTTTTCAAGTAGCATACTTATATACTCTTCAAAAAACCAAATTTGAGCTTACTATTTTTTTTATTATTATTATTTATTTATTTTCATGTTAAAAATATAACAGACATATTTACCTGTTGCTGAAAGCTTCATTACTGTATTAAAGTGACACGAAAATATGTAATGTAATAATAATAATAATAATAATAATAATAATAATAAATGCTCTTAAGGAACAATGGTATAAATATTAAAGACATACGAGTAATAAATTATCTCCTGTGTAGACCTGTCAATTATGCTAATTTATCCGTAATAGTGTTATGTCCCGCCTTTTTTTCCCTCATTAGTATATTTGTCGAGTAACAATCTTATTTAATCGTGTGAATATTGCTCTACAAACTTACTGGTGTGAAGAAAAGAAGGAACATAACGTTATTACGGATAGATTAGCATTTGGCAGGTCTAACTATATAACCATAGTTGCCAACTTTAGCAAATTTTAGCTACCGGAAAAAAAGAATAGAAATTTATTTCATTTATGAACCCTGTTACAGAAATATGTAAAAAAATTCTGTTAAGTTTTTCTGATCGCCAAAACGTGCTAAATTTGACAATTAACTATAACACTATTTCACAAAGACTTCATCAGCTAACACATTATTTCAGAATGCAAGATAAATATCCACATATATATTTTAGCTGTTGTAAAATTACATCATTTTTGCCGACATAATATTATACGGTAAAATTAACCAATCTGATATGTAATAAAATTTTTTCACTTATACTGGCGGATTTTGTGCACGCGTTTAAATGAAAATATGCCATCTTTAAATTTCACTGTGGCGTATCTCATACTTATTACATACTTGCCAACATACTAATTAATATTCCGTAGTATTGTTAGCTCCGCCTTCTTTTTCACACCATTATCATTTTAGAGTATTTCTCTTCTTATTTAATCGTAATTGAATTTAGAGAATATTACTGTAAAAACTTACTGATGTGAAAAAATGGGCGGGACTAACAATACTACGGAATAATAATTAGTATGTTGGCAAGTATGCTTATTATTACACAAAAAGAGTGTTGCCAAATTTTGCGACTTGTTTATTCAATATCCACAACTAAATTTTAAATGTAACGATTATGTAATCATTTGAAGATTAATTGTCTATTTAATATACAAAACATTATTTCTCAAAATTATTGGAGACTATTGAATAAAAAAGTAGGGAAATCTAGCAACACTGCACAGAAAAGTCGAGTTTTTTTTTATACATTATAAAATGTTCTTTTATAATTAAGTTTTTGTGAGAATCAAACGGTTAATGAAGAAATAACTACTTTATCCTCCGTAAATGGAAAAAGTTATTTTTTAAACAGTTTTACCGACAAATTAAATTATTTACTGTATCCCACTTGGTACTTTAACTTGAAATTCAGCAGAAGGAAAGGAAAGCGCTTTAATTTCCGAAACTAGCCAAGATAATTAAATCTTCCGAAAAAGAATATACAAGAACAGAAATTGCAAGAAGGTAAACGTATTTTTTTAATTTGTCACTTTTATTATTACTATTATTATTTATATTAGAAGAGAAGACGAAAACGAAAGTAGTTTTCTATTTATCTTCATTAACACCATATTTATTTTCATTTCATAGCTCATAACTAAAACAATTATAAAAAAAAAAAAAAAAAAAAAAAAAATCCTTCCGGCTCTTTCGGAAGGGTAGGTTGATTTCTTTTTCCTTACCAAGTAGCCGTCATTTTGTTTCAAAATGGCGGCTGCAAATTATTAATGCACTTGGTAGAAATATTAATGTAGGATATGCACATATGGAGTTTTAAGCAAATCGGTTCATAAATACATTTTTATGTGAATTTAAAATTTTCAAGTGGAAGGCGCTTGGAAACAAAATGGTGGGTTAAGCTGACAAATATATGAAATGTATTTGTGAGATAAGTCTACTGTACATATATACTTCAAATTAATTCAAAATCTCAAAAGTCATCGTGTTGAAAAATTAAGTGGCTGCCACTTCGGCAAAATGGCAGAGAAAGTTTCTCATCTAAGATATTGTTGCAAATTTGAAAATAATTTTTTTGTAGAAATTCTTTCAAAGAGGCTTAGTAAGCTGCTAAAATGCTAGTTTTCTGCATTTCTAGTTTGTTATAGCATTAAAACAGCCTAAATTTTCCTTAAAAACGCATTAAAAAGATCCAGTAACGCAGATAATGGATTTTGCGCCAAATTTGGTGACTTTTTCCCTATGGCGACTTTTGGCGAGAAAATACTTTTTATCGATATAGCAAAGTTGGACGCAATAACGTGATTGGTTCACGAGTTACGTGAATTTTCTAAATTTTTGTTGTTTGAATGATAAATCCATTTTTCAACTTTGATTTGAATTGATTAAGTATTTCAAAAGTTACCGTGATAACAAATTTAAAAGTGGCCGTCACTTGGAAACAATACAGTGGAACAAGTTGCCAAGCAAACACATCCAAGATATTTGAAGCATAGTTTCACTGTCCAACTGTGGTTTAAATCAGTGCCGTGTTTCAAAAGTTATTCTTATGGCAAATTTTCAAGTGGCAGTCTAAGTGGCTACGACTTGGAAACAAAATGGAAAAACAACTTGCCCATCGAGATCATCCAGTATATTTGTACGATAAGTTCATTGTCCGGTTCTAGTTTAAATTAAATCAGTATTTCAAAAATTATCGTCATAAGAAATTTTCAGGTGGCACCACTTGGAAAAAAAAAAGCGAAGTGAGACGCCCAGCGAACTTATCTGAGATATTTGAATGATAAATCCAGTACCCAAATTTGATGCGATTTGGTTCTATATTACTAAAGTTACCATAATGACAAATTTTCAAGTGGCAGAAACTTGCACATAAAATTGCGGATCAAGTCACCAAGTGAACTTATCCTAGATATTTGAACCATAAGTTCACTATCCAACTTTTATTTGAATCAGTTTAGTATTTTAAAAGTTATCATGATGGCATATTTTCAAGTGGCAGTGTGATTTCAAGTGGCTGGAACTTAGAAACAAGATGTCGGGACATGTTGCCCAGTGAAAACATTCAAGATAATTATATGATAATATCACTGTCCAAATTTGGTTCGATTTGGAGTATTATTTCAGAAGTTATCGTGTTTTTAAATTTTCAAGTGGGAGCCTGATTTCAAGTGGTCCCGCTTAACTTAAGATATCTGCCACTTTATTAAAAATTGCGGATATAGTTTAGTAATAAACTTCATTGAGATCCTTATGTGGTCTGTATTTACATCAAAATTCAAACAATTTCGGAATACGCTTTTTACAATTTAAATTTGAAATTTTCAAGTGATCTCCACTTGAAAACAAAACGGCGGAGCAACTTGGTTAACAAACTCATCTAAGATATTTATAAGATAAGTTAAGACACTGTTCAAATTTGGTTCCATTTGGAGTATTATTTCGGAAGTTATATCATGGTTTTAAATTTTCAAGTGGTAGCCTGATTTCAAGTGGTCCCGCTTAACTTAAGATATCCGCCACTTTATTAAAAATGGCGGATAAAGTTCATTAACAAAGTTATTTGAGACACTTGTATAATCGATGTATGCATCAAAATTTAAAAAAAATTCGGAATATGCTTTTTACAGATTGAATTTGAAATTTTCAAGTGGTCTCCACTTGAAAACAAAATGGCAGAGCAACTTGGTTAACAAATTCATCTAAGTTATTTTTAAGATAAGTTAAGACACTATCCAAATTTGGTTCGATTTGGAGTATTATTTGAGAAGTTATTGTGATTTTAAATTTTCAAGTGGTAGAGTGATTTCAAGTGGCCCCGCTTAACTTAAGATATCTACCACTTTATTAAAAATGACGAATAAATTTCATTAATAAACTTCATTGAGACCCTTATGTGGTCTATATTGACATCAAATTTCAAACAAATTCGGAATACGCTTTTTACAATTTGAATTTGAAATTTTCAAGTGGTCTCCACTTGAAAACAAAATGGCGGAGCAACTTGGTTAATAAACTCATCTAAGATATTTATAAGATAAGTTAAGACACTGTTCAAATTTTTAAATTTTCAAGTGGTAGCCTGATTTCAAGTGGTCCCACTTAACTTAAAATATCTGCCCCTTTATTAAAAATGGAGGATAAACTTCATTAATAAACTTCATTGAGACCCTTATGTAGCCTGTATTTACAACAAAATTCAAGCAAATCTTGCTTTAAATATGCTTCTTACAATGTCCTTTTGAAATTTTCAAGTGGCCGCCACTTGAAAACAAAATTGCGGAGCAACTTGGTTAATAAACTCACCTAAGATATTTATACGATAAGTTAAGACACTGTCTAAATTTGGTTCGATTTGGAGTATTATTTCGGAAGTTATAGTGATTTTAAATTTTCAAGTGGTAGCCTGATTTCAAGTGGTCCCACTTAACTTAAAATGTCTGCCACTTTGTTAAAAATGGAGGATAAACTTCATTAATAAACTTCACTGAGACCCTTATGTAGCCTGTATTTACAACAAAATTTAAGCAAATATTGCTTTAAATATGCTTTTTACAATGTCGGTTTGAAATTTTCAAGTGGCTGCCACTTGAAAACAAAAAGTCGGAGCAACTTGGTTAACGAACTCATCCAAGATATTTATAAGATCATTTCACTGTCCAAATTTGGTTCCATTTCGAGTATTATTTCGGGAGTTATCGTGATGACAAAACTTTCATTATAGATAGATAGATAGATAGATAGATAGATATAGATAAACGAAGTGATTGCAATAGGTCCATTTCTAAAGAAATCAACCTAAAAATTGCAAGCTACACAAGCAGCAGGAATGTGATTTCTGTTTTTTTGTTTACGACCGGTATTTTCTTTTAGTAATAACTAAACTCAACAATACAATATTATTTTTAAAATAATAACAAATTATTGCTGTATGAAAATAGTTGCAGAGTTCCATAATTTATTCCGTAGTACTTTTTATCGTCGCTTTTATTTTGCACAAGATTGCCAGAGAAATACTACATTTTATTTTTGCACGTCGCTATTTTTTTTTATTAAAACAATCGCTTTAAATAAAATACAAAATTTTGTGAATAATCAAATAGATTAACATTTTAAAAAATTAGTGGTGCTGAAAAATTAAAATGTAGTATTCATCTGGCGACCTTGAATTCACACCACTTAATTTAAAAAATAATTATCTATAATATATAACTACGATAAATTAAGAAAAACGTTATTTTTAAAAAGTTGTGTGAAAAATTGCGTGACTAAAAAAGCACCAGAATAAATTAAGGAACTTGGTAATTCTAACAGTGTAAGGGAAAAAAAAAAGCGGAAACTACATTACCGACTAGTAATAAAGAAAGTTGTTAATTTCAAAGCTTGAAAAACTGTAAGTTTAATTATTAAATACGTTAAGGATTACAAATTCAAACTTGACAACATTTACGCTTTTTGACTACCAATTGTACTTGACAGAAAATTTCTGTAAGAATTTTTAATGGTGAAACAAAAAAAAAAAAAATCTACCCTCAGTAAAGTGGTTTTAACACTTTGGTGACCGTAAACAAGAATTCCCTTTAATAAAAAGAGGTTTTTTCATAATCATTCTCTTTACCGTAATTTCTGGTAGATAACCCTCTGGTAAGATGTGTCATTTCTCCACCAGAAATTTTATTTAATAGAGAAATCTATACTTTTTTGAAGGAAGAGCTCGTACAAATATAAATTTATTTATCAATTGAAATTTCTGGTGCAAAACTGGATTATATAACCTGCGGGGAATCTACCAGAAATTACGGTAGTTAATATGATAAAAGTAGGTTAGAAAAATAATGTTATCTTTTTCTTGTCATTCATTTAATATTTTTAGCTTGCGCATGCGGCTTAAATATTAAAACTTTTGTCATATTCAAGTTAGTTTTCAAGAATTTTAGATTTTCGAATTATTTTCTAAAAAAAAAAAAAAAAATAACAATATTTTTAATGAATTTTTAAATATGAATATCACATAAAATTTATACTTGAATATAAAATTGTGATTTTTTTTTTTTTTTTTTTTTTTTTTTTTTTCGAAATTTGCATATTTTTCAAAAGTTAGGCCTCATGCGCAGGCCGAAGATTGTACCCCCAAAAAATTAATATTTTGTAAAAATGTTCTCAGAACTAAGCTACAAATTCCGATATTCACTTTTTCCGTAAGACCTGTTTCATTTTTACTTTTTCTTTCTTTCTTTTCTTTTCTTTTTTTTTTTTTTTTTTTCTTTTTCGATCTATCCTAGTGCTCATAGTTTTTTTTTTTTTTTTTTTTTTTTTTTTTTTGAGTTTTTCTTAGTTCTCTGACATTTCTTCTCACCTAATCCACGTGATATTCATAGCTGACAACATTTTAATTTATTCTGGAATACATTTAGCTCCGCCTTTATTTCATACCACTTATTTTTTAAAAGTAATTTTTCTTATTTTATCAAAGATATATTAGAGAACAATTTCCTGTAAATAAAGTGGTGCGAAATAAAGTCGGGGCTAAAAATATTCCGGAATGAATTAAAGTGTTGGCTTTTAGCGTAAAATAGAATCGGCATTTTATTTTACACAACATTAACTCTGTCAGAATCTACACTAAACGACAAAAAAAAAAGCCGCACTGCAGAAAAAATGACTTATACCTTTTTTATTTGTAATAACTTTAAAATTAATGTTTGAAACAAATAAAACTGTCTTGTTTGCATAATACCAAAGGTATGAAATGATACCTATGTATATTTTCGATTTAATAATTCGCTTTATTGCACTTTACGAAGTACTTTTTAAAAATCTGCATAAAACTTTCTTTTTGAACATAATGCAATAACTATACACTTTGCATTCTATTATGATTTATTATATGAAATAAACAAGTTATATTTTAATATATGAAATAAAACTATTTATTTGTTAGATCTAAGCAATTTTTTGTTAAAAATATGTATTCTGAATTGGGTTAATTCCACCTTTATATGGAATTACTGCATTAATGCGCAATGGCATAGTTTTATACAGTGTTTTAATATAAATCTCAGAAATTTCAATGTGCCAAATATCACAAATGAATTTTTCTAGTTCTGGCAGAGTTATAGGCTGCAAATTTCGAATCCTCTCCCCTCTCGCCCGCCTTTTTATAGACGAAACATTTTCGAGCGGATCGCGATTTTGACCATTTCCATGTCTGGTAAAGAACAAATTCTACTACATCCTTTGTGGTATTTAACTTAAAGTGAAAAAAATTATGCTTACTTACAGAATTATAGGTTCTCATGGGAATGTATAGGAAATTTTGACAATTTGAAGTGAATAAACTTACCACAGACGCCGTGTAGTAAGGTGCCATATTATCTTCAAATGCTGCTTACGGAAATGTCTAAGATACCTCCAAAATAGTCGGTCAGGCACCACTTTTATGCAGATTGTGTTTTATTTCGAGTTAATTGATCCCTTGGGCATAAAAATTTCCCCGAGTGTTTGAAAAGTTTTGCACCTCCGTACCATAATGTACGGAGAATGTGTCACTGTTTTAAAAGTGCGATTTTCATTAAGTCGGTCACATTTTCGTCTTCATTCTAGCTTTTTTCAACTGCACGAAATAAAGAAAACTTGATTCATCAGAGAAAGCCAGTTCAGCCTAATAATTAACTGATACTGTTTTTAAATTTTGGTCTTATAAAGTATTGTTTTTTCCAATTATTTTCCTTAATAATGGCTTTTTTCGCAGATCTTCCGTTCTTTAACCCGCTTTGTTTAATTGTTCCCGCATTGTTTTTGAAGAAAGTAATTTACTATACACTTTTTAAAAATCTTTTTTAAGTTCTGAACATGATACAAATCGATTTTTTAAACATTCGCATTTTTACTTGCGGTTATCTTGCTTGGATAAGCAACATGACCGCCTAAAGCCAAATTCCCAGTTTAAACGGCCAAAAAAATTTATATTTTGCTAAAATTCATTTTACCAATATTTCGTTAGCATTTAATTATTTTGCCATCTCACGTATTAAAATATTTTTTTGATTTTAATTTAAAAATTAATACTTTTTGTGGCATCGTTAACTGCCTTATTCTTACCATTTTTGAAATAAATTCTAAAATTACAATTTTCCTGACAATTGCATTTTGTTTTTAACACTAGACTCAAAGCTAAAGTGTATGTGGAGGACAACATAGTAAAATCTGTTCGAAAATTTGCTTTTTAAACGATAAAATTGGCGGTTGTAGAAGGCGAAAAGGAAAACGTCCAAGTGCGGCTTTTTTTTTTTTTTTTTTTTTTTTTTTTTTGTCGCTTAGTGTATTTAATTAAACTCGTTTTATATCGAGAACGACCAGAATTTATGAACAAATATAGAAAAAAAAATATATATATCAATGAGTTTTTTTCACAAAGTTGTAAAAGTAAAATTGTGTTGAAAATTTCTGTGACGAATTCTTACATTTGAGAATTAAATAAAAAGTGGTTAATATAAGTAACCACAGCTTTTTAAAGAGCAAAGCTGTCAACCTAATTCGGAGGATTGTTAGTACCGCCCTTTTTTCTAAATCAGTCGTCTTTTCGAGTATTATTCTTCTTAATTCATCGTAAATGCATTTGAAGCGAATTATTCTAAAAATTAAGTGGTGTGAGAAAAAAGGCGGTATTAACAATCCTCCAGATTAAGTTGGCAGCTCTGAAAGAATTAATTGTGAGCAAATCATTTTTTAATAAAATTACATTTGAATCTCTAACAGGTGTCGTACTCACCGCCTTTTTTCAGGACACTCTCAGTGATTAGAAATTTTCGTCTGTATTGCAACCAGTATTTTTATAGAATAACTTTTATCCTATTTAATCACAACATATTTTTTTTTAAATATCATAAATGTTTTTGCATAAAAACAGTGTTGGAAAAAACGGAAGAAATTTCTCATTCCTGAGGGTGTGCTGAAAAAAGGGCGGAAAATACGACAACTCCTGAAAAGATTTTATTGAAAATATTAATGATTTAAATATTACCAAGAAAGCCTTAAAATTTCCCTAAATGTAAAAAGAAATAAAAGCCACAGTGTTGTGATGTATAAATTATTATTGTATATTCTTATTAATGTATAGTTGCAACATTTTAACTTATTCCTGAGCATTTTTAGCCCCGCCTTTTTTCATACCACTTTTATTTTAAGAGTAACTTATTCGTATTTTCTTATAGTTATATATTGAAGAAATTTATTCTATAAATAAAGTTTGGCAAAATTATTTATAGAAAAAATAGAAAAAACAACATAATATGTTGCCAAAATTAAAATATTGGCAAATCTGTTAATGCTTCAACTATCAATTTCTACCTAGATTTATTTATTTATTTATTTTTAATGTATATAATTTTATTTAGTTTTGACGGAAAAAAAATAATAATAATCGCTAATTACGATTATTTTGTTGAAAGTAGTGGTTACATTATATAATTACCATACAAAAGTTCTGACAACTTGTAAGCTAAAATCATTAGCGAAGTGGTTTCTCAAATAACGTCTTGTTAAGTATCAAACTGAAATTTATGTTGACATTGCTGAACCAAACTTTCAGGTAATATTATTAATATGTAAACTACTAGAACTTTCAGAAAGCAATTTTGGAAAATTTTTGTGTAAAAGAAATATCTGAAATTTCATATCAGCGGATGATCCTTGTTAATGGTTGAATTTAATATCATGTAAGCAACTCAAAAGTTCGAATTTCCTTGAACATAATTTTTAATAGATTTTGTTGCAACTCTTAATGAATCATAACCATACATATTTAATATATTTTAAAAATTTTCTAACAGAAACTTTGTTAATTCTAAAAGAAACTTAACGAATGTCTTTTGTATTTATAACAATGCATAAATTAGAGCTAAACTTTAACTTTTAGTTGTTTGTATCTGACACATCTCTACATTTTTAGTTCATTCTGTTGCATATATATATACAAAAATTCTAAATTGCTATACTTTTAAAAGTTATCTATTTAAAATTCTTGGAGTTAGAAAACAGTGTATCAAAAATATTGTTTTATAAAAATTAAAATTCCAAAAAAGAAATTATTTTTAATGTTATTTATAATAATAAATATATACGCAGAAATTAAAATTTTTAAAGAGATATATTTCCCAATTTGTGATTATTAACATTTTGATGTGTGCATATTTCTCTATTTTTATTTGTAAGCCTTTTAACGTTTCTAAACGCTACATTATTATTATTATTATTATTATTATTATTATTATTATTATTATTAATGTTTAAATAACATATATTTTACCGTCAGCAATCGATGCGATAATTGCAACAGAAGAAAACATATACACCGATATATATATAATCAACATCAATGTTAATTCAAGTTGGATAATAATATACCTTTAATCATAATCCAATAAAAACTGTAGTCAAATCGTTTTATGAATTATTTTGTATAAACTATGTCGCATTTTATTAGACTGTTTAGATCTTGAAAGTTTACAAAAGGTAGAAATCATTCTTTCATTTATCATGTTACAGTCCATACAACGACTAATTTGTATTACAACATTTTATTTTATTTGTATTATTATTATAGATTACATTATAATAGTATGTCTTGCGTTTCAGTGTGATTTGCGGTTTTTTTTTTTTTTTTTGATATGCGCAAAGATTCGGGCTGATTTAAATGTATCTGGTTTAGGCATTCGAGCAATTAAACTATTATATGCAGAAATTAATTAAAGAAATTGCCTTACGTCTGTTTCTTTAAAAAAAAAATATCTGAAGAGAATTGTTAATTTTTAAAAATTAATGTTTTTTGTGACATTGATTTTTCCTGTTTTCTTTTTATACATACATCGTAACTGCCAAATCTTCCTGATACCCGGGAAAACTTCATACCAGAATTTTATTATAGTAAACATTAAAATTTTAATCACAGAAAATTAACACGAAAGAATTAGGTTACAAAAATAATAAATTTCATTTTAAAATTGCAAATATTGGCAACTATGGTATATGTACTTGAAATTTAATTAACAAATTTTATTGTATTCGAAAAATATCTTTCAACTAATTGTAATTCACTGTTTAAAAAAAAAAATATATTGGCTAAATACGTTAATTTGTTTTGTCTGAGTTTAAACAAACTTGCCAACTTTTATAATTTGTTTCGGAGCATATTTCGCCACAGAGTTTTTGTCAAATATTTCTCTCCAATATAACACAACTATTAAATAAGGAGAAAATTATTCTTAAAAAGTACTAGTATGAAAAAAGGCGGGGCTAACAATGCTCCGGAATAAATTATAAATGTTGCACTCTGGTTTAACTTGAGATCAAGACAGGAGAAATTCATAATAAATCCTTTTTTACATTTTTCTGAAAAGTAGTAATAATGTGTTATATTGTATTATTATTATTATTATTATTTTACCGCTACAGTCTTGCCAATATTTTGAATTTTTAATTCAGATTTGCCACCACTATTTTTTAATAGAAGTATGTATTATTATCTTTCTATGTTTATATGCATTGTTACCAGTATTTTAACACTTTCGCGACCACTGACGTAGATTTACGTCATTTGAAAATCTGTAACTCCACCAGTGGGCTTTTCTTTCGCAATTTGCATGTTATTTATTTCTTAAAAATATACCCTAAATACATATTTGTTCAATTAAACATATTATGGATACGAATACTTTGATTAGAAAGAATATGATTATAAAGCTTATCCATTTGTAATATAACTGTGAATACAGAAAATGTTGTTATGAAATATTGTAACTTAGGAGAATAACGCCCACAGGCGGACTTTTGCGTCAAAAAGACAAAAACATGCGGTTGCGAAAGTGTTAATTTATTCTCGAGCATTTTTAGTAACGCCTCTTTTTCGCCGCACTTTATTTTTAGATTTTTTATCTCCAATGTATAAGTACACAGCTGCCAATATTTTAATTTATTTCGGAGTATTTTTAGCCCCGCTTCTATTTCACACCACTTTATTTATAAAAAAAAAAAAAACATTTGTAATAAATAACACCGATAAAATAAGAAAAAAACAAATCTCTTAAAAAAAAGTGGCACGAAATAAAACAATAAAAGCGGGGCTAAAAATTCTCCGAAATAAATTGAAATGTTGGCAGGTACGTTATTACAATAAAGTAAGAAAAATTTACTCTTTATCAAAAAATGGTATGGAATAAAGGCGGGGCTAAAAATGCCACGGAATACATTACAATGTTGGCAACTCTGTTATATGACGTAAAAATAGTTGTATAAAATTTCTGGTAAGAAGTCGCTCGCCGAAATCGGGAGATTTGACAACTATGTTGTTTTACATTACAATACATTCATAAAATAAATTGGTGCTTGGGGAGTAAGGCTGATTGACTATTCTGGGCTCCTAAGCCTGAGGGGGAGTACCCTCCGAGGGGGGGTCTTCATAAAATAGATAAAACTGCCATATTTGGATATAGTTTTGAAAGAAATTACATAGCTGCCAAAATTTCGAATTTTTAAATGCGATTTTATTTATCACCACTATTTTAATATATAAATTTCCGATATTTATTTTCTGCGATTAAATAAATTAATTATAAATTGTTATAGAAAATATTTGGTATGAGGTCTTCCGGGAAAAACTGGACAGTTTGTAGCTGTGAAATTAGATACGGGATTTTTTAAATAAAGAAAAACAGTTAAAATTCTAGAGATAGAGGGCTCTGCACGCATGAAACAACTGAATACATTAGATTCGAAGTGTATCTTTATAAGGAAAACTTTCCCTTGTCAGGGTAGCGGTGACAGACCCTCTTTTTTCCCTGATTCTTCCACCAGTATATTTATATAATATTTTTTATTTATTTATATATTATTTATTTATTTTTTTACTTAATTAATCGTGCAAACTTAATCGTGAAATTCCGAAAGAAAAATACTAATGGAAGAATCAGGGGGGAAATTTGGCCTTTCGCCACCCTGCTAGTATATCACAACGTTAGAAAACTGGGTAATAATCAAAAATTGGACTCATTTTTAATTTTTGTAGTTTTCTAATTTTCCTTGATTGTATGCGGTCAGAACATTTTATTGATAAAATTTTATTTTATTTTATTAATTAATTTGTTTTTCATTTTTATTTTATTTTGCTACAAATAACCCGAGAGAATAACATTTTCACAAACTACATAAAAATTGACCGAATGTTTAATTTTTTGCGTTTTTAAAGTGTGCATTTATATGTCATCCAGTATATAAATGAAATAGAATTTCTTTCTGATTACAAAAAATATATATTATTGTCATATAATATGTTACAAAATTTCTCGTGAAAATCAATATTGTACAATCCTCGTATTGTATTCGTACAATCCTCGATTTAAATCGTAAGTTTACTTAAATCTGAAATAGATTTGCTGACTGAGTTTTCCGCATTTAAAGATTGCTTCAAACTCTAAAATGCAGCCTAAGCATCCAAAGACTTTTTTTTTTTTTTTTTTTTTTTTTTTTTTTTGTAAGTTCTATTGTTATACAGAAGAAAATAAATATTTACTAAGTTCTAATCACAGTATTGTCAAGGTGTCTACGAAGATTTAAAACAAGCTTTTCACCCTATGACGCTTAGCTAATTAATTAATCGTTGGTATGTTGGAATACAATATACTCCGTTAAAACAAAAGTATAAACATCAAGCCAAAACATTTATTCTTTTCCAGTTTTTTTTTTTTTTTAACTGTACCGTTTAAGACAACCTCTTTTATAGAGGGTTTTGCTTTTCAGTTGTACCTGACAGAACTTAAGCCCAATTTTAGTTGTCTTTTAGCGCTATTTTCTTTTCACAGCATTCTTATTTATTTTTGTTCAAACATTTATTTATTTTTTATTATATTATACAGATTTTCTATTCAAAAAGTTTCATGCATATGCATTCTTGCCAGCCTAACCCGGAAGACTGTTAGTTCCCTCCTCTTTCTGTGCACCACTTAATTTTTAGAGTAATTCTCTTCAAATATATTTACGACTAAATAAGAAAACAAAAATACTCTTAAAAATGACTGGTGTGAAAAAACAGGCAGAAAGGGGAGGGAACTAACAATCTTCCGGGTTAGGTTGGCAAGTATGTGTATGATATAGAGAAAACTAGCGAATTATGTACTTTAAGAAAATGGCACATAACCAAAGATAGCAGATAAACATTATCTTGAGCATAGCTGCCAATATTTTAATTTATTCCGGAGTATTTTTAGCCCCGCCTTTATTTCGTACCACTTATTTTTTAAAAGTATTTTTTTCTTATTTTATCGAAGTTATATATCGGAGAAAATTTTTCTATAAATAAAGTGGGGCGAATTAAAGGCGGGGCTAAAGGTACTCCGGAATAAATTAAAATATTGGCAGCTATGATCTTGAGTAACTACTGTTAGGCATTTAAAAGATCATTCTAATAGAAAAAAGTATTTAAAATATTAATAGTTGTTTTATTGATACGTTTTACAGAAGTTTCAAGAACACAGATTTGCAAATACTACCGTTTCTGAAGAATTATCTTCTTAATTAATTGCAGAAATTCTATTATTGTTTGAAACGGGCTTGTTTATTTTTTACCGAAACATTAACAAAGACGTCAATTTTTTTATTTATACCGTGTTGTTGTTTTCCTCCGGCTTTTATTCATACGACTTTATTAGAAAAGTGTTTCTTTCTTATTTATTACATATTGGAGAAAATTATTATACAAAGAAAGTGGTGTAAAGAAAAAACGAGTACTGACAATGCTATGGAATAATTTACAATTTAGCAACTCTGCATTACTCATCCATTACTAAAAAATGGCGAACCTATTCATATAATTGTGTGTCTGTATCGAATTACTGCCACAACAAACCAGTGTTGACAGATATTGCGAGTTTTTTAATCAATTATCAACAATAATTCTCAGAAGTGATATTTAATATATATAATAGATGAATTTAATGGAAGAATTGTCTGTTTTCTATACCAAATATCACTTCCCAAAATCAGGGCCTGATTAAGGGGGAAGCTCGCTCTTGACACATTATTTATACGGACACCGTTATTTTTTAACAAATACTTTCCTCCTATAATAAACAGAAAATTTTCATTAAAAATTATTTTAAAAGAATTCTGGTGTCTAATAACGGTGAGTAAATTGGATTGTTTTACACCGTTCATTTTTTATAAAAAATATTTCCTCGTCAAAGCGTGGAATTTCTATGACATGAAGTAAAAAATAATTGTAAAAATGTTCCGGTACGAGCGAGCTTCCCCCTTAATCAGGCCCTGCCCAAAATAATGGGTGACAATTGAATAAAAAAGTTGAAAAATCTGGCAACACTTTTTCAAACAAACTATCAGATATACACACAATAAAGTCTCGTACAACGTGGTCGCAGAGATGGCAAATAAATCAAAGAGTTTATTTTTTAACACCACTAAAGTCTTAGAGTACCAGTCTTTCGGTGCATACGCTCAATTTAGTTTTTTATATAAAGAAGTTGCTTTGATATAAAATTAGTGGTGTAAAAAAATAAAATTGAAATATTCATGAAGCAAACTTATACCCGCGTTGTACGAGACTTTACTGTACAGTGCGACGCAAAAATTTAGACAATGACGTTATTCATCTTTAAAATTTAGAATTATGACGTCAGAATTACAAAAACTTGTATATATATTTAAAATATGTTTTAAAATGCTATAATCAAAAGACAGTCGTTTGATTTGCAATACTTTTAATTTTTTTGATAAAAATAAAAATTTGCTTGTCGCAAAAGTTTAGACACGATTATGAGTTTTTGAGAATATTTGCTGGCATATGCAAATTTAAAATCGATGATGTCACAGATTTTGAGTACTTAAGTTCTGCAAATGATAACGCTTCGTAGTCGACATGCCGCGAGCTAAAGAAATCTGGAGTAACTCCACTCGACTTTCCGAACATTGAGTAATTAACAGTTTTGTAGATAAAGTAAAGAAAGAGGAGTTGTTAAACAAACAAAAGAGAGAAAAACATAATAGAGTGTTTGAGTATTTTTCTCCATATATTACACTAAGTTTTATTTAAAGCTACTGAACTTTGAGACCATAGATCATAATGATATAGAATTTTTCGTTGTGTCCCTGTAAAAACCTATAAATGCTAGATTCACCAAAATGCTTATAGTTAGTGCATAAGTGATTAATAATTTCATATAAAATTTCAGCTCAATTGAATAAGGCGTTTAGATGCTATCGCACTTTTTAAAATTTGGTCTCATGGGCCATAATGAAGAATTTTTCTTTGTGTCCCTGTAAAAAAAACTAAGTGCTAAATTCACCAAAATCTATACAGTTTGTGCAACTGTGACCTTTAACATCTGTACAAATATTTTTCTCAGATTAATAAGGCGTTTAGACGCTATCACACTTTTAACAATTTGGCTCCATAGGCCATAATGACAAAGAATTTTTCCTGGTGTCCCTGTAAAAAAACTATAAGTGCTAGATTCACCAAAATCAATAGGGTTCGTACTATGGTGACTTACAATATACGCACCAACTTTCAGCTTACTCGAATAAAGCGTTTAGACTCTTTACTTGAAATAGATTTTTAAAAAAGTGTAACAAAATATGAAAGAAATTCATTTTGAGGAAAAAGCAAAAATCTAAGGATGCCCTATGCAGTATATTGTTTAAAAACCTTCTAGCTCCATAATAATTTTGATTTAACAGTTCTGCATTAATTTTGTTCTCTTTTATCATTTTATTTTTCGCTCTAGTTGATTTACAGGGTTTTTGAAAACTTTGTGATTCTTCTCGAACTTCAGCATGATCGATTTTACTCAAAGAATATTTCATATAATGGCCCGTGTCAATTCCAAATATTTTCTTAGTCACGCCTTTTTTGAGTAAGGGGAAGCCGCAGTGTTTGTTTATATTTTTAAATGCTATATTTTTTGTGTTTATATATT
The DNA here is from genome assembly GCA_963930645.1 of Salticus scenicus. Lineage (NCBI taxonomy): Eukaryota > Metazoa > Arthropoda > Arachnida > Araneae > Salticidae > Salticus > Salticus scenicus. The sequence goes on along the minus strand of OZ005662.1, from coordinate 139,811,696 downwards.
CTCATAGCTGCCCAAGTTTTTTAATTTATTCCGGAATGTTGTTAGCCCCGTCTATTATTCCCACCGGAATCTTTGTGGAGTAAAATTTTTCATGTTTAATCGTAGTTAAATAATGAAGAAATTTTTTCTGCAAATATTACGGTGTGAGAAAAAGGGCGGGGCTAGCATCATTCCGGAATAAATTAAAAAACTTGGCAGCTATGTATTCTAAATCCACACAAATTACATACGTATGGAAATGTCAGAGTCTGCTCTTTTTTTTTTTTTTTTTTTTTTTTTTAAGATGACTGATTGCAAATTCTGTAGTTTGAATCTTTTTATAGTCCATGAATGATTAGTAATCAAGTGGTTTCAATTTAGTTTTTCGGGATTAATGATGATTAACTACGCTCGGATTTTAGGTCTGCAGATTGCTCGAAGATATGCAGTAGAAGATGCATGGCATTGGTAACAATTTCTTCCAAGCCCCAAAGTATTCGAAGTCATTATCATTGTCAGTCATTATTATACCCAAAGTATTATTACATTATTTAAACAAAATTTATTTGAAAGAAATAATCTTTAAATATACTGGTGTAGATAAGCAGAAACTGTAACTGTGCCTACAAGTAGTGCCCGAGTACTGTTCGGACCAAGAAGGCTCAATATATTGAATCTTCTTGGTTCGGACAAAACTGTTAAGGGGTTCATTCGCTTTCATCGCATACGCTAAATGAGTTAAGTGAATGTCAGATGCTTCACAAATTGTTTTTATATATGCTATCATACCTGCCAACCATCTCATTATTTTTTAGTACTCATCTTTTTCTTCACACCAGACTTTTTTTAGAGTAATTTTATACTTATTTAATAGTAAGCATATTTCAGATAATTACTGTAAAAATAAAGTGATGCGGAAAAAGAGGAATTTACTAAAAATCTTCCTATCCATAATTAGTATGTTGGCAGGTATGATGTAATGTTTCAAAAACAGTTTTTTTTTTTTTTTTTTTTTTTTTTGAAATTTTTTATTTTTTCCGACTGAGTGAAAATAGTGCTGAGGGAGTGAAAATTGCTGTTTTTATACCTATAAAAACCATTTTTTATTTATAAACTGTTGTCATTTTTGATATAATTTTTACATTTCGCTGCTTTAATAATTTAATAATTTATTTAAGTTTAATAATTTAAAAAGCATTCTCTTTATAAATTTTTATTCTCAGATGATTCTCTAAATCATTTTAAAAGTTTTTTTTCCCCCTCCTGTATTTAAAAAAAAAAAAAAAAAAAAACATTCTACATGCAAAATTATTTTAATGGGTAAAACTTTTAGCAGAAGGAGAATCGTTTAAGCTGAAGTGGAAAATTTAAATATTTATCAGCCTGCGAAATTCATTATGCAAAAAATGGCGTGTTTTTGCATTTTCTTAGATGCGAAGTCTGTTGTTTTGTTTATTTTAGATAAAAGCTTTTAGAATATAGATTTTTTTTTTCTATCACAATTCGTTTTAAAAAATTTTCGTTAAGAATTTTTCGTAATCATTCCTGGTAAAAGAAACTGTTAACAAAAGCTTATTTTGACAAGATTTAAAGCAAATGGTTTCTTTCTTTTTCCAAAGCATCTTTAGAACATCAGTGATTTTTCTTGCTCTCTGAAGAATGATGTAATTAGAATAGAAAAAAAAATTATAAATGACTACTATAAGATTATTTTTTTTTTATTAGTACCACAATTTCTAAATAGAAATCTTTATCGTATTTTTTAGTAAGTGAATGAAACGAAAATAATTGTTGTTAGAAATTGGAAAAAGTATAAAAAGGCGGGTAGTTTAGGTTTGACTTCCACCAGTGCAGGCGCCAAAAGGTAGCAAATGAATGATTTGTTTGCTGCATACAGGCATTTTAATATTTTTTCTTTATTATAACTACAAAAATAATACTAAGTATTAATACAATCCAAATAAAAAAAATGGTTTAATTCTGTTTCATTATTGAGCGAAAACTAGCTACACATATCACGAACATATATTATAAACTAGAAGGTTATGAGCATCAAAAAACGTTATTCTATATTATGCTATGTAATAGCACAATTTACTGATTAATATGAACAAAAATTTAATCATGGAGTCTCACAACAATGATTTTACAAATGGAGCTTAGTGCAACTTTAATCAACAGATGCTGAGGTGTAACCATGTAGAAAATCGCAAAAGTTGAGTAATAGCAGCGCCACGTTGAATAGCTATTCACGGGGTAAATTGCAGCTGGGAAGCAAATTTCTGTTGACCGATATTCACCAAAATTGAATAAGCGTAGTGTTTCATAACGGTCTTCTTACGTAACAAGTATTGTCCAATTATGCACAATAGAATCTTTTCATTTGTTCGAAAAATTAAATCATAAAAGCGCCACCTGTCAGTTGATATGCACCTAAACTGCATGAGCATGATGATGTTAAACTGATATATTATGATGACTCTCTCTTATATTTTAAATTTTTTTCGGTGATACGGAATACAAGCTGAGATACAGTCTTCTTTTAAATGAGAGAAATCGCCATATTACAGTGCTACCTTTTGGTGATTTGCACCAAAATTTGATAGGCATTAATATCTATCAAGATGCAACTACTTATTAACATATATATAATTCTGTATACTATTTTTTGACCTGGAGCTGTTCTGAAATTTTTGTAACACAGACTGAGAGACGCACTCAAAAACAGACATTTTCTAAAAATGGACAAATCATGTTCTGAATCTCTGAAAATGTACAAATCCACTGAAAAGAGGAAGTTGAAATGTTTTTGGAAATCAAAACTTCTTTTTATTGAATATAGAAGAAAGTAAAAATTGCATCCCAATACAAATAATATGGCGTGTCACTCACGCGACTTTCTTTTACCCTACATTTCAATACTATAACGATAGGTTGCAGCTTAAGTCATAAGACCAATAAGGTAAGATAATAAAGTTCAATCTACTTTAAAAATAATCTAAAATAGGTTTAGGTGAGAGGGAGCCTTTCAATCCATCGTACAATTATAATGCCTACATTTATTAAAAAAAAAAAAAAAAAGAATCCAAGGTTGTTATTAATTCGCCTTCAAACTCGCCAATCTTGATTAAACTTTTCAACTAGCAAACTACTGCAAACTTCAAAATACCAGTTTGAATTTCCTGCAGTTATTTGTTTTTGTGTTATGCTGATAATAGTTATACATACAGAATGGCATTCAGAAAACATGAAAACATGATATTATACAAAAGCAGAGTTGAAAATTAAACTTCAAAAAATACTTTGTTTGCAGTATGGATATGAAAAATTAATTTTCCTACCTCAGCAGAGTTCGTCGATATAGTAAAATGTAGCAAAGCACTTCTATCAATTACATTCAATAGAAAAAAACTTTTTGCTTAATTTTGAGCAACCCTGTATATAGTCTATAAACTATATGTACATCACACTGTATACTTATATGAAAAACACCTAATACAAAATGAAATATACTTCCAGCAAATTCTAATTATAACGCTAATATATGGAATTACTTTAGGTGGCCCTGTAAAAGAATGATGAACGATTTCCATTCCATAATCCACACAAAAAATGCTTTTCATCATCATGGAAAAAATCACGGAAAAAATTTTGACTGTCGACACACTGAAAGTGTACCATGGGATGCGTAATATGAATCTTTTCAATATTGTAATACGTTTCGTAAAGACGCAGATTTTTACAATGTTGCCAGATTACGTGTAATTTTTATTCAACAATCACCAATAATTTTGAGAAATGATATTAAATGTACTACAAAATCGACGATTATTCATGCATAATATATATAAAACATTACTTCTCAAAATTATTGGTGACTGTTGAATAAAAATTCGCGCAATCTGGTAACACTGTTCCTGTAAAGAAGTGTTTATTGAATTTTTTACAGTACTTTTTTTTTATTAAATATAATTAATTGAAAACCGGTGTATGTGTGTGTGCCAAAAGTGCCCCCTCCAACCCCCATCCTACATTTTCGTCTGCAGGGGAGTAACAATTAAGTCCGAAGAGAGAAACTACCTGGCATAGATTGTTACTGTTCTGTTGCGGACCTATTAGCAAGGACGGTCACTTGGCAATTCGAAATTTGCTCACACACATACAAAATGGAGTCGAGCCGGGGATTAGGGGACAGCTTTGTATTAGGAAGTCCATCAGCTGATTCAGAGATTTCGCGATGTGATTATTTTAGAGAGGATTCCTGGACACTGGGACAAATTGGAGAATTTTCCATTCGAAGAATGAGAGGTTTGACAGCGAATACCAACAAAAGTTTTCAAAGTAGCATATTTATAGTTACTAGTGTTCATTCCGGCATCAAAACTAATATTTTAAAGCTGGTCTGGTATTTTTACAGTAAAAGGTTTTCATTTAATGCACGTTTAAGTGAATTTTTGTCCTATTCTCCCATGTTAAGAAAATCGTAAATTTCCAGTAACTTACGAAGTTTTTTAATTCGAATGTTGCAAATGAACAGGGTTCTTGCCAGCATCGAAAGTAATATTTTAAAACTGATCTGACCTCTCTGCAATCATTTGTTCGTGAGATATCGTGTAAACAGACTAACAAACTAACGGACTAACATACTAACAGACACCTTACAAATTTTGTCATTTTCGGATTCCTCACACCTGAAAACGTGTAAAAAAGTCAAAAAACCGAGGTCGAAATTTTTAACGATTACCTAAGTTCCCCATACCTATAGTATGATGGGGAACTAATTCAAGAATACGTATTTGTATATATATAATATAAAATATTTTTTTTTTCCACTACCTCAAAACACCATATGAATCTGACATCACATGATACAGTGAAACCCCGATCTATCATTCCCGCATTGATCGCTCTATTTCTTTGATCTATGCACAAATTGTATTTAAATAATCTTAGCGAAGCCCGCATGTATCGTGTTTTAAAAAGTCGTTTTCCCGCATTCATCGTTTTAAAATTTTTTTACTGACCTTTTCTTCTGAAGGTCAAGAGAATCCATATGACATACAGACTCGAATTAATTTTTCCTCCTAAAATGACTGTTTTCCCCATTTCCATGGAGGATCAAGATTGTGATGCCATGACTCCGGACCATCTATTCACTTTGTAATTTCAGCCTAGCTAGAAGTAACCTCTTTAGTAATCCAGAAAATTGTTTTGTGTCATGAAGCTATGTGCGAAAAAAATATGAAGAATACCATACAGAAGGGCAAGAAAATGATAATAATTACTATGCTGATAATGCAGATGAAGAGCAGTTGCGTGCAGCAGAAGATGCGTCTGGTACAAAATTTAGTGATAATATATTTGCATTAATGAAGACGTTGCGATACATTATCCTAAAGCATAGAAGAAATGTGTGACATCAAAAAATGAAAATAATGGCGAAGAAACAGAGCGTAATTTTCACGCCGATGATGCAACTATGACGTTTGAAAATGCACGAACATTTATATAAGCGCATTAAATTACAGAAAAGCCCAGAAAAATGTTGTAAATCTGGAAAAATTCCTGTTTAATTTATAATTTAAGTATTAAATTCAACCTTACTTCAGTGATTATTTTCAACTGCAAATACGACTTTTTTTTTTTTTTTTTTTAGGTCTGAGGGCCTATTAGTCTCAATCTGGGATTTTTGCGTTGTCGTTTTCGATAGTTGGACATTTGTCGAAATCATTTTTCGATAGTTGGACATTTATCGAAAATATAATTGAATAATTTGAAAGCGATGTTATAATTGGGAAGAAAAAAAAAACTAATAGTCCTCCGTCCTAAACTGAATTCTGCTTTTGCCAGAATTTCATCAAAATCTTTTTTTTATTATTATTATTATTATTGAAAGAAAAAGAAAAGAAAATTAATAATAATCAGTATCATTACAAGCGATATCGAAAAAGTTTTTTTAATAATTTTGAATTAGGAAATAAAAAGTGCGCGTGAAATAATATGAAATAAAAATAAGTAAAAAAATAAATTTAATGATTTAATGTTTTTTTTTTTTTTTTTAAATGCTTGCAATTTTTGTAATAGCTGTTGGAAAACTCCCCAGAGCACGCCCAATGTATATAAAAAAAAAGTACAGAAATTAATAATTTACTTTATAAAAATAAAATTATATATATATAAAAAAAAGGCCATGTTTCGCAAAATTCATTTTTTCTTTTGTTTCATGGGATTTTTAAACATCAAACCATATCCCAAAATTTAAATGTAAATTTTAACGAGAGAATGTATATGCCACAAATATAAAAATAATAATAGTTAAAAAGGTGATTTAACCAATAAATTTATACACAATAAAAATTTTTAGTGACTTCGCAGATAATATTATATATATATATATATATATATATATATATATATATATATATATATAAAGAACTCTCAGAGATTTCCAAGCGTTATTTTAAGCTGTTTCTAAACTATGTTACATGCGTTTACTCAAGGAATATTTGACGAAACCATTTCTATCTCATTCCCAAAAGAATTGCATTATATTCATATTTAGCAAAATAAGTTCATTACAGTACTAAAGAATGAAATATTCTCCCTAATGAACTTTTTGTGAAAGAAAGAATACTAATGGAGAATAATTGTTTCATTCTTTACTCTGGAAGGAACTCCTTTTTCAAGAATTTTGCTACCAAATTAAGCTACAAATTGCATTCTCGGAAACTTCTGATAATAATTTGTAAGAAACGAGATATTATTTAACATGCAGTTTTATTACTTTTTTTCTCATAATAAAGATAATAAAGTTTTCAAAAGACTAATGACTTTTTATATTGAATAATATTAAACTATTACTTTATAGCTCAAGTAAAATAGTTTTCGCTGATATGAATAGTTAAGTGCTTTTAAAATTAATTGTTTTTGATTATTGTAATATGTGAAGAATTTTGCGCTCTTATAGATATGATAAATTGTAACTTAAAATACATTCGTTTTTATTGATTTTTTACCCGTTATGCTTCAAAAGTACTGTTAATTAAAAATCCAATAGCCAGATGTTAAGAAATTTCCAAAATGTTTCGATTAGTGGAATGCGCTGTATTATCATATTGCACCAATATTACTTACAAACTTTGAATAAACACCATAAAATGCAATAAACTCGCAACAATTGTTTCGGGTCGAAAAAAGAGTGCTGCAGTCAAAGCGGCAACGCACTGACTGCAGCACTCGTTCTTACTTTATTCGCCTGATGAAGGGTCGTGTGTTTTTTCGACCCGAAACAATTGTTGCGAGTTTATTGCACTTTATGGTGTTTATTCAAAGTTTGTAAGTAATATTTTTTACAACGCCAGTTTTGTGGTGCTTTTTTATTAAATATATTGCACCAATATTTCTAAACAGAAATTAGTAATAATTTCCTTTTATAAATGTGCTTTGCAGTATTAATGCATACCTGCCAACATTTTAATACATTCTGGTGTATTTTTAGCTCCGCCTTTATTTCGTACCACTTATTTTTTAACACTTTCGCGAGCGCGTGTTTTTGTCTTTTTGATAGTAAGGTCCGCCTGTGGGCGTTATTCTCCACGGTTACAATATTTCAGAACAAAATTTTACATATTCACATTGTTATTACAAATGTATATACATTATATATATATATATGTGCTCTTTCTAATCAAAGCATTTATATCCGTAGTATATTGATACTACAAATATTAATGTATATTAAAAAATAATAATAAATGACATTCAAATTAAGAAAGAAACGTCTCTGGTGGAGTTAGAGATTTTCAAATGACGTGAATCTACGTCAGCAGTCGCGAAAGTGCTAAGAGAATTTTTTTCATATTTTATCGGTGTTATATATTAGAGAATTTTTTTTTATAAATAAAGTGGTGCGAAATAGAGTCGGTCTAAATATACTCCGGAATAAATTAAAATATTGGCAGCTATGATTAATGTTAAAAATTTGCATTTGTATGCGGTTTCAAATAATAAATATCACCAGTAGGACTGATAGTAGCAGATTGAAAAACAAATAATCTGGTGTGTTACTCACACTTCTTTCTCTTACCCTGCCTGTCGATTCTTTAAAAATAAATTGCAGATTATGTGACAGGATCAATAAGGTAAGATAATAAACTTCAATCTATTTCAAAATAATCTAAAATATGTTTAAGGACAGTTTTACTTTACATATAATTCTGTGTGAAGAGGGGATACTGACCCTCAACCCTTTGTTTAATTACAGTGCCTACATTTATTTAAAAAAAAAAAAAAAAAAAAAAAAAAAAAAAAAACTGTTATTAATTTACCTTCTAACTTTCCAAACTTGATCAAGTTTCTCAAGTGGCAACTTTGAAAAACTTGAACCGAACTTCAAAATGCCAAATTTGAAGTTTTTGAAGTTATTTATTTTTAAATTATACTGATAACAGATATACATGCAGATGAACCGCTAAAAAAGTGGAATCTCGTGTTCGTAGTACCTGAAAACGTGATATTATTTAAAAAAAAAAAATTGAAAATAGAACTTTAAAAAACACTTTGTTTACAGTATGGGTAGGAAAAACGAATTTTCCTTCCTGAGCAATGTTCGACAACATACTAAAATGTAGCCAAGCTCTTCCATCAATTACATTCAATAGAAAAGAACGTTTAGCTTTATATTGGGTTACCATAGATTGTCTATATATTGTCTATATATGACTATATATTGTCTATAAACTATATCCGCATCACATTTTGTACTTAAATTTATCCTTGTATGAAAAGTACTTAACACAAGATGAAATACATTTCTAGCAATATCCAAGTGCAGCCGCAATATATAAATATATTGTGGGTAGCCCTGTAAATGAATGATGAATGATTTCCATTCTACATTTCCATACCGCAATCTACACAAAACATGTTTTTATGTATACAAAAAATATGTTAATTCTATTTTGTTTAGGGCAATCCATGGATGTTACAGTGTACTTACTAGAAATTTCCCCCATAGACGTAATTAATGTATTTGAATTCTCTTGGATGTCCCTGTATACGAATCATTTGCTTGATGTCAACTAAAAGTTTAATATACCATCACTATATCATATGGACTTTTTAAAATACTGAGTTTGGACTTCTTGCTACAATTTGTACTTAAGATATCCTGATAACAGATAGGTACACACATACAGACTAACCGCTAATATCATGTTTTTCTGATTCAGGGGACCTCAAAACGTGTAAATATAACAAAAACTCAATTTGGAAAATTTAATCCCAAGATAATACTTTCTCTACAATATATGGGTAATAAAATGTAAATTATGGTCCTGGTGTAAGAGTTAATGCCGACTGACTGTACGAGGATCTTACGCCTGGAGAGAATGCTGTTCGTATAATCTTTTTACTAGAGATTAGCTTATTTATGCTAGTTTTGGAAAAAACAACCACAAACTCCGACCGATTAATGCAATTCTAATCTACTAGCTGTGATTACTTATTAGAGCCAATACTACTTATTTTATCCTATGTTTTGCTTTAAGTGAAAATAGAGGTGTAAAGCAAATATTTATTTTTGAAGTGTTTTTCATCTGGTACATTTACTTAGCATCCAGCTATTACGCGCTTAATTTTCTGTTATCATCAGTTTTTAATAAAAGTCATTTATAAATTTCTGCAGTAGTCCTTATTCATTAACCCCTTAACATATACACTCCACTTAATTCGAGCAGTTACCAAGCCCCCTGTGTCGTTTTCTGTTAATATTTTACGGTACATGAAAGCACCAGCCAACACCAAACTATATATAACGTATTTGGAAATATGTGCGGAATAAATATACATATTATTCATAGATTTATTTTCTTTAATTAAACGTAAGTGTGAATTCTATGGGCGTGTCTTTGAAAAATATGCGACTGTTAAAGGGTTAAATGGAATAAAATTTCTACTCAATTAAGGAGGTGTTAAAAAAGCATAAAAGATGATATCCTGCAGAGTACATGTGACTATTATGGATAATTTTCGGAAGTTTTTAAAAATATTAAAGATATATTAATGATATACGTAGTCCAATTTTTCATGATTATGGTGCTTTCTTTGTATGCTTAGCTTGCATTCAAAAAGCAAAAATAAGAGAATTAAATAAGTGAAATATGTATTCTTCTTAATCCTTTCAATAGCGATGTTACAGCAACAGCAACGCCTAATATTAACTCCCAAGTACAGTCGGGAAAAAAAAAAAAAAAAAAAAAAAAAAAACGCAACACTCAACGTAACTTCGTTGCTAATCGATGTAGAAAAGTGTAATAGGTATCATTCGACGGGGAATTGTGAGTAGTTTAAGAAAATGAACTGAAATTTTGAATTGGGGGTCGTCTACATATTAAAACGCGCACCAACTTTGATTTTTTCAATAGTAATGCCCCATTTTTATTTTGTATTTGAATTCATGGGATCGCGACAACGCGAAAAAGTATATTGGTTGTATATTTTACTTATATTTTCACAGAGTTATAAGCGTTCAAAGTATGGAGGTGCTAATGTTAAATTCATATTTCAAACATTTATTAATATCTTCACAAAAAAAACGTGATCGATATAATTTTTTTTTTTTTTTTTTTTTTACGAGATACAGTAAAGAAACCCAAACATAATCCATCATTACTTTTGATTCTGAAAAATATTAATAAATTAATATTCATAAAAATTATGAATTATGACCTATATTAATTTTTACATAAAATGAATCGTAATGCTGAAACTATGGGTGTGCAAATTTGCAGCTCATTCCAGTTATTAGTTTTCGAGATATAAATAAATCTTTCTTTTGGAGTGGTTTAGGGGGCCGTCTCTTATAAAGTTTTGCATGAGATAACGAATCAAATCTTAAAAAATAACAAAGAAAATTAAACAAAATATTTTTATTTTTTATTTACGGATCAATTTATATAACAACAACGTCAAACGCAAAGAAATGAAACAAAAATGATGATTTTTAGACATTAGTGCTAGCATCAAGAATTCCAGTTTTCTAAAGAAGATAAGCCCCGCCTTCATCGTTCTTCAAAACAAAACAATACAGAAAAGAAAAGTAAATATGACATTGAGTATTCATGTTAAACCCCTGATAAAATGTTGACAAAAATATGCACAACTGGTATTTACTTCATCTATTATTTGGTGATAAATTTTGAATCTTTTATACGAACAGTAGAAGAAAAGAAAGTTTACTGTTTTAAATAGAAAAATCGGTTTAATGTGAAATTGTCAAATATTAAAAACGTATCGAATTGGAATGCAAGACAGACTTATAAAATCGTTTCTTAACTATCGTCATAGTTAAAAAAGGCTTAATCATTTGCTTCATATATTGCTTTATTTTATTTTGTTTATTTACTTATTTATTTATTTTGTAGGGAGGGGAGGATTATTATTTTAAGGACACTTTAGTCTTTAAAATTTTATTAATATATTTTAACTTTATACATTTATAAAAACATACTTCAACTTTTATAAATATATTTTAACACCTTTTGCGACCGCAGGATTTTGTCTTTTTAACAGTAAGACCCGCCTACGGGTATTTATACTCTCAAAATAAATATTTCAGAACAAATTTTCTGTATTCACAATTATGTTACAAATGGAAATACATTATAATTATATTATTTCTAATCAATATATTTCTATCCATATTATATTTTATTGCAAAAATATGAAAACTGGGTACACACTTAAGAAATATGTAACACACAAAATACGAAAGAAACTCCCACTGACTGAGTTACAGATTTTCAAATGGCTTGAATCTACGTCAGCAGTCGCGAAAGGATTCATTAAGAAATTATATTTTCATAGAAATTATAAAACGAATCTTACAGTTCCAAAGAGTTCAACTGACCCAAAACTGGTAAGTGCGATTCAAATTGTTTAATATTTACTCCATGAACCCTTACAATAATTTATCCGAAAAGATTTAGTTTATGCGTTGTTGTATATATATATATATATATATATATTATTTCATTTCGTATATTTTGTTACACCTACGAAAGAAAAATTAAGCTTTATTGGTGATCAGTACAACCATAATAAACACTTTTACTTGAAAAATATTGCACTTTTTTCAAAGAGTACTGTATGGACTAATCGCAAATGTAATGTATTTAAACAGACCTAAAATTATCTAAAAAAGTACTGAAGTATATACAAATCTATAAAATTGATTTCAGGATAATTATAGAACTGAGGAAAAAAAAAAAAAAAGAGCAGTTTTATTAATTTTTATAATTACTTCTTTCCTGAGAGATTTCTGGTGTAAAACAGTAAAATTTTGTCCATTTGTTATAGGATCTTAATTTAATTTTTCTACGTTTACATATAACCCCCTAACACATTTTTGATTATAGCTCTATAAATACTAAAGGTAAAGTATACAAACAGTATACTTTTCCGCACTGCCAGACTCTCAGAAAGTCGAAAATGAAGTCAAAATTGGTTGTTGCTATTAAAAAAAAAAATCAAAGTTGGCGCTCATTTCAATATGTATATGACCCCTAATTAAAAATTTGATGACATATTCAGAAAGCGCATTTAATTTCCTGTTGAATTATGTCTATTTGATGTTCCTGCGTCAATTAATAACGATATTACAGCGGGTGTCGCGTTTTTTGAATTATTAACTTGAATTATTTTCTCTTTCTTAATATTGTTCTTAAATTCCGGTGAGCTTTTATTTTTATTTTTCTTATAGTATATGTCAGACAAATATCGTTCATGTGCCCAAACATATTTGACGTACATTTTTTTAAATTACAACAACTAATTAATATTGTCGCATAAAAGAGAGAGAAAGAGACAGAGAATCCGTAATTCACTATAATTTTTAAGTAATAAATTTCATTTTATCTAATAATAAATATGGGAATCATATGCATACTTGCCAACATCCTAACTGATATTCCGTACTAGTGTTAGCTCCGCCTTTTTCTACACACTGTTTTTTTTTTTTTTTTTTTTTTTTTTTTTTAAGTATTTTTCTTCCTATTTGTTCGTGATTGAATTTGTAGAATATTACTATTAAAATTTATTGTTGTGAAAAAAAGGAAGGGACTTACAACAGTACAGAATATTAATTAGGATTTTGGGAAGTATGCATATATGTAATTAATCATACATTCGACGACACATTTGATATATTGTTAAATTATTCCCACTGTTAATCTCTTCAAATTAAAATAGACATTTTATATGTGTCTTATACATATATATAGCTGCCAACCATTCTAATTTTCAAATCACGTTTATCGCCCGTTTTGCTAAAACTTTCGACGATCAAATAAATTGAAAATCATTATAAAAATTTTCTGGTATGAAGTCCGTCTTGAAGGGAAAAAAAAATATATATATAGACATATATATGCATAGCTGCCAATATATTAATTCACTTCGGAGTGTGTTTAGCCAAACCTTTATTTCCCACTACTTTATTCATAGAAAAAAATTCTCAAATATATCACTTCCATAAAATAAGTAAATATTACTCTTAAAAATTAAGTGGTATATAAAAAAAAGGGGCTAAAAATGCTTTAGAATAAATTAGAATGTAGGCAGTTATATATATATATATATATAAATTCTGTCATTTAAAACAATTTCGAAAGTTACGAGATTTTTTTTTAAAGTAATTGTAAAGGTATCATGCTTGGTAACTGCATTGCATCAGATAGCGTCAGTCACACAGAAAGATGGAATTTTCTATCATTATTATTATGTAGAATTATTATATGTAGTTGCCAACATTTTAATTTATTCCGAAGCACTTTTAGCCTCGTCTTTATAACACACAATTTTGTTTCTAGAAAATTTCCTCTAACATATATAACTACGATAAAATAAGAAACAATTACTCTTAAACAAAAATGGTCTGAAAATAAAGGTGGGTCTAAAAAATACTCCAGAATAAATTATAATGTTGACAACTCTATTATCGTTCTACATTCACAGCAGTTTTCATGATTAAATAGTATAGTGACTGAGGCTAGAAAACATTGGCGAAAGCGGAAATATCGCTATGTGTAACTAAAACCACTTTTACCATAAAAATACCCTCCATAAATTATATTAAACTAGATATGTCTAATTAGCAGTAAAAAAAAAAAAATAATAATAATAATAAAAATAAAAATAAATAAATAAAACTATATTTAATATACATACTTGCAGGGATGGAACACGGGCGCAGAATTCATACCGGAATCCGTTTAAGAATTTTCTCTACCTATAATATCGTTGATTTTAGAAGTAGAAAATTTTCTTACATTGATAGTGGTATGAATTCTGCGCCCGTGTTCCATCCCTGTACTTGCCAACCATCTCATTATGAGCCGTACAATTTTTAGTACCCGCCTTCTTTTTCACACCGGTCACTTTTTAGAGTAATTTTATTAATTTTATTCGTATTTAATCGTAACGATATTTGGAGAGAATTATTCTAAAAATAAAACGGTGTGAAAAAAAGGGCATTAACAATTGTACGGTTATTAATGAGATGGTTGGCAAGTATGAATATATATATATATTTATATATATGTGATTATTCCGAATTCATAGGACAAACACTGAGGGGAGGTAAAGAACATCACAAGGATTCTGAATTATATAGGAACCTATGGGCGAAAACGCTATTTTAACCCTTTAAACTGGATTTTGCCTGCTGTGTAAATTTTAAAATCTTACATGCTTCATTTTTTCACAGAATCATACACAATGTTCGTATTATTGCAATAATTGTGATAAAATAATCGATAAAAACAGGATTTATTTATTTATGTAAAGATTAACATGTAGAAACTCATTTTAGAAAAAGACAACATTCAAGTACAACGCCCATATCCATGCAATAATATACAGCCCTTAATTTGTTAAAGTGACGTTTGCGCGCATAGGTCCCTAAAAAATTAAGTATCCTTTTGATGTTCTCCACCTCCCCTCCATTTTTTTCAAATGGCCTTAGAATGTCCTCCTTTTTTCTCAAATGGCATCTTATATGATATGTGTGCGTGTGTATAAAAAATATAAGCTTAAGTGTAATAAAAATTCTTTTTATTTTTTAACTTTTTTTGCAAACAAAGGGGTCGTACTCTCAGCCCTTTTTTCAGGAGACTCTCATAAATTAGAAATTTCCATCTTCATTGCAACCACTAATGTCATGCAGATATAATTTTCGTATATTTATAGTAATGTGCCATGACCCTACAACATACTTGTCAACAATCTCACTATGAACCGTACAATTTTTAGTACCCGCCTTTTTTTTTTTCACACCAGTCATTTTTTAGAATAATTTTATTCTTATTTAATCGTAACAACATCTGAAGAGAATTACTTTAAAAAATAAAGTGGTGTGAAAAAAGGGGCGTTTTTTCAAGTGGCATTAACAATTGTACGGTTATTAATAAGATGGTTGGCAGGTAAGCTACAAGACTGAGATTAGTGTATGCAAATAGTGACAGCAATATATTTGAAAAATCCTGATCCCTGAGAGTATCCTGAAAAAAAGAGGCGGAGAGTACAACCCTGTAAACATCATACCAAAACGTCACCGGTGTAATGCTCATTCGCATAAAGAACAAATGTAATTTTAAATATCACAAAAGTATTTTATGCAAAAATTACCTATAGCCAGTTCTAATTATATTGCATTTTATTTCACGTAAATAGAATAAATTCGTTATAAAACTAAAGAATAAAATATTTTCCCTAATGAACTTTTTGTGAAAATCAGATCGTTAATGAAGAATAATTGCTTCATACTCTATAAACGAAGCAATTTTTTTAAAGGTTTTTCTCCTAAATTAAACTACTAATTGCATTCGCTGCATGCTTTGATTGTGTTCGGAGAAAAACTAAGCGTAATTTAACATGCAATTCCCTCGACTTTTCCAAAATAACTAGTGCAATACTGTATCTGGAGAATATTTTTTATTAAGTAATATTAAAGTAATTATGTTTTTAATATAAAAACAAATGAGTCTAAAAATACATTTTGTGTGACAAGAATAATGAATTATTTTTAGAGATCTTTAACATATAATTAAATATACAAACTATAATACTATAGTAGTACAGGGTGCTCTATATGTATAGTCAAAATAAGTAGAAGTGTAGCCAAATACATAAGTAGGAATGTACAGCCAAATTGTGTAAGATTATTCCCACTAAAATTAATATATATCTATTTCATGATACGTGCTCAAAGAATGTTTTAAAAAGGTAGAATTTCTTTATTAGGCACACTTTTCATAAAAAATTAGAACTTATACGAAAAGTAAATGACATACAATATTTTTCAACAATATGAAAGTTTATTGGTTAGCTTTTGGTTCTTTGTGGATCATCTCATTTGTTTAAATTTTCTATCCAAAGCGCATCTGGTTAACCTATTTTAATCTATTTTCTTTAATATCTGTAGTTCATAGCCTGAAAGGTACCAATTTGCATACCAATTTTGGTAGTAATTCGCTTGAACACTTTGGCTGCAGAAGGCCATTTATAGCGGAAGATTAAATGTAATCACCCTGTATATGGCCTGTACTTGGCCTGTACTTAGCAAACTACAGTAACTTACGAAAAAGTATAAAATAGTCAAGAAATTAAACATTTTTTTCCTTTTTTCAATGAATTTATAAAAGAAATACAGCAACTGCAAGTCACAAAATAAACTAAGATTAAAAATAATATATATATACTAAAGTATTTAAGATGACTAGGTATTGCGTAACTGTAGATTTTAATGATTGCAGAATAATACCTGGTACCTGGTTAGGAACTGAATTTATGCATCGCCAGTTAGTTAGTTAAGCACCACTATTTTATAAAAATTGTTGTCGCCTTATTTTAACGAGGAATTTCTGTTTATTATAAGACGAAAGTAATTTAAATATATATATATTGGTATGAGCGTGGCTCGATCTTAATCAGGCCATGATTGTTATGTATTGTTGTTTCATTTCATTATATATGCTTTCCCTCTAATGGCAGTCATTTCAGTTCCCGATTCCCTTGACCGTTAGTTTTCGTCTTGTTACTTGGGGAAAGATGCGTGATAATGGCCACAGATGTTTCCAAGCTCAAAAGTATTCGAAAACTTGCGAATAAATAGGAAACGGATTATTGTTCGAAAAAAGTGGTCGAAAAATATAAGCAGAAATCTTATCCTTGAACAATGTACGGTACATTAAACCATTTCATCCACAATACTTTTTATTCTTTGTAATTTTTTTCTAATGTATCAAAATTAACCTAATTATGTAAAATTTCTTTAAGAATTTTATCAGTGAAAGAGCTCTATTTTTTAAGGATTATTATGAAAATGAAAAAATAAATACGTAAATAAATAAAGTATTCTCAGTTATTTAGATTACATGTCTCTAAGTACATTAAATAAATGTCTTATTATATTATTTCCACTAAACTATTTTTTATAGTTTTGATATTTGACTGTATTTATTAAAGATATTTATAATTTTTTAATTTCATAAAATTACATGATAATTAGTAGTTTAAAATCATGCTTTTCATTTGTATTGTTCTTCTTAATTTTATAACTTGGTACACATTTGATTATAAATTACGAAATTACACTTTGAATAAAAGTTAAAATACATTATGCGTTTATACATAAATACAAAAAATGAAAGACATTTTCTACATGTTTCAGAATAATTACTTTTTCCGAGAAAGTACTCAAGAATTATGTGATGAAAAGTTTATTTCAAGTAATTATTTTTTATTATAATTACACAATTTAGATTTATTTAGCAAAAAAAAAAAAAAACTCTTAAAAAATTTGTTTTATATGCAATATTTTAATGGTGTTGCAAATATTATTTGGCCTTTCATTTTCTATCTTAGAATATTTCATTTTACTCATATTATCTAAAAGAAACTATTTATAACTCGATAAAATAAACAGTTCCTTCTAATGAACAATAGAAAAATAAATAAATACTGAGAAATTGTAACAACTCATTTTTTGAACATTTTGCTAACAAATTCAGCTATTAATTACATTCTTTGTAATTGTGTTCTTGAAGAAATGAAGCATACTCTAAAATAAAAATTTCTTGATATTCTACGAAGTATGGGAATATTAGTGTTTTCTTGAGAGTAATAGTTTTTTTCTTCTTAATTAATGCTAAAAATTTTCATTTTCGTCTTTCGCGAATTAAAAAAAGAGCAAGTATATTTTCTTTTTCTATTAAAAGAAATGTAAATTATTTCGAAAGTTCATATATTTTGCATTTAAATTATGGAAAATTAATGAGTTTCAAGCTAAAAGCTTGTTTATTTGCATGTTTAAAGCAATTTAAAAGCTTGTTTATTTTCCATTTACATAGCTACTAATTCTCCCCTTTTTTCCCTGGATACTTCGTACCAGAAATTTTCTATAACAATTTTTTATTTATTCAAGTATAGAAAATGTATAAGATGAGATATTACTGAGCAATAGTGGTGATAAATCTTATTAAAAAATTCGAAAAAGTCTACAGAAAATTATTTTCAGTTGAATTAAAAAAACTTACGCCGTAAATTTTTCTAAGACAATATTTATGGATAATGTAAGAAAGTGCTGTACTTTTTAAAATCAGTGTTGCTTGACTGAAGATTTCTTGGGCTTCTAGGGACTTTTTTGGAGACTGAACAGAGTTCCCAACTTTTATAATTTATTCACGAGCATTTTTAGCCCCGCCTTCTTTTCGCACCAGAAATTTTGTAGATTATTTCTTTTTAATATGTGACAACGATATAAGAAGAAAACCATTTTTCAAAATTTCCGGTATGAAAAAAAAGGCGGGGCTAAAAATGCTCGTGAATAATTTATAATAGTTAGGAACTCTGGGACTGAATGTTTTTGGTGAATTTCGAGGAGATTTTGGAAATTTTGGGAAGAAATCTGGAGATTTCTTCAACCATTTTGACTTATAAATTGGTTCACCTGATCATATAATGAGTGTTACCAAATGTCCTACGTGAAGGGACTTTTAGAATTTATTTATTTATTTACTAATTTATTTTAAGCATATGGACTTTTTAGAAGTATAGATGGGAGTATATCCTATAGATATCTTCAGCAGTAAAGTAGGAACTTTCATCATTAATTTAGAAACATGACACAATTTCAGATGGAAAAACTGAGTTTAATTCTGAAGTAAATGACCAATTAAAAATCCTGTTCAGATTCCAAATTATCATTTTAAAGTAACTGGAATTCTTTTCGTTGCTTGAATACTTTCGTTGCACATGAACATTGCGATGCAATTAGCGACATTAGTTAGCGGAGATCCCTCCCACACACACACTTGTATCGATCGATATGTGGTATTGATATTGTTTGCTATTCGTTTTTGTTGTTATGGACGTTATATTAGTTGTTAGTTTTGTGTGTTGTGTTCTACAGTATAGTTTTATGTTATAGATAATATTCTAAGTTCCAGTGAGACTAAATTTAATACGACCTCATGTATTGATGTATAGTATAATATCTATAATCTATATTAGGTTTTCTTAATTTATAGTTTGCATTATTTAAAGTAATTGATCGTGATAATGGTGAAGCTTCTTATTTTTTTTTCCTCCTTTCTTCAAAAGTACAGTGCAAAATTTAGTAAAAAGCAATGGCAGAGACACACAATATGTCTAATGTGACAGCTAGCTGTTAATTCACGTTTTCCCCTTATTATTTCGTTGAAACAAATATATTGCATTGGTCGGGATACTGCATTTGGAGAGAAATAATTACCTAGTTTATTAATTTCCTCTGTTAGAGCTTTTCGTTACCCTGTTTTTCATGCAATATATAGTCAACCAAAGCTATTGTCATACACATACGTAATTTATTATAAATACAATTGGAATTGATTAGAGGGGATAATAATACATCCTCACGTATAATCTAGGGAGAGTGCATGAAACTACTCAGTACTTACGCAGATTTAAAATTTTCCGATAACTAGTGTGGATAAAAGTTATTTTTGTATACCGGGATTTTTTTTTTAAAAATAAGCTTCATATAGGGAAAAAATTGGTCTTAAATCTGTTAAATTCTTTAAAAAAGTTTTTTTTTTTTTTTTTTCTTTTTAAGTTACTTTTTTAGTAGAAAGTGAGTTAGGGATTTTTGTGGAAAACCCTCTGATTTTGCGAAATTTGAAAGGATGTTTGAGGAAATCGATTGCAACAATGATTTAAAGTAGAACTCAAGGTTTCTGCTCTTGCCACCGTCAATGAAAGATACGCTAGTAACAATTGGATATACATTTATACCACTATCTCAGCTGACAGAACTGCTGGAAGAGCAGAATACAGTATTTTTTTTTTTTTTTTTTTTTTTTTTTTACAAAATACAATTTAAATTTAAATAATTTCGATGGAGAAATATTTGTAATCTATCTGGCTCTCTAAAAAAATTTTCTGAAAGCCTGAAAATAAATTTGTTTTTTACACTGATTGCTAAGACGAATTACACACTGTTTCAAAATATATTCTACTACTTTCAGCCATTAAAGTTAATTGTAAAACATCATTAATATTTTTCTATCTACTGAAAAGGAGATAATTCTACAATGTATTCCCAGCTATTGTGGCTTCAGTAATATACGGAAAACACGGATAGACTCACAAATTATTAATCTCTCTCAGACCCTTCGCTGTGTCACCTGCTAATCTAAAAAATAAACTTCTAATCAAACAAAAAATTGTCAACAAGCTACTTCAAACAGAAAACGAGTTTTTCGTAGATCTTACGAAGATTTCCTAATATTTTATCTTCCAAAAAATTTCCCCGGAGCTTTCTGGGACTCATCTTTCCAATTGCTCTTTAGACATGACTATTAACAAGTACAAGCACACTAGCAAAATTTTGGAGTTACTGACTCCGCTGACCATATTTCGTGCGAGGAAAGTGTTCATATAAATGGCGGGCATCTCTGGAGCTGTCGGGCCCTCCAGGATGTCCGTATTTCTTTCTTCTTCAAGACACTCTCCATCCTTGGAGAGAATTCTTAACTGTACCAAAATGCAGGATTTGTTATGCTCGAAAGAGCAAATTTTGAAGAGTATAATATAATAATAATATTAATAGTAATTCATACGCAAGGAAAATAAATGACTGCAAATTGCTGTGCTTAATTGCAACTGTATCAAAATACCGCAGTCCTGGAAAACGGACAAGGATGGATGTAACAATGGCATGATTGAGGAAATAAAAATATAAAATATAGATTAAATTTTAATCACACTAAAAACTGAGACAGATAATATACACTAAAAATATACATTTTAAAATATTAAAAACACAAAAACATAAATTTAAACGTTTCGAGCCTTTTACAGGCTCCTCATCAGTAAAAAACATCAAGTGCAAATGATGAGATTTTACTTGATGTTTTTTACTGATGAGGAGCCTGTAAAAGGCTCGAAACGTTTAAATTTATGTTTTTGTGTTTTTAATATTTTAAAATGTATATTTTTAGTGTATATTATTTGTCTCAGTTTTTAGTGTGATTAAAATTTAATTTAATTACGAGACGTAATGATTTTTAAATATTTAAAAAAATATATATAGATTGTTAGTATTTTTTTTTTTTCCTCTTTCTAAATCATATCATTTTCTTTGATGTCAAGAAAAAAGTTAATAATTTATAAATAACTTTGTCAGAAAACAAACATTTGGTAACTATTTTTTCTTTTTCCTTTACCAATTATTTAACTACTAGCTGACCCGTCCTACTTCGCACGGATGAACAAATTTTAGTTAACAATGAATTGATATGCAAAAAATCAAAAAAATATCAGTTTATTTGTTATAGTCAGGCAATATTATCAACTGAAAAGTCAAAATATAATTTTACAATTATTTTTTTCAATCAGTTGTTAAATGTTGGTAATTTTTACTTTATGTTATTTATTTATTTATTTCATAAAAAGAAGCATGTCTTTACTCATGAATAAAAAATATTGAAAAATAAACCTATAACATGAATATGTGTTTGATAAAGTTGACGTCATAATTGCTTTAATTATTATTTATTTGTTTTTATAATATTAATTTCTATTAAACACAGAGCTTATGTGTTTTTAATTTTCTTAAATTTAACGTCCGCAAAGTAATCTGGTTATTGTTTTAGTAATGGTTCTCCATTAGAGATCGTTAATATTTTTTTGTGATTTTGGCTGTGAATTAAAAAGGTTATCGCAAATACGTAAAGTCCTTCGAGTGAAACGTCCTAGCTATTGCGGTGCTAAATTTTAAATATCGCCAAAGAAGCCCTATACAAAAGTAGATTTCTAACGCGAATGCACATTTAATTTATTTTAAATGAACCGTGTTTCCAATCAACATAATGAAACTTGCGTAATCAAATGTCATTTGCTATTCCCTAGCGGCTGTATATTGCGCTACTTGCTTTCGGAAAAGATTTTATATCAATCATCCTTGCCGGAAAAAAAAAAAAAATGATTGCCAAGTTATATCGCAAATATATTTAATTTTTTCCATAACTGATGGTTTTTAATAATGTATATTAAGGGAAAAATCAATAATATGAAACAATATTCGTATAATAAATACTATTACAAAATATGGTGTGAAACAACCACACGACTTCCATTACCCACTATTAAACGTATTATATACATTTCTTGGAGATATTAAGTACATGGATTTTTTTTTTTTAGATTTTCCAGTAAGAGAAACTTGATACACGTATAAAGACACCTACAACAAAGTTTACATAGTGAGTTAAAAAATAAGGGGAAAAAATAGATAGTTATTTTTTTAATCACGAATTACCGAGATCTAAAACTGAACTTCCTAATCAGGAAGACCGTTAGTATTCCTGTAATATGCACGTAATACTTGAGAAAGGTTATCTAAATTGAATTAATCAAACAATTTTCAAGAAAATCGTTAGAGCCATTTTTGAGATACCAACTTTTACCAAAACTTGGCATACTCAATTATTGACCGGAAAACAATAATTACATACAAAAGGATATTTAGTAGGAAGTTAGCATGGCGAGTTTGAAAAAAATTCGTACAGCCGTTTTTAAAAGGAAGGCACTTATGAGATCTGAAATTGAGCTGTTTATAGAGGACGCCTATCAATTTTCCTGAACTAACAATTATATCATTCGAAAGGACATCTAATAGATTGTTTATATAGCAACTTTGAAGAAAATCGTTAGGGCTGTTTATGAGGTACGGGCTTACGGTCCCATTTCTTGTTTTCGATGACCCAGTTCCGGTTTTTCAATTTTCACCAAAATTTGGAAAATTCATCTGAACATCAGACCTGAACCAATTGTGAAGATTTGTAGTTCTATCTTTATTAATTTTGGAGATATGACACCCGGAAAATTTCCCACATTCGTATACACACACACACACTGACAAATTGCCAAAAACTACTTTTTTGGACTCAGGAGGCCTTAAAACATATAAATCAGGTGAAACTCTATATCAAATTTTTGGACCGAATACAATACTTCCACTACCTACGGTAGTACGGTAATTGAAGTAAAAACATAGATCTCGTATTTAATACGAAAATATACAGATTTTCGTATTACATTTTCGATCTCGAAATACAAAAATCGCCAAGGACGACCAATATCAAATCTATGCTTTGTTTTCAATTAAAATATTGAAAATTTGAAATAAAAATGTATTTTACCAAAATTTATTATAGCCTCTAGCACTTAGAGACAGTGTAACTTTTGATTAGTATAAAAAAAAGAAAGAAATAGGAATCGGCTTTTTAGTTCTAGCGATCGTTCTCTACATATACATATAAGCCTTTCCTCTTTATATATTAGTGTAGAGCATAGATAGGTTAAATAGGTTTCTAATCAACATAATGTAACTCAAATAATTAAATGTTATTTGCATTGCAGTAATGGTTGTATGCGCTATGTATATTGAGCTACTTGTCATAACTGTTAGTTGCTAAAAATAGTCGTCAAATAAATTTAAACTTCTCAATTATTCTTTTAACAAATGCATAATGAAATGCAGACGATATTTTTGAATTCACTTTTTATATTATTATTCGCGAGAAAATATATTTTATTATATGTCGAAAAATGAATTAACCTGTAAATTTTTTGGGCAACAATTATAAAATAAATAATTTAATAAAAGTTTAGAAGTAACGCTTAGATCATTACATTATATCATATCATATCAAATTATATTATTAGAAAAATAAATACTTTAAATTTATAATGACGTCAGATTTAACGTGTAAGTTTAACATTTTGCAAAGCTTTATATGAATTTCAATTTAATCCACGTGCAAATATATATTTTTTCTTTTCATGTCAAGATATTTTGAAAACAAAATCAACATGTAAAAGTTTCTTTTATGTTGGCAACGGCCAAATTTTTTAATATTTCATTATTTCCATTTCTATTATAGCTTTTATGGAGATTTTAATTAAAATGCTCAGATTTTAAACTAAAATTTATTTTATCAAAATTAAATATAGCCTATAACAATCAGGCATACTGTAGCTTTTGGTCAGTGAAAGAAGTTTTAAAATCGGTTCAGTAGTTTCAGAGATTACCCTCCACAAACATACAATTTTTTGCGCTTTATATAATGACTAGCTGACCCGTCCGGCTTCGCACTGATGAACAAATTTTAGTTAAAGATGGATTGATATGTAAAAAATCAAGAAATATATCAGTTTATATGTTATAGTCAGGCAATATTATTAACTGGAAAGTCAAAATATAATTTTACAATTATTTTTTTTTTAATTAGTTGTTAAATGTTGGCAATTTTTACTTAATGCTATTTATTTATTTATTTATTTATTTCATAAAAAGAAACATTTCTTTACTCATGAATAAAAAATATTGAAAAATAAACCTATGACATGAAAATGTTTTTGATAAAATTGACGTCATAATAGCTTTAATTATTATTTATTTTTTCATTTCGCAAATATATTTAATTTTTTCCATAATTGATTATTATTTTAATAATGTATATTAAGGGAGAAATCAATAATATGAAACAATATTCGTACAATATATACTATTACAGAATCTGGTGTGAAACAACCACACGACTTCCATTACCCACTATTACACGTAATATATACAATTTTTTGGAGATATTACTTGCATTTTTTGAGATTTTCGAGTAAGAGAAACTTGATACACGTATAAAGACACATACAACAGAGTTTGCATAGCGAGTTAAAAAATAAGGGAAAAAAATAGATAGTTATTTTTTTAAACACGAATTTCCGAGATCTAAAACTGAACTACCTAATCAGGATGACCGTTAATATTCCTGTAATAAGCACGTAATACTTGAGAAAGGTTATCTAAATTGGATTAAAGAAAAAATTTTCAAGAATACGTTAGAGCCGTTTTT
This sequence comes from Salticus scenicus, assembly GCA_963930645.1. NCBI lineage: Eukaryota > Metazoa > Arthropoda > Arachnida > Araneae > Salticidae > Salticus > Salticus scenicus. The sequence goes on along the minus strand of OZ005662.1, from coordinate 139,786,263 downwards.
GAGATACCAACTTTTACCAAAACTTAACATACTCAATTATTGACCTAAAAACAATAATTACATACAAAAGGATATTTAATAGGAAGTTAACATGGCGAGTTTGAAAAAAATCCGTACAGGCGTTTTTAAAGGAACGCACTTGCGAAGTCTGAAATTGAGCTGTTTATAGAGGACGCCTATCAATTTTCCTGAACTAAGCAACTTTTCAATCGAAAGGGCATCTAATATATTATTTATATAGCAACTTTGAAGAAAATCATTAGAGGTGTTTTTGAATATGGGCTTAGGGTCCCATTTCTGGTTTTCGATGACCCAATTCCGGTTTTTCAATTTTCACGAAAATTTGGAAAATTTATCTGTACACCAGACCTGAATCACTTGTGAAGTTTGTAGTTACTTGTTTGTAGTTTGTTGTTTGTTAACTTGTAGTTCTATTTTTATTAGTTTTGGAGATATGACAGCCAGAAGATTACACAAACACGTGCACATATACACACACACTGACCAATTGCCAAAACCTATACAATACTTCCACTACCTACGGTAGTAGGGTAATTGAAGTAAACACATACATCTCGTATTTACTACGATAATATACAGATTTTCGTATTACGTTTTCGATCGCCAAATACAAAAATCGCCAATGACGATAGATATCAAATCTATGCTTTGTTTTCAATTAAAATATTGAAACTTTTAATTAAAAATTTATTTTACCAAAATTTATTATAGCTTCTAGCACTTAGAGAGAGACAGTGTAACTTTTGATTATTGAAAGAAAAAAAAAAAAAAAAAAGCAATCGGCTTTTTAGTTCTAGCGATCGTTCTCTACATATGCATATAAACCTTTCTTCTTTTTATATTAGTATAGCTATAGAGCATAGGTATATTAAATAGGTTTCCAATCAACATAATGTAACTCAAATAATTAAATGCTATTTACATTTCAGTAATGGCTGTATGCGCTATGTATATTGAGCTACTTGCCATAACTGTTAGTTGCTAAAAATAGTCACCAAATAAATGTAAACATCTCAATACGCAAGCGAAGTGTAACCATAGAATAATAATAAAGGAAGAAGGAGCACGCCAATGGTCTTAATGCTTACAAACCCCTTCTAGTGAAATGCCAGCGAAAGCTACTTTTGCTCCTCTCAACATTGAAGTTTGTTAATAAAGGCTTGTTAATAATCGCTGTTTTTTGTGGCAACACAACAGCTTGGTAGAAACACTTATGCTCCTTCTTTTTTTTATTATTATTCTATGAGTGTAACATCACTGACCGCCCATGGATGCAAGAAAAAGATTTTCCATGTTAATCGCTCATTGGATTTTTTTTTTTTTTTTTTTTTTTTTTTTTAATTAAAATTCTAGAAGAATTATTTCCCGATTTTAATCCTCATATTTGGGTATAGATATGTATTAGTTATTGTATGCATGCGTTAGATTGAGTTATTTTGCTGTCAAATTGACAAAATTTTAATTTTAAATTTCAAAACTGTCATCCTTGGCGTTTTTTGTATTTGGCGATCAAAAAGTAATACGAAAATATACATGCCAGATGTATATTTTCGTAATATGTATTGTACGAAATATTGTTTCTTATTATTCGTTACACTCTTAATGTAAGTTTTTAAAATAACCATGATTTTTGAATGGAATTAAATTATATTCGCCAGATAATTTGGCGATATTTTTTTTTTCTGCCAAGGATGACGGATATCAAATGTATTCCGCTGCAACATATTAGTATATTATATCAGATACTTTATTTAGACATTTGAAAACAAATTTGACTTCAAATTATGATAGAATATTTATCCTTTCCCTTTTAATTAGTTTATTAGTTGGATGTTTATTGTGTAAATATCATCCTTTGAAATGAAATGTTTATGTTTTCAATCGAATATGGAAATTTGCCATTTTTTTTCTAGAGTTTTGAAATTTAAAATTCCAATTTTATCAATTTTACAACAAAAACAATTTAATCTAACGGATGCACATGATAACTAATACATATCTATATCCAAATATGGGGTTTAAAATGGGGAAATAATTTTCCTCGATCTTTATTATTTTTTTACAAAAAATCCAGTTCACTTTTTATATTATTGTTCGCGTGAAAATATATTTTATTATATGTCTAAAAATAAATTAATTCGTAAATCTTTTTGGCAACAATTATAAATTAAATAATATTATAAAATAGAATTTCTTATTTTATTTTATTTATTTATTTATTTTTAAATTCCAATTTCGTTTACACACATCAGTTTAAACCACGGAGTAATAAAGACTCCATGGTTTAAACATTGATGCTTAGATATTATCCGCGTTTGTAATGATCGATAGATGGCGCTTTCTCAACACTGCAGTTGTTAGTAAACATAGCCACGCGTGTTCCATTAGTGTTCTTTTTGTTATTCTACTTAATATTCGTACTATAATTTCTCCGCCATTACATTATGGAAAATTGATTGCTTTTGGAAAAAATACTTCAGTTTATTCAAAGTTCGATCGGAAGTAGATTTTTAACTGAAGTTGAACAAATATTAATTTCAAATCATCTGATTAATTCTTTACTTCCATTAGCCGAAGCAACTGAAATTTTAAATTTGTCATTTGGAAATAAATGGAAGCTCAATTCTGGATTTCTTGATCCTTTGGAGTTAGATTGTAGCACACAACAGTATGTGTTATCTTTTTTACCGTATTTATTCATTTTTATTCAATAAATATATGTGAAACTAAATATCGGCAAGCAATGGCGGTTGTATGGAATTCGAATTAAACCATGTTTATTGTAATTTCACCTTAGCCCGCCAGAGGGCGAGCATTTCATTACAATCGCGGATATCATATCATATCAAATTAAATTATTAGAAAAATAAATACTTTTAATTCTATAATGACGTCAGATTTAACGTGTAAGTTTAACAATTAAAAAAGCTTTATATGAATTTCAATTTAATGCACGTGCAAATATATTTCTTTTCTTTTTACCTGAAGATATTTTAAAAACGAAATGAATATGTAAATGTTTCTTTTATGTTGGCAGCAGCTAATTTTTTAATATTTCATTATTTCCATTTCTATTACGGCTTCTATGGGGATTTTAATTAAAATGCTCAGATTTTAAACTGAAATTTATTTTATTAAAATTAAATATAGCCTATAACAATATGGCATACTGTAGCTTTCGGTCAGTGAAAGAAGTTTTTAAATCGGTTCAGTAGTTTCAGAGATTACCCTCCACAAACAAACAATTTTTTGCGCTTTATATAATGATATAGATATAGAATAGATAAACGAGCGTAACAATTGTAATTATCTGGGAAAATTAAGTTCTTTGAGTACTTTATACGCAGAGGAAAATCGAAAACTCTTCTCTTATAATTTAATATTGCAATTATTACTTAAGCGGAGAAAAACATATTTTTTATTTTCTGAATATATATTTATATTTATATATTTTTATACTGTTTTTATTATTATCATTATTATTCTCGTTTAAATTCAACAATACATAAACCAATAATTTTCTCCTAAAATAAATCTCCAATATTCATAATTTAAACTTTTATATACATAACACACACACACACACACACACACACACACACACACACACACACATATATATATATATATAATTCCAGAAATCCTTTGAATTAGGAATTTTTTTAATTGCATAGTTGATAACATCTTAATTTATTCCGGGACATTCTTAGCTCCACTTTTATATTGTACCACTTTATACACAGAATAATGTTCTCCGATATATAGCTGCAATAAAAAAAAAATAAATAAAAAAAACTTGCAGAAAAAATGGCGTGATAAAAGGGTTGGGCTAGAAATGTTCCTAAACATCCGGAGTTAATTAAAATTTTAGCAATTCTGAAATTGTTGAAATTTGTGTGTATGTGTAACGGTTAATTCGTTCAATCTATTTATATTTTGATAGCCGTAAATTTTGCTGAATCTAAATAACTTTTTAAAACCAGCTACTTATAAATCCTATTAATTATTCTTCACCTGAAAGAACGGTCTATTCAATAAAAAAAGTAAATAAGGGGAAAATTTGAAATGAAAGAAGTATAATTATCCAGATGATATTATAAGCACAAATAATTTGAAGACAAATCCTTTTACACCATTTTTGTCACAATTATAAATTTGATACATAACTAATGAACCGTGTTGGAGGCATAATAATTTCCTCGAATTCTGATACTTAAACATAGTTCCATCATAAAAATATTGCTTCGGGGCGAAAAACAAAAAAACTTTCTTAACAAACTGTTTAAGAAAAAGAATGTTTTATTTAAGTAAGTATTAACATAATTTAAATGACATATTTCAAATTCACGAAAGACTTGTATTCCTGCATAATTACTGATAAACAAAAAATATTTAAAACAGGGTTTATACCCAACCTTATCTTTCGTATAATTATGTGTTAGCGATATAATTAGTTCGGCATTTCCTTCATTGATTCCAATTCAAAGAAATCTAATGCACATGCAAACTGTGAATTAAAGACAAGGCACATAAGGAAAGCAGAAATATTTCTAAATGAAAGTGAAATATAATGAACTAATTATGTAAGAATTACATTTGTAATTTTTTTTTTTTTTTTTGCGATTTACGTTCTAATTACTTATTTTCAAATGCTCACCGGGTTACAGTTTTCAAACAAATATTCTTTTACATGATGTTTTCTCTTGATATTTTTCGATAATGAGTAGTTTTATAACGTTTCTGGTTCCGCAGTTTAAAATGATAGTACAAATAATAAAGAATATAAACATATAAATAAAACAATAATTAAATAAATGAAATTTTGTTCTCTCGCGCAATTCTTAATTTTAAACAGTATTTGTTTAGACATGACGCTTTTTTTTTTTTCTTTTTGCTTTATGTTTACGAACACACTGCTTTATTCAAGACGGTCTACCCCAAACTTTTGACGACATTTAAAAAAAAAATTTTTTAATTTTTATTTTTAAACCTTTATTTGCTTGTATTGTTATTGTATTAATCAGGGATGGAACACGGGCGCAGAATTCAAACCACTATCAAAGTAAGAAAATTTTCTACTTCTTAAATCAGCGATATTATAGGTACAGAAATTTCTTCAACGGATTCCGGTATGAATTCTGCGCCCGTGTTCCATCCCTGATTAATAGATGCCAGCATTTTAATTTATTCAGGGGTATTTTTTCCTCTGCCTCTATTTCGCACCACTTTATCAGGGTTCGTACGGGCCTTATTTTTTTCCTGAGTCTTATACCAGTAATTGTGTAGAACGATTTTCGTTATAAAATAAGTGTATACGATTAAGGTGAATTTTATTGCTTCAGAATACTGGTGTGAGACTCAGGGAAAAAATAAGAGCCGTACGGTCCCTGTTTATTTATAGAAAAATTTTCTCCAATATATAATTTCGATAAAATAAGAAAAATTTACTTTTAAAAAATAAGTGGTATGAAATAAAGGCGGGGCTAAAATACTCTGGAATAAATTAAAATTTTGACATCTATGTGTATCTGTCCTATTTTAAAATTAAGCAGTTTCATGTCGTGATGTTCTATCCCACCTGTTATGTGTGAAAAACGAGTGGCGTTTATTTTTGGTTCTTTCAAATCACCTTCACATCGAACTGTTTTATTAATATTTTAGCTATTTCAAGAGACCAACAGTTTCTGTGTTAAAACGAAATACTTACACCGGTATTTTTTATCTATAATTTCTATCATATTTGTGCAGTCATTTATCGCGATAGAATGTAATAGAAATTATTGATAAAATGTACTGGTGTCAATGTTCCGTCTTGCGACGGAAACTCTTGCATTACTGATGTACTTATTAAATTTCTATTTTAAAATATTCATGTTTCTAAAATAACAGCTTTGAGTTATGTCTTTTCCCGATAGTCAGAGGGTTAATAGTACTTTAATTTTAAATATTAAAAATTTAAAAAAAGAAAGAAAGAAAGAAAGAAATTTTTATTATTCTCAACTTTGTAATAATAGAAAAAACTATTTACTAATTCGTTTTTAATAAAATATATGGGATATACATGTATATATAATGCTATGTTAGCTATAGAACATGCTTCTAATGGCTCCTGAATACTAAATACCGCCTTAATATTAGATAATGCATATTTTTCTTATACTTTATTAGTCTCTGTTTTATGTTTCATCATTAATTTAATTCTAAGCATAATATTATTTCCTTTTAGGCATTTGCATTCAAATGATGTTCATTAACATAAGCTTTTCATGAGTCACGCGAAAAAAAATAGAAGATGAATGTGAATATTTTTTGTTTAATTAAACAAAAGTTTTCTTATAATATCAGACGAAAATGTTGAAGGCTTAAAAAAGAGAGAGAAAGTGAGAGAAAGAAAGAAAAAACTATATTAAATCAGAAAATTTTATGATTACTAATTATAATTTGAATAAGTAAAAATATTCTTTTAACTAATAAAACATGCATTTATAAGAATCGAGAAAATAGCAAAGTAACCTTTACACTTACCAAAAATAAATAAATAACAGAAAAAGCGTAAATTTCGAGAAAGTATAAACGGTGGGATATATTTTTTTACATATGGTTAGCTGACTTTCAAAAAATAAATAAGATTACAAGAAAATCTTGTAATTAACATAAGTTGCTGTATTTTATTTTAGACAAGAAATGAATTTTGAAAAAGGCTATTTACATCTCAGTATTCAACAGCTGACGTAAAATGTTATGATACAAACATTTACATACGGCACATAACATGCAACTATTACATAAAACAATATACCATAAATATATACAAACACTGTTATACCCCCCTTTTTTTTCCCACGAAAAGTACTGAAGTACTTTCTGTTTTGCTTTTATATATCAGTGTCCTCCGATTGTAATTTTGGTACATGGTATATTTGTTCTAGAGCAGACGATAAAGAATGTTATCTTCCTGGACCAAATAATTTCTGTTTAAATGTATGAACAAGTAATGAATTTTTCACGAAAGGTAGATTTTGTTTATTATTACAGAGACCTATATTTATTCAAATAGAATTAGCTCAATGTTTGAAATGAACCATGAATGTAGGAGTTAAGAGCTCGTTTATTTGAGCAGCTGGGGTCAATTTTTGCGCAAGTTTTATTTTGATCGTGCAAAATTAAATCATCCTCGGCTGTCCACCTCCATTTCACTTTATGGCTATGGTAAAGACGCGAATCTCACTGCCATTGGTTTGTCAATCTTTCCAAGATTCTAGCAGCTTCATATTTTACTAAACTTAATCACTAAAACTTTCACTAAAACTGAGTCATTTATTTTGTATTTAGATTGATCAGACTCTTAATAATTAGGAGGATTCGTTATTGATCGTATTTGATGCAACCTGTTGGTACCTTTTTCATATTCTCCGTGGTTCATGGCAACTGCCAGAGGGAAACTTCATTATCCTTTTAGCAGGAGGTTGGTGAGGAAAGCTTTTCCCCATGAAGAGATTCTTCAGCCCTGGAACTATCATGAATGAAGAATAAGCTATGCCATAGCTATGCAAACTGTGCTCATACTTAACTATACTAACTAACTACACGGGGATATATAAAGGAAGATCGACACCGTGGAATCTCAAACATCAGAAACTAAAGGGTCTGATATATGTACGTAACCACGGTTAATCATTCTTTCGAAACCTGCCATGAACAACGCTTTAAATTCATGGACAAGACAATCAGAAAAAAGGAAAAAAAAAAAAAGATGAAAATATTTACTCACGCTTAAAAAAGAGAAAGAAAGGAAGAAAGGGAAAAAAAGGGGGAAAATATAATAAAGGGTTTTTTTTTTTTTCTTTGTGACGCTTCGGAGTAGACTGAAGTTGCGACATTTCCCTCTAGCAAGATGATAGCGCACTAGCTTCACGGTGGCAAGAAACAGAAAGTTTGTGTTAACTAGCCTCTTATGTCAACTAATCCTGGCGACATGTACACCAACGGAACTTAGCGGGTTAAATACAAATACTCATAATTTTTACATTCCGAACACTATAGTGAGGAAAGTATTGTAATCAAGTCAAAAATCCAAATTCGAGATTTTAGTGTTCCTACACGTTTTGAGGTCCTTTGAATTAATATTTACTATTTTTACGATGACGTATGTGTGCATGTATGTGTGTAAAGTATGTATGTGCGTATGTATGTGAGTGAACACGATAGCGTCCAAATCCTTTTTTCGAATGAGCTGAAAGTTCGTACATATGTCGTCATCACCGCACAAACCCCATTGATTTTGGTTAATCTAGCACTTACAGTATTTACAGGGACATAAAGAAAAATTCTATGTCATTATGTTCTATGGGGCAAATATTTTTAAAGTGCGATAGCGTTTAAATACCTTACTCGACTGAGCTGAAAATATATTCACATGTTACGAGTCACCGTAACACGAACTGTATAAATTTTGGTGAATCTAGCGTTTATAGGTTTTTTACTGGGACACAAAGAAAAATTCTTTATCGTTATGGTCTACATGAGCCAGAGTTCTTTAAACTGCGATAACGTCTAAACGCCTTGTTGAATTGAGCTGAAAGTTTATACACATGTTATAAGTCACTGTTGCACGAAGTGACCAAATTTTGGCGAATCTTGCACTTTTAGTTCTTTTACAGGGAGACAACGAAAAATTCTTTATCGTTGTGCCCTATGGGCTCAATTTCTTCAAAGTGCGATAATGTCTAAACACCATATCGGATTGAACTGAAAATTTATACACAAACTATATCTATTTTGAACCATGTAGCACTTATAGTTTTTTTTTAGAGGAACACACACACACACACACACACACACAAAAAAAAAAAAATTCTTTATCAATGTGCCTTGGATGTAAATTATTTAAACTGCGATAGCGTCTAAACACCTCATCCAGTTGAGTTGAAAACTTACATACGTATTACAGGTCTACAGGTATTTGGTGAGTCTAACTCTTACAGATTTTTTCAGGGACACAACGAAAATTTCTTTATCATTATAGTCTATGGGCCTAAATTTTTTAAGTTTGATAGCGTCTAAACTTCTTATTCTATTGAGCTGAAAATTTATACACATGTTATAGGTCACCGTTGCATGAACTACACTGAATTTGGTGAATTTAGCACGTATAGTTTTTTTACAGGGACACAACGAAAATTTTTTTATCATTATCTCCTATGGGCTCAAGTTCGTTAAAGTTCGATAGCGTCTAAACGCTATATCTGATTGAGCTGACAATTTATATGCATGTTATAGATCACCTTTAAACGAACTATATGAATTTTGTAGAATCTAGCACTTATACAGCGACACAAATAAAAATTCTTTATCATTTATGGGATCAAATTATTAAAAGTGCGATAGCGTCTGATATTCGATTAAGCTGAAAATTTATAGAATTGTTACAGGTGACCGTTACACGAATTGTATAGATTTTAGTGAGTCTAACATTTATAGATTTTTACAGGGACACAACGAAAATTTGTTTTTCATCATGATCTATGCTCAAAATATTTGAAGGGCAATAGCATTAATTTAAAGAACATATCACATAGAGAAAGATATTTATATACCTTATTATAATTTTCTCTTTTGTTTATTTAATGACATCTCTTACTTTTTTTATACAACCGTTAATTACTTAATATTCAGAAAGTCAAGTGGAATCACTCTAGATTTTTTTTTCTAAATATTGTATTGCTTCAGAGAAACACCTTAAAGAAGTAGTCTCCTTTTTTTTTTTTTTTTTTTTTTTTTAATCAAGAGTTCTATTTTCCAGTCTTTATTGTGGTAACTGACTTCGAGAAACCTTGGAAGCTGTTGTAGCCAAAGCCCCACTTTTTCTGTAATAACGTAATGTTACAGTTACACCAACAGAGAAAAGCACGATATTATGGTTTGAGGGGAAACAGTTTTAATACCAGAGTTTCCAACGTTTTAATTTATTCCGGAGCATTTTTAACTCTGCCTCTATTCCATATAACTTTTTTTTTTTTTTTATGAGTAATTCTTTTTTTTTTTTTTTTATCGAGTCATATAATGGAGAAAAAATTTTGATAAATAAAGTGGTGTCAAATAAAGGGGGGCGGGGGGTTAAAGTGTTTCAGAATGATAAATTAAAATGTTGACAACTCTGTAATACTGCACTAATAGATAAAACCATAGCTGCCAAGTTTTTAAATTTATTCCAGAATGCTGTTAGCCCCGCCCCTTTTTTTACACCGTATTATTTGTAGAAAAATTTTCTTCAGTATATAATTACGATTACGTATGAAGAAAATTACTCTAAAAAGATTACGGTGTGAAAAAGGGACGGAATTAACAGCATTCCGGAATAAATTAAAAAACTTGGCAGCTATGGATAAAATATTAAAATAAAATTACAATTTTTCAGCCTGTAATAAAAAAGAAGTACACAATAATAAGAAAATTATTTAAACTCTATCCGATTGTACTTTTTAAAATAATGTTCACACACACACACACACACACAAAAAAAAAAAAAAAAACAGTGCTTTAAAAAGGTTTATTAAGCTTAGAATCATTTAATGCAACAAGTTTTGAAACCTTAAAATAAAAGAATAAAATTCCTCTTTTCAAAATCATAATAAATGTATTTTATTATTCATTCAGTCTTTCTAACGATTTCCTGAACTATTTTATTTCGCATTGTGCTAAATATAGAATACTTATAAATGTTATAAAAGTTTTGAACTACCTCAAGTTCATTTCAAAAGTCTTTTGTTTTAAATGGCAACTTGCCAGTTACATTATTCTGAACTATTTCATTCATTTCTCAGCTGTGCCTTTATTTACTTTTTTGTTTATTTTAGTCTTGAATATTAAAAGTTTAAGTTTTTAAAAGTTTTTCAGTAATTAAAGTGTTGGAAAAATAATTAGCATTTTTTAAGTCTATAATAATAATTTAAACAAAGGAAACAAGTAACTGCGACTCTGTTTTTGCAGTTAGATAGTGTACCACATTTTCATTAATATTAATTTATATATTTATAATTCAAATAAAATAATTTTGTGTGATGTTTTAATAAAATGTTTGTATGTTTTCGAATAATTTCCATACCTTATATTTAACTTTAGCAAAATTCATTAAAAAAGTAAATACTGATATAACAAAAGAATTAAGTGATTTGTTTAAGTAGATAGACACAAAGGTAGACGACTCGTGAGAATTTATTATTATTATTATTACTGTTTTGTTATTATTGTCGCTTTACCATTAAAAGTATCAGAACCCTCATAAGTTGGAAAATTTCGAATTGAAAAATTAAGTATTTATATAAGAATTTGTTTCGAGAAGCTTAAATTTTGTGCTTGTTAAACATAAGTTTCCTTTTTTTAGAGCTATATTACTGGCTATCAGAGCTCAAATAAATATCTGTTTATATTATTTATTTATTTATTTATTTTTTTTTTTTTTTAGTTGTGAAAATTTGTCGCCTTTTATGCTGCTATTATTTTTATACAGAAATCATTACCATATATTTCATTAATATGACGTGATTAAACTGGATACAGATTATTATACAAGAAGAGTGGCAGTGATGGCCAAAATTTCTCATCTCTGAAATTGCCCTGAAAGAAGGGCAGTGACTTCAGACTCTGCTGGCAATGTTCCTTTCATTTTAAAACAAACAATCACTCTTTTTTTTCTTCTTCTTTTTTGAAAACTTGCGGGATATTAAAAGCGTTGCAAAAACTGAATAGGTTAAAAAAAAAAATCAACATCTTAGAGACTTTTAGAAATATATTTCTACATTATAACAGGATTTGTAGCGTTCTATTTTTTAATATTTCACTCGTTTAACGTTGAATTTTGCTTTCATTTGTCTAATTAAATAAAGTAAAAATTACTACATAGTTCGTACAGTCCTGGAATTTCCTTAATTTTCTGCACCATTATAATTATTTAACAAATTTTGATATTAAAAAAACCTGAAAACTTAAAAGGAAATGTATTTGCATAAAAATACTGGTGGGAGAGACCTTGAAAAAAGGCACGGCCGTACGAACCATGTACTATAACATACTTGCCAACATCCTAATGAATATCCGTTGTATTGTTAGTCCCGCCCTTTTTTTCACACCAGTAAATTTTTAAAGTAATAGTCTCCAAATACAATTACGATTAAGTAACAAGAAAAATACTCTAAAAAAATACTGGTGGGAAAAGGAAGGCGGTGTTAACAATACTAAGGAATATTAATTAGTATGTTGGCAAGTATGCTATAAATGTATTATTAGCATTCTAAAATTATAATGCAGATCTGCCAACCTAATCTGGTAAATTGTTAGTACCGCCTCTTTTACTACACAACTTAATTTTTAGAGTAATTCTCTTCAAATGTATCTACGATGAATTAAACAGAAAAATACTCTAAAAATTAAGTGGTATAGAAAAATGGGCGGTACAAACAATTTGCCGGATTAGGTTGGCAGCTCTGATTAAGATATGACCCCTAAACAAGGTTCTCACGGAAGGAAGTTTTTTATATCAGAATTTTTATATTTTTTAATTATATATCAACGGATATTAACGCGTTGTCAAATTTAAAATTACTATTCAAGAGTAGTGGCATAATTTTCTGCTTAGCATTTTTTAACTACCAGAAAAATTTAACGGAAATATTTTTCTATATAATCACCGAACTGTAAAGAATTTCACTGATTAAGTACCGTATTTTCCGGCGTATAACGCGCAGGTTTCAAAAATCAATTGCACCCCGGAAACTAAAATTTACAGCAAAGGTCATCTTTTACGAAGTTTATTTCTTACAAAGCTTTATTTGTAAATTAAATTTTCTGGTGTGTAACTCATTTATGTGCCCTGCGCGTTATACGCTGGAAAATACGGTAAAATAAAAAATATATAGATATTAAAAATTTCCCGTAGCGAAAAAATGCTAAGCTGGCAACTATCAGTAGTATTCAAGATTTCCTTCGTGAGAACATTGCGCGTGACATGTATGTGTATAAATAAAGCCAATACTTCCAATTCGAAAGGGAAAGACTTAACGCCGCATTCTCACTACATATTATTTATACATATGTATTTAATGTATGTGTATGTGTATGTATGTCTCACTTTTTTTTAATTTAATTATAAAAATCATTTTCTCGGTAGGCTTGGTATACTAATATAACATTTCATTAAAATACGATAAATAGAAAAGTTTTAATGGTCACATCTTAATTGTAGTCTTTCCTGTTTATAAGTACAGTCGGGGGAAAAAAACGCAACACTCAACTAACTTCGTTGCTAATCGATGTAGAAAAATGTAATAGGTATCATTCGACGGGGAATTATGAGTAGTTTCATAAAATGAACTGAAATTTTGAATTGGGGGTCGTCTACATATTAAAACGTTCACCAACTTTAATGTTTTCAATGGTAGTGCCCCATTTTTATTTTATATTTGAATTCCTGGGATCGCGACAACGCGAAAAAGTATATTGGTTGTATATTTTACTTATTTTTTCACTGAGTTAGCGTTCAAAGTTTGAAGGTGCTAATGTTAAATTCATATTTCAAACTTCTATTAATATCTTCACAAAAAATAACTTGATCGATATATATATATATATATATATATATATATATATATATATTTATTTTTTTTTTTTTTTTTTTTTACGAGATACAGTGAAGAAACCCAAACATAATCCATCATTACTTTTGATTCTGAAAAATATTTTTAATTCTGAAAAATATTAATAAATTCATATTCATAGAAATTATGAATTATGACCTATACTAATTTTTACATAAAATGAATCCTAATGCTGAAAAATATGGGTGTGCAAATTTACAGCTAATTCCAGTTATTAGTTTTCGAGATATAAATAAATCTTTCTTTTGGAGTGGTTTAGGGGACCGTCTCTTATAACGTTTTGCATGAAATAACGAATCAAATCTTAAAAAATAACAAAGAAAATTAAACAAAATATGTTTTTTTTTTTTTTTTTTTTATTTACGGGTCAAATTATATAACAACAACGTCAAACGCAAAGAAGGAAAACAAAAATGATGATTTTTAGACATTAGTGTTAACATCAAGAATTCCTGTTTTCTAAAGAAGGCAATCGTCCTTCATCGTTCTTCAAAACAAAACAATACAGAAAAAAAAGTAAATGTGACATTGAGTATTCGGGTTAAACCCCTTATTTTATGTTGACAAAAATATGCACAAGTGGTATATACTTAATCGATTAATTCGTGATAAATTTTGAATCTTTTAAATGAACACTAGAAGAAAAAAAAACTAAATAGGCGGGGTTTACTGTTTTAAATAGAAAAATAGGTTTAATGTGAAATTGTCAAATAAAAAAAAAAACGACTGGAATTGGAATGCAAGACAGACTTGTAAAATCGTTTCTTAACTATCGTCATAGTTAAAAGCTTAATCATTTGCTTCATATATTGCTTTATTTTATTTTATTTATTTATTTATTTTGTAGGGGGAGGATTGTTATTTTAAGGATACTTTAGTCTTTAAAATTTTATTAATGTATTTTAACTTTATACATTTTTAAAAATATACTTAAACGTTTAGAAATATATTGTAACACTTTTTGCGACCGCAGAATTTTGTCTTTTTGACAGTAAGATCCGCCTGCGGGTGTTATACTCTCAATATAAAATATTTCAGAACAAATTTTCTGTATTCATAATTTTATTACAAATGTATATACATTATAATTATATTCTTTCTAATCAATATATTTCTATCCATAGTATATTTTATTGCAAAAATATGAATGAACACTGGGTACACACTTAAGAAATATGTAACACACAAATTTCGAAAGAAACGCCCACTGACTGAGTTACAGATTTTCAAATGACGTGAATCTACGTCAGCAGTCGCGAAAGGGTTAATTAAGAAATTATATTTTCATAGAAATTACAAAACGAATCGTACAGCTCCAAAGAGTTGAACTGACCCAAAACTGGTAAGTGCGATTAAAATTCTTTAATATTTACTTCATGGACCCTTACAATAATTTATCCGAAAAGATTTAGTTTATGCGTTGTTGTATGTATATACATATATATATATATATATATATACATTATTTCATTTCGTATATTATGTTCACCTATGAAAGAAAATTTAAGCTTTATCGGTGATCAGTACAGCCATAATAGACTCTTTTTTCAAAGCGTACTGTCTAGACCGACCAATCGCAAGTGTAATGTATTTAAATAGACCTATAATTACCTAAAAAAGTACTGAAGTAGATACAAATATAAAGAACTGAATTCAGGATAATTAAGGAACTGGAAAAAAGGCGAAGCAGGCAATGATTTATTAATTTTTATAATTATTTTTTTCCTGAAAGATTTCCGGCGTGAATCATTAAAATTTTGTCCAATTCTTATGGGATCTTAATTTTATTTTTCTACATTTACAGATAACCCCCTAACACATTTTTGATTATAACTCTATAAATACTAAAGGTACGAACAGGATACTTTTCCGCACTGCCAGACTCTCAGAAATTCGAAAATGAAGTAAAAATTGGGATTGAAAAAAATCAAAGTTGGTGCTCATTTCAATATGTAGATGACCCCTAATTCAAAATTTGATGACATTTTCAGAAAGTGCTTTTAATTTCCTGTTGAATTATGTCTATTAGATGTTCCTGCGTCAATTAATAATGAAATTACAGCGGATGTTGCGTTTTTTTTCCCGACTGTACATACATGCATATATATATATATATATATATATATATACAAAAATTACATGAAAAATTAAAATTTCAATAATTACTAAAATAAATATTATAAAGACAGCAAATTCTCATATTTAATGCTAAAAAAAATGCAGCAATTAGAAGATATTTAAACAAAATAATTAAGTAAAATTTGAAAATGAGTACAAGCAAAAAACCTTAAAATGAAAGCTGCCCACAAAACCAAACAGAAAATTACAAATAATTCAAAAAACTTTGATGATATCATCAGGGTATCTCCACAGTACAGAGTAGAAGCGGAAAGATGTTGCGAGCTACTAGTAAAGACAAAAAGTAGCTTACCACATCTTGTCATGAGAAAAGAATTCAACGACTTCACTTCAGAATACAAAAATGAAAAAAATAATTTGAAAGAAAGGAAAAACTTGTAAAATATATTTTAATTATATAAATATATGAACTAAAAAAAAAAAAAAACCTTAAAAAAGGTAAGGTTGTCTTTTTTAAAAATAAGTTTTTTTTTTTTTTTTTTTTTTCAATCTTTTTATAAGTTTATATATTTATATAAATTATAATATATTTTACGTGTTTATCCTTTGTTTTTAATTTCCAATTTTGGTTTTCTGAGCTGCGGTGTTTCATTTCTTTTCTTATTGTAAGGTGCAGGGGACTAAGCAAATTTTATTTTTTACTATTAGTTTTTTAAACGTCTTTTGCATTGAGCAGCTCTCCTAAGGATGGCCATTATTATTGTTGTTGTTGTTGTTGTTGTCAATTATAATTTTTTTGTCTGGTTTTTTGAACTGCTTTCATTTTTCAGTTTTTTGCCTGTATTCAATTTAATTTTTTACTTTCTAACTATATGTGTAAAACATAGAAGACTAATGTTGTTGTTGTTGTCGTATGCCACTCAGAAATTCCGAGCCCTAGTAGTGGAACTATCCGGATTTAAGACAAGAGGGGGTACACCTTCCGTTATTAGGAGCGCCTCATAGAAGAAAGACGGCTGGGGAAAGGTGGCAGCCCCAGCCAAACAACAGGAACTCGAATTTTGATCAGGATCAGGGCCGAGATAAACCCATGTTCCGGTACCCCCAGGGGTATAATTTTTGAATAGAAGACTAATTAAAAATATAAATGAAAATGAAAACATGCAATTTGTGAAAGATAATATATATATATATATATTAGTAGTCAGATACAGAAAGTTTAGCTTAAAGAAAAAAATATTAATTTATTATAATCTAGAATTAAAATTTTTATGAAAACACAAAAACAAAATTAATATATTTATCGATTTGAACCATAAAGAGTATTTATATCAACATTAACATAAAACGCATATTTTTATTCTAATATAACAAATATTGCTGATCCATATGCTTCTTTACTAAATTAAAGGCTAAAACAGCGAACTTTTAATAACATTTTTGTTTTTCTAATTAACTGAACACAACTTTAATTTTCTTTCGCACAAAATGGCAAGAAAAATTAGAAATGCCTTTTTTCTTCTACTACTCTTTTTCTCGAAAAGAAAAATTTAATCAAAATCAACTTTACTTAATTAATTTCTTTTTTTTTTTTTTTTTTTTTTTTTTTTTCTTTTTCCGTGGAAAAATTCCCGAGTACTTTGCATCGCCAATAAGAAAGATAAATTGATTCTTGTAAGAAACAAATCATTACAAAAAATATATACTTGTTTTTATTTATAGTATGTGCAGTTTTGCTTAAGCATTATTATTATTATTATCTTATTTAGTTTTTAGTTTATTAAAATAATAATAATATTGTTAATTTTAATTTAAACATTAAGTAAATTATTTTTAAAAAGATTGAAAATTAAAATTCTCAAAATTCCAAATTTAAGAAAATCGCAATAAAATTTGAAACTCTCTCTATATATTTAATTTTATGATCCCTATTATTATTATTATTAAATTTAAATATCAGGTACTGAGCCTAGCTGTAGGTCGAATGTCTTTTATAGTGAGAATGCTGTGATAAGATGTCTAAACTGGTATTTACGTGAGTTGAGGGCGAAAATTTCTAAAGAGTAGGCTTACAAACCCGAACTACGGCCCTATCTGTGACCGAGCGGTTCTACGCTCAAAGCTGGTAGACGGGAAGAGTGCGGGTTCGATTCCAAATCACGTTCGTCGACCTAGTCGTTTGGAGTTTTCCATGCTTTTCTCCGAAACTCGCTTATATACGAGCTAAGACCTCTTTGAAAGACCCCCCCACGGAGGACATTACCGATAGGATTACGATGTATTCAAGCGGCTTTAACCCACACAACCAATCAGCCAATCCAAATTACAGAAGGCTAGATATGATTTTGGCTCAAATCTGGTACCTCTTGTCTAACAACTTAAATTTTTTTTTTAGTATACCGTGCTATAAAGGAGTTTCTAACAATATTGTTAAAATTCTTAAAAATTCTAACATTTTTTTCACGTATAAGCCTCAACCTTTTTTCAAATTTTTGCAACCTTTTTACAAATTTTAAACCTATTATTCTCCCTCAAATGTAGCGTGGTTTCCTCCGAAACTCGCGTAAATACGGGCTAGGACCCCTTAGAAAGACCCCCACGGAGGGCATTCCCCCTCTAGGCCTAGGACACATGAGGAGTCAATCGGCCTTAAAATCCTACAACCAACCAACCCTCAAATGTAGCGGTTTTGTTGTATTCCTTGTAAAATTTGTGAACCTACGTTGGAGAGGTAAGACATTTTGCTGATATACGCATTAAAAAAAATCAAACATGTTTATAAAAATGGCGATTTTAGATGAAATTTGGTAAACCATGCAGCTGAAACAAGTCATGTGGCTGGCTTCTAAATTAAAAAACTTCTAATCTCAGGCTGTAATTTTCATATTTTCTCGGAAGGGTGGGTTACAAAAATTTAATCCGCTACAATTACAGACGCATGCGAAATACCACCAGAACAACGATCCTGGTTTGAATTGTTTGTTTATGTAGTTTGAAGTTGTCGCTTTGTAGATGTTAGTAATACATACTCAGAGCTGCCAATCTAATCTGGAAAATTGTTAGTACCGCCCCTTTTTCTACACCAGTCATTTCTTAGAGTTTTTTTCTTCTTAATTCATCGCAAATATATTTGAAGAAAATTATTTTAAAAATTAAATGGTAGAAAAAATAGGGGCGGTACTAATAATTTGCCGGATTAGGTTGGCAGCTCTGCATACTCATGAGGGGCTAGGATGTTTGTGCTTTTAAGTGATTTTAACTTGTATTTTAATATGTCTTTTTTTTTTTTAATATATCTCTTGTTTAACTGTTTTTAAATTATTTAAATTAAATTAATGATATTATTGTTTTATAACTATTTAAAATTTTTAAACATCTAACACTGTGAAAGAATAGAGAAATTGAGCTGAAAGTTTCTGCTAATGCCAATTATTAGTGTGTATGCAAATGATTAAAAGAGTCACCCTCTATGCGTGGCTTTAGCCGCGTCCTCTGAACTACTTCTGAAACAGTATAAATAGATGGTTGGAGGGGGACATTGAAAAAAGCTTTCGGTTATCTACTAGTGATAAACGTTTGGTGAGACGTAACTATGCCTCTTCGTCAAAAGAGAACGACATTTCAACAACTTATAGAATTTGAACGAGGGAGAATCGCAGAGTTCCCAACTTTTATAATTTATTCACGAGCATTTTTAGCCCTACCTATTTTTCATACCGGAATTTTTGAAAAATTATTTTCTTTTTATTTAATCATTGTCACATAATCTACAAAATTCCTGGTGCGAAAAGAAAGCGAGGCTAAAAATGCTCGTGAATAAATTAAAAAAGTTGGGAACTCTGGAGAACCGTCAGCTTTCGTGAAGAAGAATTTCCCTATTGTACTATAGTAGCTCATGTAACACATAACATTAGCACGAAGATGGGAGTTTAGAGACAGTCAGATGACGAAAATCGGACAGCTCAGAAATTCGAGTGTTAACCCTGAAATGTGCTTTCAACACGCGATGACAGACATCTCGTCCGCATTGCGGTGAAGAACCATACACCTTCATCAAGACATTTGGCAGCGAACTGGTCCACTGCTACAGGTGTATCAATGTCTGTGTCGAAAATTCTTCAATGTCTTCTAGGCCGTGGACTGCGTGCAAGGGATACTTTATACAGGATAACCTTCAAGCAAAGCTATCGAAGCTTGAAGCTGCAATGGGCTCAAAAACATAGATACTAGTGTGCAGATTTGCAATAAGTTTTTTTTTTTTTCCCGACGAATTCCGCTTTAATTTATAGCATCATGATGATTGCATTCGTATTAGACCATAGCCTCCTTAACTAGATGCATGTCGCGTAGCTCGGAAACTAGGCAACAGTTGAAGCAGTAGACAGCGCCACCTAGATTAAGAGAGAGACAGATTAAGAGACTTTTTTATTCAACTCTCACCAATAATTTAAAAAAGTTATACATGATATATAAAATCGACGTTTCTTCGATTCTATTCGCCTTTTATGTATATCATATCCCACTTTAAAAATTTTTTGGTGGCTGTTGAATAAAAAAGTCGCGTAATCTGTACCAGGTGGCGCTGTCCACCGCTTCAACTGTTGCCTAGTTTTCGAGCTACGCGACAGGCATCTAGCTAAGGAGGCTATGATTAGACGCTATGCCGATTAACAACACTATAATAGTTGCCAACATTTTAATTTATTCCGGAGCATTTTTAGCCCCTCCTTTATTTCGCACCAATTTATTTTTAGAATATTTTTTTCTTCTATAGAACTACAATAAAAAAAGGAGAAATTTGCTCCAAAAAAATAATAGTATGCAATGAAGGTGAGGATAAGAATGCTCCGGAATAAATTAAAATGTTGGAAACTCTGCGATACCATCCGGAATGCATTATCGAATGTCATTGTAGACGTACAACTGAAATTATGATCTATGTGCGATTGCATATTATGAACGATCTCAGCTGCTATGAATTATAACAGCAACAGGTGCATCATTGAAATGCTAGTACACGAAATCGCCTCTTTCCTTTAGGGCATTCCTGGAGCTATCTTTTAACAGCCACAATGCCCGCCCACATGTCACTGTAAATTGTCAAACTTTCTTTCAGGCAGAACACCTACAGTTTCTTCTTTGACCTGCTTATTTGCTGCATATGTCGCCTACTGAACATGTGTGAAATTTCCTGCCGGCATATCGCTCGTGATTCTCGTCCGTTATCTTCCATAGATGAACTTTGTGCACGAATACAAACAATATGGAATGCTCTTCCCCAGAGAGACATTCAACATTTGATTAACTCCATGCCACGTCATACAGCAGCGCTTATTGCAGTGTGTAGTGGCTACCTCTACACCAAATACTATTTACGAAAATTTTTTTTTCTTTTTTTACTTTACAAATTTATTTATTCATTTGTTCCAATACCAGTCGTTCGTGTGTTAAATATTATTTAATTCTATCATAATACTGGAGATTTTACAAACCCGAATATATATGACGTAAGACTGCGCGTGAACATATACACTAAGCGACAAAAAAAAGCCGCACTTGGATATTTTCCTTTTCGCTTTCTAAAACCGCCAAATTTATTGTTTAAAAAGCAAATTTTCGAACAGATTTTATTATGTTGTCCACCACATACACATTAGTACTCAGTCCAGTGTTAAAAACAAAATACAATAGTCAGGAAAATTGTAATTTTAGAAATTATTTAAAAAATGATAAGAATAAGGCAGTTAACGATGCCACAAAAAAGTATTAATTTTTGAATGAAAATCAAAAAATATTTTAATACGTGAGATGGTAAAATAATTAAATGCTAACGAAATATTGGTAAAACGGTTTTTAGCAAGTTATAACGTTTTTTGGTCGTTTAAACTGGAAATTTGGTTTATGGCGGACATGTTGCTCATCGAAGCGAGATGACCGTAAGTTAACAAGCCATTTTTTATAAAATCGGTTTGTATTACATTTAGAACATAAAAGAGATTCAGAAAAAGTGTTTAGCAGCATAATTTCTTTAACTACAGTACAGCAACTATTAAACGAAGCAGGTTTAAATGACAGAAAATTTGAAAAAATTCCATTCTTAGTGAAGAAAATTAGGAAACCATGACCTCAGATGGCTAAAAAAAATAAAAAATGATAAGTTAATTATTGGGCTGAACTGTT
This sequence comes from Salticus scenicus, assembly GCA_963930645.1. Lineage (NCBI taxonomy): Eukaryota > Metazoa > Arthropoda > Arachnida > Araneae > Salticidae > Salticus > Salticus scenicus. The sequence continues at coordinate 139,764,331 of OZ005662.1, read as the reverse complement.
TCTCTTTGATGAGTCAAGTTTAACTTATTTCGAGCTAAAGAAACCAAGCGGAACTGACAACAAAAATATGACCGACATAATGAAAATCACACTTTTAAAACAGTGACACAATCTCCGTACATTATGGTACGGAGGTGCATAACTTTTCAAACAGTCAGACAAATTATTATGCTCAAGGAATCAATTAACTCGAAACAAAACACAATCTTCATAAAAGTGTTGCCTGTCCGACTATTGTGGAGGTATCTTGGACATTTCCGTAAACAGCATTTTACGCTGAAAATGCACCTTACTACGCGGCGTCTGTGGTCAGTTTATTACTTCAAATTGTCAAAATTTCCTTTCCATTCCAATGAGAACCTATAATTCTGTAAGTAATCATATCTTTTTTTCACTTTAAGTTAAATCCCACAAAACATATAGTAAAATTTATTCTTTACCAGACATGAGAATAGTCCTAATCGCGATCCTCTCGAAAATGTTTCGTCAATAAAAAAGCGGGGGAGAGGGGAGAGGATTCGAAATTTGCAGCCTATAACTCTGCCTGAACTAGAAAAAATTATTTGTGATATTTTGCACGTTGAAATTTCTGAGATTTATATTAAAACACTGTATAATACTATGCCATTGCGCATTAAAGCAGTAATTCCATGTAAAGGTGGAATTAACCCAATGCAGAATACATATTTTTAATAAAAAATTGCTTAGATCTAACAAAAAGATAGTTTTATTTCATATATTAAAATATAACTTGTTTATTTCATTTTATAAATCATAACAGAATACAAAGTGTATGGTTATTGCATTATGTTCAAAAAGAAAGTTTTATGCACATTTTTAAAAATTACTTCGTAGAGTACAATAATGCAAATTATTAAATCGAAAATGTACATAGGTATCATTTCATCCCTTTGGTATTACGCAAATAAGAGAGTTTCATTTGTTTCAAACATTAATTTTAAAGTTATTACGAATAAAAAAGGTATAAGTCATTTTTTCTGCAGTGCGGCTTTTTTTTTTTTTTGTCGCTTAGTGTATATTTATATATTTTATACAGCGTAAAACTGTAAAATCTAACATTTCTTCTACAACTTCATTTGTAAAAGCAAAAATTGAAACCTAAATCAAACTTCATACACAGGTTCATCCATAATTGCCAACATTTTTATTTATTCCGAAGCATCTTTAGCCCAACCTTTATTTCGCACTACTTTATTCATAGAATAATTTCCCCCAATACATAACTACGATAAAGTAAGGAAAAATTACTCTTAAATAAAAAGTGATATGAAATAAAGGCGGGGCAAAAAATGCTCTGGAATAAATTAAAATATTGGCAACTCTGTTCATCATATGCGTAATAAATAACGTATGCAAATAAAATAAAATAAAAAGAAGAAAATAAAATAATAAATAAAAAATAAATAAATAAATGACAATACAAATATGAATATGACAATACACATATCCCCAGACAACCACAGTTGTTCTCCTGATGTCCTATATCGGTTCTATAGGTCCTGTAGTTGTTATTATCTATATCAACTATCCTTTACATTCGCAGAGTATATTGAAAATGGATTATATAATTCTACTGTGCTTAGAGATAATAATCGATATTCCAGCGGAATCTATCCAATAATATTGCCGTCATAGTAGCCGGTGGCTATTCTGAACACACACTTATGTTCATGTATCATAAACAAGTCGTATGTTTAACTCTTTGCTGGTGCTTACGCCCTAAAATGTGTTGCTTAATTGAGGGACTCTTTTATTCAACTACCACCAATAATTTAGATAAGCGATATTTGATATATTAAATGGAGGAATAACTTTCAGAGTAATTAGACAACCGTTACATGTAAAATTTAGCGGTGGATATTGAATAAAAAAATTCCAAATTTAGCACCACTAAAAGAGGAGTGGAATTAAATTAGACCGGCAAAGGGTTAAAAAAAATGAAACATCAACTCCAGTTGCAACCAGAGCCTGATTAAGGGGGAAGCACACATTATTTATACTTACACCGTTATTTTTTAACAAATACTTTCTTCCTATAATAAACAGAAAATTCTCATTAAAAATTATTTTAAAAGAATTCTGGTGTCTAATAACGGTGAGTAAATTGGATTGTTTTACACCGTTCATTTTTTATAAAAAATATTTCCTCGTCAAAGCGTGGAATTTCTATGACATGAAGTAAAAAATAATTGTAAAAATATTCCGGTGAGAGCGAAGATAATGTGTGCTTCCCCCTTAATCAGGCTCTGGTTGCAACAGAACATCAAAAATTGGAAGCTCTAATGATCAAATTTCTTTCGTTTGTTACTTGAACATTTTTTATATTTCAGAATTTGGAGGATATTCTTGTTTATCAGTTTGTTTCCATTCAGGATATATCATATATCTCCTCAGTGTTGCCAGATTTTGCTACTTTTTTATTCAATATTCACCAATAATTTAAAGAAGTACTATTGGATATACGTAATCGATGATTTATCTTCGAAGTGACTAGTTAACTGTTACAGTAAAAATTTAGTGGTGGATATTGAATAAAAAAATTCTCAAATCTAGCAACACTGTAACTGCTTAGGTTTATAACAAAGGAAAATTTCGCTACCACAATTTTTATATAATAATTTTTTTCAATGGATATCGACAATTGCTCAAGTCTAAAATTAAAAAAAGAAATAACAAAAGAAATAGTGATAGTTAAATTTGAATTTGTGAGGACCCTGATTTACATTGTACCAAAACCTACTCTAACGGAGACGAAAAAATTCATCCTCAGAACGAAAATAGACGGAGCATCCTGTGTAACTGCATTTAGGACTATTTCAAGAACCCAGAAGATGAAAGGTTATAATGAATTAACAATTTTGGGGCGATTTCAGAATGTTATTGTGATATATAGAACTTAAAAATCCTTAAAACATGGAAGCGCAGAAAACCTGAGTCTAGACAAAAAAGTCATTCAAAGAATCTCTTTGTGAATAAGTACGCTTTAAATAACAATTTTCGCGATATAATATCTCGCAGCATAATTGAGGTCTGATTAAAAAGGAGATAATCACATTAAATAAGTTCTAATTTAATAGAAGAAGAGGAATAACAGTTTAAAACTGAACCCTTTAAAAAAAAATTAAAACCATTAATTTATTTATTTAATAGCTTGAAATATCATGATTAATATTCAATTTCCGTAACACAAAATCGCATGTGTGAAAGGAGTCGTGAATAGAATAATAATCCTTAGGTTTTTAGGTTAACAAACTCTAATTAGTCGTAACTTAATGAGTGTTAGCTTGAGTGTTAAAGCATACCATTTCTAATAAAATGGCTGAAGTGGAGTATTTTAAGAGAATTCGTGTGATAGTGGTAAGTAAATTTTGTAATAAAATGATTCTTGTATAATATAATAAGATATAATTATTAAACTATTAATATAAGGTTTACATATAAGGTAAGCTATATATAAATATGGTTTATAAACTATTAATATACGGTTTACAAATTACAAAAAAAAAAAAAAAAAAAAAAAAAAAAAAATTAGGAATTTTAAATGATGTGTTCGATATATTTTCTAAAAAGTATGATGATATGAATATAATGTTCTAACTTTCCTCATTAAAAAAAAAATAAAAAAAAGGATAATTGAGTATATATATATTGTTCTGTCTTACATAATATACGTTTTTGATTTTGATATTTTTACTTATGTTTATTAATAATAATAATTATGTATCGTTCCCATAAATATTTTACTTATTTGTATTTTATTATTAGAGTTGCTATTACTCTTCCTGTTTAATATTTCTTAATATTTTTTGGTTATTTATTGATTAGTTTATGATCCACGTGGGATCAAAAACCAACCAATAAATATTAAATCTTTTTATTCTTTCAGTATTAGTCATTTGATATGTTTTACTTTCCGCTTTTACATTCAAAGCACCACCTGGTATAATTTTTTTTAATCTATTTTTGTAATTCACTAAAAAGATTTAAAAGAGATATTTATTCACTTAAAAATCATTAATAAATCAAGTTAAAATTCCCAATGAATAAATTTCTCTGACCGACTGATATAGTAGGTTGCTCTCATCAGTGTCATTACATTTAGTGGAAAACAAACATCAAAACAGGACAGCATATTTAGTCTTGATCATTCATATATCGCCCTATGGTGCCGGTTATAGTTTCATAAAATGCAATTTCCTGCTGCTTTATTAATGATTTTTATGTAAAAAATGTTTCTTGGAGTGATTTTTGAATGAACTTTAACTGAACTAGGATGTAATGAAGTTTAAATCTTTCACTTCTCTCAACCCAAAGGGGGGGGGGGGGAGAAGAACACTATACAAAATCCCTTTAGAATGTGTGTTGGGTATACGTAGCATACACACATACCAAACAAATTGCCATCCTGAGATACTTTGAGACAGATCTTCGCTTTAAAAATTGCATTTTAACCCTCCCCACCCATTGAAAGGGAAAAGGGGGAATTTCGCAAAATCTCGTCACAATCGGTGTTTCATGCACATAACCAATCCACACACCAAAATTCATCAATACAGCTCCAAAAAATTCCTTATTACAAATTTAACGTACAAAGGATGCTCTCGAATCTGCCCCGTCGTAACTCTCCTTTAAATAAATAAATAAATAAATAAAAAGTCGAAAGTCTCAAAACATCCTAAATTGTTTTTTGCAAATACACTTAAGAAGATGTACAGCCAATTTCAACTCTATGGGCCACTTTTGAATGAGTTTTATTGAAAATCCAGATTTTTGCAATTCCCCCCTCCTTACAAAAAAAAACTTCCCCCTTCCTCCCTTAAAATCAAAAATCGGCAAATTTATTTTTATTTATTTTTTGTATTTGAGTCTAGTCTCCCCATACGCAATTTCTTCACCGTAAAGTAATTTGCATAGCTGCCAATATTTTAATTTATTCCGGGGAAATTTTAGCCCCGCCTCTATTTCGTACCATTTATTTTTTTAAAGTAATTTTTTCTTATCTTATCGAAGTTATATATTGAAAAAAAAATTCTATAAATAAAGTGGTGCGAAATAAAGTCGGGGCTGAAAGTACTCCGGAATAAATTAAAATATTGGCAGCGATGAATTTGAAGCCCAGTTATGCTCTCAAACGTGTTTTTGTCATTAGCCTCCCCAGGGATAGGTGAAATTTTGCAAACCTCCGTCTTAGTGTGCGTTAGGGCTCTAGAACCAAGCTTCACACAAAAATTTGTGACTCAATCACACACCAAATCGCCACAATAGTGTTGACTCAGAGGTGGTTGTGCTATTTTATATGTATAGCTGAAGGGTAATGTGAAATCACGTTTTGCTCCCTCCCCCCTTGGAAGCCGAATTTCTAAAATTTCAGAAATTGGTTTTAGGTGTTCATTTGCCATATTTAAAAGCAAAGATCATACGGATATCTATTTCTTTCTTTGATATATGAAGGATTGTGTGAAATCCCTTTTTGGCCCATGTGAAAACACATTATGTTAACTCTCCATCCTTGGGGTACATAAAATTGGGAATACATAAAATTCTGAAAATTTTTTTTTGATTTTTTCAGTTTCTTTTATTTTAAAGTAAAAAATGTACGGACATCTGTTTTTTTTTTTTTTTTTTTTTTGAGATATGAAGGGATATTTGAAATCACGCATTGTGCATGTAAAATCACATTTTTCCCCTCCCTTGGGGATCGAATTTTTAAAATTCCAGAAATCTGTTTTTAGCTACATTTGTGTTAGCAATATTTTAAAGTAAAAATTTCACGTATATCTGTCTTTTTGTTTGAGATATAAAGGATTAACGTTTTGCACATATGAAATCCCGTTTTGCCCCCTCCCCCTCATTGGGAGCCTAATTTCTGAAATTCCAGAAATTACTTTTTATGTATTTGTATTAGCAATATTTTAAAAGTACAAGTTTTACGGATATCTCTGTTTTTCTTTGGGATATAAAGGTTTTTGTGAAATCACATTTTGCCCCCTCCTGGCGCCTTGGGGGCGAATTTTCTAAAATCGTTTCATAATAGGTGTCTATATCACAGTAGGAACGTTTTCACCAAGTTTCGTGCTTCTTGGCGTAGAGGTTTGTGCTAGACGATGATGAATCACTTACTCACTCACTCAGGACAAATAATTATATATATATATATATATATATATAGAGAGAGAGAGAGAGAGAGAGAGAGAGAGAGAGAGAGAGAGAGAGAGAGAGAGAAAAGGTATACTTACCAACATCCTAATGGATATTCCGTAGTATTGTTAGTCCCGCCCTTTCTTTTCCACATCAGTAAATTTCAAGAGTAATATTCTCCGAAAGCAATTACGATTAAATAAGAAGAAAAATATTCTCTAAAAATGCTGGTGCGAAAAAAATGGTGGGGAAAGTAATACTACACAGTATTAATTGGGATGATCGGAGATATATGTAAGGTGGAATAGCTATAAATAAAAAATAGAATATATATATATATATATATATATATAAAGCTGGTTGTTTGTTTGTCCGGATTTGTAGTTCACTATACAAATCTACACAGTTCAATCGACAGCTATGAAAAGTAGCACACTTATTAATCAGGAAAAAAATCTAGTTCACACCGTTTTTTTTTAGTTCCGTCGGATAACTGGATGAAAAGATATTAAATAAAAATCCCCGTGTTAACTTAAAATGATTAAAAAGAAAGACGTATTACATAGCAAAATAAAGAAATAAAAATACGCTTTTATATTTTTCTTCCGGAAATGAAATAAAATGTTTTTAATTTCGTGTGAATAACGATAAAAAAATAAGAAAAAAAAAATTATGCTGCGGAAATTGGTACACTTTTTTATCGAGAATTCGCGTGTATTATTTCATATATTGTATAACAGACATTCATTCCACCAGCCATTTCACACCCCCATAAAAAAACTGACAGTGCAAACTGTGCTTTCTGGCACTGTCAACTCAGGGTTTTGCATCAAACACTGGTCTTAAGTTTTAGTTCTCTATATCATTTAAAATAAATAGGCATGTGGAAATGCTTGTTTATACATATATATATATTATTAAATTGATGTGAATTTCAAAAATATTTTTTCATGTTCATTTTTCACATGTAAATGTATATTGCCTCTTAACCATGAACACCATTTTTCAATTTGGCATAAATTTGAAATCAGATGAGATGACAGTTTCACAAAATTATTTTTCAATTGTTAATAATCTTATAGTAACTGTGTAAAAATATTGATTTAAATAATATTAAGAAAAGAAATTTGGCAAGTATATCAAGTATTTGGCCTTAGCTTAAATTTTTTATTTAAGTAGTACTTTTCTTTTCTACAGTAAAACAAAAATTTTCGTTTTTATCGATAATTTATATGTAACTTATGAAGTTATTTTATGTTTTCACGTTAATTATAAATAGTTATAATTTAGATTTCATTAAGATTTATTTTCATTTTCATTTTGTAAATATAAATGAAAATAAAACTATGAGATTTTTTTTCCTGCATTGAACTGCTTTGTAGTGTTGTCAGATCTGCCGGATTTTTTATTCAATAATCACCAATAATTTTTAATTGTAACATTTGCCTAATCACTTCGAAGATTGATAATCTATTATGCATATCAAATATCACTTCTCTAAATTATTGGTGATTATTGAATGAAAAATCCGCCAGGTCTGGCAACGCTGAGCTTTGTTATCGGACTCCTTTGGCAAAATTTGAAATTTGGCACCGAAGTAGCTCGGACGTTTCTCGCCAAGGCTTTTAGTTAAACAATTATGATAGTCATTTCAATTCCTCGGAAAAATGGCCAAAAATATTTAAAATCTCCAAGGGAATCACATACTAAAACTGTGTCTTTTGTTTTTATTTATTTGTAATATTTTCAATTAAAGACTTCGGGATATGACACAGATATCTGTCGTCCTTGGCGGTTTTTTGGATTTGGTGATTTAAATCGTAATACGAAATATCGTTCCGCATTCTTGATTGTGCTTATTAAAATAATTATGAGTTTTGAAAGGAATTAAATACATTCACTAGACAATTTGGCGATCTTTTTTTTTTTTTTTTCGCCAGGGACGAAAGATACCAAATCAGCTCTTTTTTTTTTTTTTTTATTTTCTTTTTGAAAAACACTTGATTTTACATCATTGTCCCCCATGCATCACAGGTGCATGAGAATGGAGCATTAAAAAACATACAAAAGCGAGATTATAAAAGAAATAATATTATAGTTTTAAAAAATTAATGAACACGCTTTCATAGAAATGTAAACTAAAAAGCACAAAATATCTATCTTAGTATTAAACTGCAGGGTAAGAGAAAATCGTGCGAGTGACACACCATAATATTTACATACATTTAAATCTTTAATTAAAATAATTTAGAATTAAACAAAAACCATTTTTTAAAAATCTCTCCTGACTGGACTCGAACACTGGACCTGTAGGTTCGTAGCGCGGAACTTTACCTCTTAGCCACATCGCTCACGTAAGGAAAGTCTTTTTTTACAATATAGATTTTTTGTTTGCTCCCAGAGCGGTTACAAACAAACATACAAACATACATACAGGTGAAGCTAATAAAAGCGTGTTAAAAACAGTATAAACCTCACAAAAATAACAACGACTACTTCGGGAAATGTTTCATGCGTTTTCCTTTTCGTTTCTCTTTCTATTTTACGACTTTGTTCAGTTTTTTCATTGATTTCAAAATTCTATAAAAACTACTTCAACCTGGGCGACGCCGGTTAGACCTGATCTGCTATTTATTTTCAAAACACAGGAAATATCTTCAACGTCTTTGACACCAAAGCGAAAAATTGAATAGCATATTTTTGTCACATTTTGCGTACCGTCTTTCCTGCATAAAAACATGAGGGAAGCACTCTTATATGTAGGAAAGTAATTGGATTCTGATCAAGCAATGGAATTTTGCGGAATGTATGGGATTGGCAAACTGTAAAAGTAGAAAAAGTAGATGTGAAAAGTTTTAGAAGAAATTAAGAAAGTGTGGACTGAATGTAAAATTTCCAACAATCAGACAAATGGTACTACAACGAAATCACAGTTAACAATCTTTGTCTGCAATTTTTGTTCGCTATTCAAATGGTAGTCTGAATAGCAGAGAGCTGTTTCTGTAGCATTTTGCGTACCATCTTCAGTGCATAAAGGAATAAGAGGGAAGTGCTCCTATATGTAGGAAATGAATCGGATTCTGATCAACCTATAGAAATATGCAGAGTGTGAGGGATTGACCAATAGGAAATTGAGAAATGGTAGTTTTTTATAAACGAAATTAAGATACAAAAGAAATTAACAAAATGATAACTCAATGTAAAATTTCCAAGAATGAGACGAATGATGCATGTTTAACTACTTTTATTTCTAAGCACCGTCTTTTGGCGCTTCATTAAAACGTTACATTATTTGACAAAAATATTTCTCATATCTGAGATTTAATCACTTAAATTTTATCCTCGGCATCCGATGTAGTAATTGCCACTAAAAAACATATACACCGATAGCACTCAACAAATTTAACACGAATGCACAAAACCATCTTTAAATTAATGTATTGTTTTGGTAACGCCTAAAGGCGATGTTTTTCTTTCTAATAAAACGAGTTTACTCGTGATAAGTCATCACTGTGTTAAGACACACATAATTGTTAAGTTTTGCTATATTCATATTTTATGGATCGTTTATTACTTTTTTTGAAAATATAAATATTTTCAAATTAAATTTTTAAAGTAATACGGCTATGAAATATTTTTATTCCTGATTTGTGGGAAATATAATGTTGTAATACATAATTGTAAACTTTTATGCTGTTTGACTTCGGGAGAATTTTAATAGAAAATTTTAATTTATTTTATTTGTGTTGTAGATATATATATATATTTCTTTTTTTTTTTTTTCGATAATTAAAAGCCGTAATAGTTGGCAGTTATGTTAATACCGCTTTCTTTCTTTCTTTCATTTTTTCCCTGATGTTATTTGTCCTGGTGTTCCTTAGTGTTATTTAACCCTCGCTTGCCCAAGATCAAGGCGTTACTGCAAACACATTGCTTTCAGGTGCCGACTGGCACGTTTGGCGAAAACCACTATCACCGCGCCTTTTTGTATCGTTTAGAAGTTGCAATATTCCACTAGTTACGTTAGCTATCTTTGGCGAATCAGCGCACTTTTTGAATGAGGAGGGCTTAACTAAATTTCAACTACAAAATGGGGTCAAAATGACCCCATCTTGGGAAGGTGAGGGTTAATTACCGAAACTGATCTTTAAATATCAAAAAAAAAAAATTATAAAGGAATAGTGGTAAGCAAAAATCAATCTTATATGGAACGCGTTACAATTGCATATTTGTCTAAGGGTAATCAGATGCGCACTTATTTTCCCATGTCTTTTCTTTACTATTCTCATGTAATTTATGCTTCCTATCATTCATGGGAAAATAATCGTACAAAATGTTTTGTAAAACACAAAAGTGGTAAATACCACACCAAGAAAATAGACACGTGAAAAACTGTAAAAAATTTTGCATTCATTTGTCCGCTTTTTTTCGCTCAAAATACAATTTTAGGTATCATCTCATTTTTAAGTATCATTCAAACTACCATGGATATATAAAGTCAAACTAGATTTCAACCCTTGTATTCATTAATTTGTAATTACTTCCGGTAATATAGAAGATTATTTGAAAAGTAGGGTTAAATAAACTGTCCTTATTTTCGAGTTTTTAAAAATTGTTTTGTTAAATGAAATATTCGTTTTAGCAAAGAACGAAAATAAATTAAAGATGTAATACATAAATGAACTTCGGATCTCTTTATTGATTTCACACTGGGAATTGAACTTTAAATCCCTCATCATTTTTCATCTTCTCTCTAAATGATTTTCCGATTCTTTAAACTCTTACTTTACATTTAATTTATTGAAATGTGATTTTTCCACTGGTTTGTCGGTTCGTTAATTTTGGCTGGGAACTTTTTATTGAAAATTATATTAATAGTGTAGATATTTCCAATAAATGCGCTTTCTTGATTTATTCTTTAGAATTTATATTTAAAAAAGAATTATATGTATCAATTACAATGTATAGTGAAATAATTTAATTTTATTAAAATTGTTAACTAGGAGACTTCTTATGAAATTGAATTGTTGATAAAAATAATTAAATAAAAAGGCTTACGAAAATGCTTTATAATTATTGATAGTTTAATCATATGATAACATAGTTGCCAACTTTTATGTTTTTTGGATTGGCGAAAGTTGGCAGCTATGTGATGAAATTAAAAATTCCACATTTAAGTCGTTGGATGAATTTAAAATGTGCAAGACTTTTCTGTCTTATGAGTAATATTATTTCGTGTAAAGTACTCATTACTAATGTAATATTATTCTCATTACTAAAGTAATTCTTCTTAATAATACTCATAATAATATTCATTAATAATAGTCAAACAATCTGAAACCTTAGAAATTTCCTGGCTAGCCTATAAAATAATAGTCGTAGAGCTTCTAGATTAGAATTTTCTAGAAAATTTAATTTTTCGCCATGTCGCCAAAAGTTTCGCCCCGTTTATCGCCCCTTTTAGCTATGTTTTATCAAATAATCTTTTATCAAATTACAAAGACAAACTGAGTTGCCATTGGTAAGTTTGGTTTAATTTTTCAGTTTAAAACTGAAGCTGGAAAGCACAGTTGCATGAAACATAATATTTCAAGCCTGAAAGTTTAATATAAGCGAAACGTCCAAATTCACTCTCATCTATCTTTCTTTAAGCTTAATTATTCAACCATGAATCAATATGTATCAAATAGTCACTAAGTTTGTTATAGCATACATGAACCAAAAAAAAAAAAAAAAAAAAAAAAAAAAGGAGATTTCTGTTTAAGAATCCATTATTATTATTATTATTATTATTATTATTATTATTATTTATTCATTTATTTATTTTAACGCTTTCGTATATAAAATTATTTACGTTTTTATTATTACGTTTGCAAAGTTGGGTTTCCATTCTTAGAATGTGAGCAAACTAAGAACTACGCGCGCGGCTTCCAGACATTGACTTTTGATATCAAAGTATTTCCAAGCTTATACTATATTTGACTTGTCAAATGCAGGCATTATACACTATAATAAAATCTTCTGTAGGAAAATAATTGAATCAAAAAAGGCGAAAATTGCTCATTCTTGCAGATTTTTACCCATATGTTAATTTTTTTCGGAGCATTTTTAGCCCCGCCTCCATTTCGTACCACTTTATTTATAGAAAAATTTTCTCCGATATATAATACCGATTTAAAAAAAAAATGCTCTTATAAAAATAAGTGGTATGAAATAAAGGCGAGACTAAAAATACTTCGGAATAAATTAAAATGTTGGCATCTATGTTGCAGGCAAGAGTTTCCGTCTTTTTAACAAAAACGAAATCCTACATTCACACAGAAGGAACTTCTTATTTAAATACATTCACATTAACACTCATATAATGTATTACAATGAGTGTACTTAAATGTGAAGTTTATTCCGGTCTGAATTAAACATTTCGTT